>JBBCBC010000005.1:25151727-25751727 GCA_037126765.1 Stenogyne calaminthoides | reverse complement strand
AACACACGATTAATGGCAATGTTCGGCACTTGATGTGAACATCAATGTCTTCTATTTATAGACTTCATGTAGCTTTACTAGAGCCTCCTTGAAGGATCTAGAAACTCTTCAATCCACTCTTCCATGATCTTTGTAACTGCCCAGGTAGTGGGTCTTCTCCAATCTTCTGAAAATAGCCGCATGATCTAGTCCCTTCTACTCGATTCTTGAAACTTGTGGAACCTTCTGGAATCTTGCAGAACAACCTAGATCGTCAACCTGCAGTCAACAACATCAAAGAAAACATTGAACATAGAAGTGTTAGTGGTTAAGAAGAAAGGACGAATACTGATGATGTAACCAATGTTGTAACATCGGTGGCAACAACAACAACAACAACAATTGGCACCATCTGTGGGAATGGTTTCTTAAATCTTTTCTGAATTTTTAGGAAGACCCACTCGAAAAACTCGCGAATGGCTCTAAACTTGAATCAACAAGTGATCCTTGAATCCAACCCACAATACGGGCAAGAAGCTCCCACCCATCCTCCGGCTCACGGCCCGCCACAACCACAGTCGCCAAGGATTTTGAGGAAGTTTTCAAACCCAAGAGGAGATTAAAAATGCATGGGTGTACCTCTGCAAGAGGAGTATCGATTTTGACAAGCTGAAGGACTAGCAGCTGGCCCAGAAGGGTGCCCGCAAGGCCACTACTTCAAAGGGCGAAGGCGTACCAGACCAACTAGGCCTACATGCCAGCCAACTGGCCCTCCAACAAGCAATCACCGATCCCAAAGACTATTGTTGTCCAAGGAATCTCGATGCAAGGCTCGGGGAGCGCCAGGATTAATCCCAAAATAACTCAATCTTTGAACGGCTGGGATGGGCCGGGGCCAGAAAGAAGCTCAACCAGTTGGAGGACGAGGCACACTCCTATCTAGACCTGATGGATGAAGAACCAGATTGGCTACATCTGGAGGGTGCCCATGGAGAACTTCGCGAAAGGCCAAAGACGTCTGCATTAAGTAGCCTTGGCAGGCAGGCCCCTCCCCAGTGTCCCGATCCCCTTGATAATCAGATCGTAGCCCTCATCCAAATGGTCCAGGCACTCCAGGACCAGATGGACAAGCAGGTCGGCCAGGTCGGGTAAGTCGCTGAGATAACGCTCCTGACCTCGCCTCAGGGAGTGAGGGTAACCTTGGTCCCCCACACTACTTCCCTTGACAAATATAATGGTGACACGGACCCCCGAGTCCACATCATGAAATATAATTCCTACATGACATCTATCGGGGTCACAGACGGGACAATGTGCAGGCTTTTCCCTCTAACCTTGGGTGACCAGGCCCACAGGTGGTTCTCATCCTTGGCTCCATTCTTGGTGAATCTTTTGAACAGTTGGCGAAGCAATTCTTGAGTCACTTTGCCATGTTGGCTCCTCGTCCGGCGACTAAGCAGCGTTTGTCGAATATAGAGCAAACCAAGGATGAGTCTGACCGTACCTACCTGGAGAGAATTGATAGCCTAATCTTAGAAGATGATCCCTTGGGCGACGAAGCAAAGGTCTTGAGGACAGTAGGCGGACTTAGAAATGGCACGAAGTTATGGAGCCAAATGACTGCGAACTACCCTGCCTCATACGCCGACTTCCAAAAACTAGCGGGCGACTTGGTTCACAACACCGAACTGCTAGCGTCAAGACTGGGCGATCCGGAAGAGCCTAAACACAAGAAAAACACCCAAAGGTCTCTCAACTACAAAGCGCCTGGAAACTTCAAACCTTTCGAAGACCCCATTACGGTGAAGCTCATAGAAGTCTTTGGCACATCGCACAGATACATCTTCACCCAAATCAAGGACATACATGTACTCGGCCCACCGTGCAAAATCAGCAAGAGTGATGGCAACCAGAATCCCAACAAATATTGCCATTATCATGAGGGCATCGACCACAACATAAGTGAATCCCGAGATCTCCTGATGTAACTATGGAGGCTATACGAGGACGGGGTGCTAGACAAATTCGTCCAGCGACCACAACAAAATGGTGGCCGACGACGTGATGAGGAACCTCATCGCCAAGATGAAGCCCGCCAACAAAACAGGGCTCCCAACCACCAATAGAACCCAGTCGAGCAGGGGAACGATAGTCGGCAGTGCCAAGTTCCACCCATTCCCAACAACACCGAGGATCATGTGATCCACACCTTGTCGCCCCTCGGAGCAGTGGAAGTCTGTTAGCTTTGACCTCGCTGTCCATTAGACATCAGAAGGCCGAACTCAGAGAGATGGAGAATGCCCGCAAGGTATGGCTGCCTATGATCGTCGCCGCCCAGGAGATCAACTCAATCATATTTGGCGACCAGGATAGAGGCGAGGTGGTCTAGCCCAATGTGGGCTTACTAGTTATCAAAGCTAAAATAATGGAAGAGACAGTCCACCGTGCCTGTTAGTCGACAACGGGGCTTTCTACAACATCTTGTTCAAAAGCACACTAGACGAACTAGGTGACTTCACTGATTATTTGGAGCCTTACGAGCACATGGTGAAAGGATTCAGGGACGCCACTGTGAAACCCTACGACATCATCCGCTTGGCGGTCGAGCTAGTGTAAACTTTAGATGAAAATATTAGGGCCACTAAACTCTATGACTTCCTTGTAATTGGCTTATCGTCGACCTTCAACGGTTTCCTCGGCAGGCCGTTCGAACATGAATTCGAGGATGCACCCTGAACTTTCTATTTTTGTGTAAAATTCCCCACCAAGAGTGGGGTGGTCGGTACCGTCAAGGGTGACCAAGTTGAGCAAGAGGTTGTTCGCTTTATATCCGGTCTTATTTCAATTCCGCACTTAGTTTTTCGCAAACTTAAATTAATGTAATTGAACAAGATGACATAATGGAAATTCGACGAACAAAACTCGATGAATGAACTAACTACGAGCAAACTGGTCAACCTTGAGCCAAGATTGGGGAACGAACCAGAAGAGTTCGTGATTCAAGGGTCGATCGACGATCCAAGAGAATGGAAGCCTCGGGCCACCCCTGGCGAAGAGCTCGAAAATGTCCAGGTGGAGATCATAATCGGCTCCACCATCCCAAACAAACTGCTGGGGGGAGTCATCGACTTTCTCAAGAACAACCTAGACATCTTCGTATGGTCGCACAAAGATATGGTCGACATCGACCCTGAACATAGATTCGAGAAGGAGACCAGTTGCCTTGATTCGTAGAAAATTCGGACATGAAAATATGCAGCCCTAGACGAAAAAGTAAAGAAGTTGCTAGACAACAATTTGATCGAGCAAGAAGACCAGCCGCAATGGGTCTCCAATGTTGTGCTCGTCAAGAAGGTGAACAAAACTTGGAGACTATGCATAGACTTCATTGATCTGAACAAGGCATGCCCAAAGGTTTCTTCCCGATGTCATGCATCGATCACCTAATCGACAAACATCCAACCATGAAATGATGTCTTTCATGGATGCTTTCGCGGGCTATCACCAGATCGCCATGTACAAGGGCGACCAACATCATAGAAGAACATATACTAATGAAAGAGAATGTCGTTCGGCCTTAAGAATGCTGGGGCGACCTACTAGAGGCTAGTCAACCACATGTTCACCGAGGAGATCGAAAAGACAATGGAGGTATATGTGGATGACATCGTCGTCAAAAGCAAAGGATGGAGGACAATCTCGGCCACCTCGCCCAAGCCTTTGCCATCTTGCGAAGGTTCAACATGAGGCTCAACCCAAAAAAGTGCAACTTCAAAGTCGAGTCGGGTAAATTCCTCAGACATATGATCAGCTAGCGAGGGATCGAAGCAAATCCATCCAAGATTAAGGTCATCCTAGAAATGGGTAACCCGAGAAGCGTAAAGAGGTCCAAAGACTAACCGGATGCTTGGCCGCTCTAAATAGGTTCATCTTCCGAATGGGGGATAAATGCAAGCCGTTCTTCGATACACTGAGAAAAGGGACTGAGGAAAGCCTATCCGCCTTCAAAAGAATAAAGGAATACATGGCCGACACTAAGATCCTAGCAAAACCAGTTCCAGGAGAGAAACTATTCTTGTACCTAGTCGCATCCGAGACCGCCCTAAGCTCTGTTCTAGGATGGGCCGAGGGGTAAATGCACCTCCCCATCTACTACGTTAGCCAGGCCCTAAATGAGACTGAACAATGATACTCACCATTAGAAAAGATCGCCTACGCTTTGGTGATGAGCGTGTGGAAGCTCAGGCTATATTTTTTCGACCACCAATTTAAAGTCTTGACGTCTCTCCCCCTGCGGAATGCTCTACATCGACCAGATACTACAGGTCGCTGCCTCAAATGGTCAATCGAAATTGAGAAATTTAGAGTCACATATGTGCCTCGCATAACCAACAAGGCCAAGGCATTGTCGACTTCTTTGTCGAACTCACTATCCCTTCTGAGCCGAGCAGCTTAGCTAGCCCGCCATTGGAGCTCCATGTGGACAGATCATCTACATCGACCAAGGCTGGGGCAGGAGTCATTCTAACCAGCCTGGAGGGTCATTCCTTTCAAACTGCCATCATATTTGAGTTCCCGACAACAAATAACGGGCAGAATATGAAGCCCTCATTAGTGGTTTGGAAATGGCCATGTCATTGGGCGTCAGAAAGCTGTAAGTACACATTGACTCGCAACTTATCGCGTGCCAGGTGTCAGGGGAATATGAGGCCCAAGACAATCAAATGACGGCCTGTCAAGATGTCATCAGAAATCTACTCAAAAAGTTCAAGCAAGTATATGTAAAGTTAATTCTAAGATCGGCAAACTCGCAAGCTGACTCGCTAGCCAGACTGGCGACATTGGAAGATCCATCCGACACAAAAGAAGTCACCATACCAAGCTGGTTGCGGCACTGGACTCCATGGATGTGGATGAAGATAACTGGATGACACCAATAGTCTGCTACCTCAAAACGGGCGAGCTCCCAAATGATAAATTTCAAGCTCGCTAGTTATAGATAAGAGCCGCAAGATACACTATGATCAGCGATGACCTATATAAGCGAGGTTTTAGCCTACACCTGCTAAAATGCATAATGCCCGAGCAAGGGCAGTTGGTCCCAAAAGAGATCCACAAAGGCATATGCAAGAACCACACTGGCGGTCAAACGTTAGCCAACAAGGAAATCAAGCAAGGCTACTTTTGGCCAACGCTGAGAAATGATGCAGTTGAATACGCGAAAAAGTGTCATCGATGCTAGATCTTCGCCCCATCAATCAAGGTCGCCCTTGAGGAACTAGCCAGCATCCTAAGCCCCTGGCCATTCATGATGTGGAGGATAGACATCATCGGGCCATTGCCAACGACACTAGGGAAAGTAAAATTTGCCCTAGTCGCCATCTATTACGTTACCAAATGGGTAGAAGTTGAGGCCTTGGCAACCATCGATCAAGACAATGTCGTCAAATTCATCTGGAGAAATATCATCTGTAGGTTCGGTCTACCACAAGCCATAGTATTCGACAATGTCAAAATATTGGGCGACCTCAGGGGGGAAGTCATCGACTTCCTCAGAAAGAACCTAGACGTATTCGCCTGGTCGCATAAAGACATAGTCGAGATCAGCCACCAAGTCGTGTGCCATCGACTTCACATTGACCCAAGCTGGATGCCAATAGCCCAGAAACGAAGAAAATTTGGCCAAGAAAAATATGTGGCACTGGCAGAAGAGGTAAAAAAGCTACTGGACAATGATCTGATCACACAGGCCGACCAGCCACAATGGGTTGCCAACACAGTCTTGGTGAAGAAGTCGAACGGAACCTGGCGACTATGCATCGACTTCACCGATCTCAACGAAGCATGCCCAAATGATTTCTTCCCTATACCCCATATCGACCACCTGATAGACAACATGGCTGGTCACGAGATGATGTCCATCATGGACGCCTTTGTAGGCTACCATCAAATAGCAATGCACAAGCCAGATCAGCAACATACTTCGTTTTTGACCGAGAACTTTTACTGCTGGAAAAGGATGCCCTTCGGCTTGAAGAATGTAGGGGAGACCTATCAAAGGTTGGTCAATCATATGTTCACAGATCAGATCGGCAAATCTATTGAAGTGTATGTGGACGACATAGTCGTCAAGAGCCTAAAAAAGGAGGACCACCTCGCCTACCTCGCTCAGACCTTCGAAATCCTGAGGAAGTTCAACATTAAACTCAACCCCAAAAAATGCAATTTTGGGGTGGAGTTCGGGAAATTCCTGGGACACCTGGTCAGCAAGAGGGGGATCGAGGCCAACCCAGCAAAAGTCCAGGCAATTCTGGATATGAGCACGGCGGCGGCGCAATGACCTCCGACCTTTATCTCATCGCCCCAAGGATTGACTTCTTGCGGCTAGCCATCACAGCCTCGGAGGGTTTTCGTCGATAGACAGGGAATTCTTCAACTACAGAAAGAAAACTTGGGTTCACAAACCGCAAAAAAAGGGAAAGCCTTTTCAAACAACACGAAAGTTTAGAATAACTCATGAGGAATCTTCAAGTGGCGGGGATAAGTATACAGCCCAGCCCGAAGTCGCTGGAGCTCAGAACTGAGAAACTTGATGTCTCGGATGCTGGGAGGGGTATCTCGCACCTTCTTGAAGGCTTCATTGAAATCCCAGTACAAATCGTTAGCTCTGGGTAGGTGCTCTGCAAGACAAGAAGAGAATTAGATCAGTATAAATTTGGAAAGAAAGACAAAAGGACTTACGATGTTCTACACAGATCGTGTAATCAGTCGGCACACGGATATCCAGCAGGCCCGTATGGTCTACGGACTCCCAAGCCCCACCGATGAACCACCACCTTTGGTGCCAGCCATCGACCTTGTTCGGGATGCCACTCACGAGCTTCCAACCTTTGTGAAGTCGAACAACATTGTAACTACCCTCCTGGTGGACCGGATGCATCATGTAGTTCAACTCGTCTGGAGTCGGTGAAAAATATAGTCCGGCCTGCCCCAGCACAGTCATGGTGAACAGGATGTAACTCCATCCATTTGGGGTGATCTGAGTGAGGCTCTGATTCTAGGCCGCAAGCAGGTGGGAGATGGCTGGATGTAGGGAAAAGCAGATCCCGGCCTCCATAGTATACTCGTTCACCGCGACCATCCAAAGAGGCGGCTAGTCGGCACTCTCATCGACTGTGGTGTTGGGTTAACATATGCCAGGATCTATCGGAATGACCTCATAAACACAAATTTAAATTAACAATTATTACTAGCATGAATTTACCTAAGTGAATCAAATAATAATTAATCCAACAACAACATGCAAATAATATTTCACGTAAAAGATCCTAGCATGCGGAATTTCTAGGTGTTTACTTAAACGTACTCGTTGGAGAGACGATCTGAGACAGACAGGATCAAGTATCTGGATACCCACCAAAAGTCCTTCTCAAGTATTCCCAAGTCCTCGTCCAATAACCCCAGTGGGTTCTCCGATGAACGATTTATAAAACAAAGGAAAATAAAAATATTGTTGCACCACCTTTGTGGATTTCTAATATTTCCAACACATGGAACTCTAGTTGGGGATGAAAAATTCATTCCCTATTTATAAGTGAGGGAGGGTTCGAAAATTTTGAGGCCAATAAGGGCTAGGAAAGATCTTTTCTTGATCTCCAAGAAATCTTGAATATATCCAATATATTCTTCTTTCCATGTGTATTGTTCCATAAAAATCTCACACCCTTATTTAGCCTTAATTTTCAAAAATTACAAGAAGATTTGCAAGATTGGATCTTTCTTGAATTTATGAGATATTCTTGTATTCCAAGAATACATATATTTCTCCATAAAATCTTTCCAGGAAAATCTTTCTTCCCTTTCTCTTTATGCTATTTTCGAAAATTCTTATTAAAGAAGCCAAGTGGGAGATTTCTTGAATTTATGGGATAATCTTGTATTCCAAGAATACATTATCTTCTTTCCATAAAATCTTTTCAAGAAAATCCTTCTCCCTCTTTTCTTTAATATTTTCGAAAAAATAAGGAAATATTATGCAACAATAATTAATTTTATTTTAAGCACCTCTTATTTATTGGACTTTAATTGGGCTACTTGAGGGGACTTTAGGAGAATTGAGATGGACCTTCCAATGGACTTCTGAATTCCAATATTGAGCCACAATATAATTCAGCCCATTAATATTAATTAATGCCACTATATAATTAATATTGCACCATCAAACTTAACCCATATTACGGTAATATGACTCCCGATTATTATTTCCCGTGTTTAAGATTATTTAGTCCATTAATTAATTAAGCCACTGAAAAGCTTTATATTAATTAATATCTTTATCCTTGGAGTAAGGACAACCCAACTTTATTATCCATACCGGAAAATTAATTCCACTTGCAAGATTTGGTATGATAAAGGTTCAGGACCCACTAAGGGGACCAATCAAGCAAGACATTGCAAGCACACGATTCTCTGTATTAATTTAGCAATTGTCGTGCAATTAATATTATTGTCCAAGATATAGGGTATCGAAGTCACAATGATTCTCTTCCCATTTATAAGTCAAAGCAATAACAACTAATCACACACAGTCCTTATTAAGTGACAGAGATTAAGAAATCAACAACCATTGAGGTCTAACTCTTCATCCCTTAAGTCAGTGCGAATGAGTTTATCCTCTCTGTAGGTCCGCTTCAGCACATCGAATGCACTAGTGTAATCTCTTGGTCAAGACAAACCAATCTGAGCCTTACACATCAACTTCTACCAATAGATTGTTCGGATTTATCTAAGTTGTGAAACACGCACTCGTTTACAAGGCACTGTTAACGTGATCTTCTGTGATCTGGTATCACCACGTTAACTACAATGTAAAGCGTGTTATGAACGGTTTGCAATAAATATATATAACATTCAATCATATTTAAAGCAATAGTGATAAACAATTTATTTCAGTAAATAAGTATTTAATACATAGGTTATACAAAGTAAAAGCATACTTTCACGTATAACCCCAACAATCTCCCACTTATACTCAAAGTCTGCTTTTAAGTATACCACAACATGTCTGATGTATTACTCGGAGACATCTAATGTCACCTACATCAACCTAATAACATTTCTCCCACTTATACTCAAAGCAGATTGGCAACGCTCTTGACACCCATTCGTTCCACATGTCTCTCGAATGTTAACTGAGGTAGACCCTTTGTGAATGGATCAGCTAGGTTGTCTTCCGACGCGATCTTTGCCACCTCTATATCTCATCTCTTAACGATTTCTCGTATAAGATGGTATTTCCTTTCAATGTGTTTGTTGGCCTTGTGGGCTCTCGGTTCCCTTGAATTTGCAAATGCTCCGGCATTATCACAAAAGACTGTGATGGTGCTGGGAAAATTCGGAACAACGTCCAAGTCCACTAGGAAGTTCCTGAGCCACACCACTTCTTTCGCTGCTTCACAAGCAGCTACATATTCGACTTCCATGGTAGAATCGGCGATGCATTTTTTCTTAACGCTTCTCCATGTTACAGCTCCTCCCCCCAGACAAAACACACTACCGTAGGTAGATTTTCTGGAATCTAGGTCTGATTGGAAATTCGAGTCCGTGTATCCCACTGGAAATAAACTGTCTGACTGATAAACCAGCATTCTATCTCGAGTTCTTTTCAGATACTTCAGAATGTTCTTCACAGCAGTCCAATGTTGATTTCCGGGATTACTCTGATATCTCGCTACCATGCCTAAGGCGTAAAAGATATCCTATCTCGTACACAACATTGCATACATGAGACTTCCTACTACCGATGCATAAGGAATGCCTCTCATGTCATCTATCACCCTTTGTGTCTTGGGACACATGTCTTTCGATAGATGGATTCCGTGATTGAAAGGTACAAAACCCTTCTTGGAATCTTGCATGTTGAAACCCTTCAAAACGGCATCTATGTATGAAGCTTGCAATAAGCCGATCATTCTCTTCTTTCGATCTCGAGTGATCTTGATCCCAAGAATATGACCGGCTTCCCCTAAGTCCTTCATATCAAACTGTTTTGACAGCCATACCCTTACGTCTGACAAAACCTTTACATCGTTTCTGATGAGCAGAATATCGTCTACGTATAGTACTAGGAATACCAAGGCAGTTCCGTCACACTTCTTATAAACACAACTCTCGAAATTGTTTTGATCAAACCCATAAGATTTGATTACATGATATAAACATTGGTTCCAAGCCTGAGATGCTTGCTTCAATCCATAAATGGACTTCCTGAGCTTGCACACAAGGTGTTCTTGGCCTTTTTCGACGAAACCTTCGGGCTGTTGCATATAGATTTCCTCGTCAAGACTTCCGTTAAGGAAAACTGTCTTGACATCCATTTGCCAGATCTCAAAATCTAGATGAACAGCTATTGCCAAGAGAATACAGATGGACTTAAGCATGGCTATAGGCGAAAAGGTTTCTTCATAATCGATACCCTCTTTCTGAGTGTATCCCTTTGCCACAAGCCTAGCTTTGAAGGTTTACACCTTCCCGTCCAGTCCTCTTTTCCTCTTGTAGACCCACTTGCATCCAATGGGTTTTACCCCACTGGGTGGTTCAACTAGCTCCCACACCTGATTATGATCCAGCGAGCCCATCTCGGCTTCTATCGCAGTTTGCCAGGATTCTGAATCCTTATCTTGGACCACCTCCTTGTAGGACCAGGGGTCTGATTCATTTTCCCCGGGGACCAAATCCAAAGATTCTCCTATCCCCATGAATCTCTCAGGTTGTCGGACAACCCTCCCACTACGATGAGGTTCTGGTTTTGTCGGTGTGACGCTTGGTATATCGACCTGTACTATTGGTATAGGAGTTTGCCCTCTTATTTCATTTAAGGTAATCTCACTTTTGGGCTTTCGATTGTTCATAAAGTCTTCTTCCAAAAATCTAAAGTGCGTACTTATTACCACCTTTTGATCTTCGGGACCATAGAACATGCACCCTTTTGTTCCCATGGGATATCCTATAAATAACCTTAGTTCCGAACGTCCGTCCAACTTACCAGCTTCCTTGTCTAGCACGTATGTCGGACACCCCCAAATCCTGAGGTGTCTCAGACTGGGCTTGCGCCCGGTCCACAACTCTTTAGGGGTTTTGGGAACCAATTTGGATGGCACCAGGTTCAGAACGTAAGCCGCTGCTTCCAAGGCATAACCCCAAAACGACTTGGGTAGATCTGAATAACTCATCATGGATCTGACCATTTTTAAGAGTGTTCTATTTCTTCGTTCTGCAACCCCGTTTTGTTGAGGGGTTCCGGGTGCAGTCAACTGGGAAACAATGCCCTTGTCTGACAGGTAGTTCAAAAACTCATCACTGAGGTATTCGCCTCCACGATCAGATCGTAGAAACTTGATACTCTTTTCCCTATGATTCTCCACTTTGGCTTTGAACTCCTTGAATTTATCAAAGGTTTCTGATTTGTGTTTCATGAGGAAAATGTACCTGAACCTTGAGTAATCATCGATGAAAGTCACGAAATACTCATAGCCACCTCTAGCTTTGGTTGACATTGGACCACACACGTCAGTGTGAACGATTTGCAACACTTCTATGGTTCTATTCCCCTTGGCTCCAAATGCCCTCTTGGTCATCTTACCCTCCAAATATGATTCGCAGGTTGGAAGTGGATCTAACTGTAGGTCTGTCAGTGAACCATCTTTCACCAACCTTTGGATACTATTTAGATTAATATGACCCAATCTTAGATGCCATAAAAGTGTCTCGTTCACATTTTCTGAACGCTTTCTCTTATTGCATGAAATAGTCGATGTGTTATAAGATGCATTTTGTTAGTGGTGTGCACAGTTAATAGTATAGAGATTGTTCCGTAAAGTTCCATGATAGATAAACACATCGTTACGATAAACAGTAACTTGCTTAGAAAAACAAACAGAATATCCATCATTAATTAGTTTAGAAACTGAAATAAGGTTTTTGCGAAAAATTGGAACGTAAAGAACATCTCTTAAAACTAAAATCTTATCTTCAAAAGACAGGTGCACGTCTCCCATTGCTTCAGCTGCTACTCTCGTAGCATCGCCCAGTGTGATGAGGATCTCACTTCCACTAAGTTGTCGGGTTAGTTTGAACCCCTGTAATGTGAAACAAACATGATCAGTGGATCCCGTATCCATTACCCACGAGTGGGTAGCATACGCCGCTAAACAAGTTTCAACAACTAGTGCGTGAGAATTATCTTTATTTCCTCTCCTTTTAGGATTGGAATAGGCATCCCTCCAATGTCATTTTTCACCACAGTTGAAACACTTCCCCTTTGGATTCCTTCTGACACCCAACCATTTGACCGTCTTTTCTCTAATTTTCTTGGTAGTGAGGTTTTCTTGATTTCAACCATCCATTTTTTCATCAATCTTGCCCTCCGTTGGCCTAGATTTTGAGAAAAAACTTTTGGTCACCAAGGCTTCATCTTCTTGTCTCAGATGTTTCTCCATCGTCTCCAAAGCTTCTTGAAGAGTATCCATAGTGAACATGTGATCGCTCATCACAAAACTACAGTAAAACTCATCAAAATATTTTGGAAGAGTTAGGAACAAAGAATCCACTTGAACCTCACTACTATACTTAGCACCGAGATAAGCAAGCTTGTCAAAGTGACGCTTGACCTTTAGAACATGATCCCTTACGGGTGTTCCCTCCGTCATTTTCAGCATTGTCACACCATCACAATTAAACTGATCGATCATGAAGTTCTTTGTTAAAAACATATCTTCGAGACTTTGCATAATTTCCGCAGCAGATTCAACACCTTCATGAATGTATCTCAAATCCTCAGACAAGGATGTCAAGATTATATACTTCATAGGTTCGTTGGCCTGCTCCCAGTCATCATATAAAGATCTCTTCGCATTAGTTGATCTTTCAGTTGACTTGTTTGGCTTGGGCACCCCGAGAACCCAATTGTATTTTTGTGCAGTTAGGACAAATTGCATATTACGTTTCCAAACGACATAGTTATCACCAGTTAATTGATGTTCTTTGAGTGTATATTTCAGTGGATTAAAAGGTTGCGACATGCTGAACTGAAATAAATAACAATTTGTGTAAGCACAAAATTATCACTCAATTCGATCACATTGTTCATATCAAAATCTCAAAACAATATGAACATGCATCAGCCGACATCTCAAAACAGTTTAAATAGGTCACGTGGGGTGAACTGTCTATTTAAACACATTCAAGCCTGTTACAAACAAGAACAGTTATAAACCTTTAATTCAAAATTAATAGTCGGCTCCTCCCACTTGACCAATATAAAATTGATAGGGACTTCGGGAAAGTATATGCATATCAATTTTATACCTAAGTAATAACCATGATTAAATACAGAACTATTACTTCACTTTGAACGAGCCTCGTGGGGAGGGTCATCGTCGCCACTAATAATAATTCACAATCATCCTTTTGGGAATTTATTCATGCGAAAATCATCTTTTGGCTGTTCCGTGGGGGAAATTTCTCCAAAATAATTCACAAATAAATAAATCATGGAGGTCAATTTGACTTAATTTTATTATCCGGAATAAAATTTATCAATAAAACATACTAGTACTTAGTAATTTTCGAAAGTGAGATTTTATTTTAGACAATTCTAAATCATGCAAACACATTTAAAAAATAAAAATTGCACGAATTTAAAATAAACATCAAGTCAAAATAAATCACGTTGGGCACATATATCCAACTGTCATGGTTTAATTCCAAATCTTGATCTTGAGAAATCGTCTCTTCTTTTTGCCTTCATCGTGCGTCTCGAAAGGCTCCCACTGAATCCGCAACAATTCTTCAAAAAAATGTCCTCCGTTTTGGGTTAGGACGACGTCCGGAAAACAAGTAGCTCACGATCCGGAAAGCGAGTCGCGATTCTACAGACGGAATGACTCACCTGGCAGAAGAAGTTCCGTGGATCATGGAGCGTGTTTCAACTGTGAGAAACCAGGTCATTACAGTGCAGATTGCCCAGACCTAACTCCAAAAGAAAGAGAAGAGAAGCGGAACAGAAGAGAGCAATGCTATAGAGACAGGAAAGCCATGGTTGCTGATACATCAGAAATTGATGATTCTTATCTGCCTTCTGAGGATTCTGGCTACTCATCAGTAGAGGACTTTTGTCTGATAAGCAACGCTGATGATTTCTACCACTACGATGGTCTGATATTCTCTTCTGATGATGAAATCTGTCTGATGGCTAAGGAGGAAGACCAATCTGAGGTAACCTCTAAACCTTCTGCTCTTTCAGTTTCCACATCAGCTATAATTAGCACACCTGCTGGAGAGATTGACTTGCAGCTCTATTCTGAGCAATTGCTTGATGATCTCTCTAACGCAGTAGACACTTATACGATAGTGGAAGCCGAAAATGATAAGCTAAGGATTAAAAATACTCAGCTTGTTAAGGAAAATGCTGTCAGTAAAGCAGCTGAACTAAAATCAGCTGAAGCTGCTCAGAAGATAACTGAAGAACTGAAAGTTCTGAAAGTTAATTCTTCTGATCAGGAGAAGCAAATTAAGGAACAACTAGCTATCAATAAACAGCAAGCTGATGATTTTAAAATCTTACAAGCTAAGTTTGATGAACTCTTCCGACTACATGAGATTCTGAAATTAACTGAGGATAGTTTACGTAAGAAAATACAGGTTTTCACGAAATCTTCGAAAACCGTTCAGGATATGAACAACTATTTTCAAACGACAACTAATAAGATGGGAATTGGGTATGAAAATCCTTCTACATCCTCAAAAGCCCAGTCTGGTTCACTTCAAAAAGGTGTAATCAAACTAGTTTCTGATATAGATACACATAAAGCAAAATATGTATCTGATAAGGGAAAGAGACCTGCTGAACAAGTAAGGAAAGTGTCAAATCAGAAAGGGAACAGAAATGAACCCCAACTGATTAAGCATCAGTCGAGGAATCAACAGAAGAACCCAGTTCTTCTGAAGAGACCTCAACCAGATCAGCAGATTAGGTATCAGAAAAGACAACCTATCAAAGGGAAATCTAATCTGAAACCTAATCAGGGTCAGCTGCCTAACAAGCAAGCTAAAGGTAAATTGCTAAGACCATTTATGCCAAAAAGATATTAATCTTTTAATGGTAGCAGTCTTACCTACCCTTACAATCAGAAACCTAGGGCTGCTGCACCTGAGCCCCACTGGGTTAAAAGAAGACAAACTGCAAGGAAAAATCCCAAGTCTTCTGATTCACTCAAGGCTCGCACAAATAATCATACTGATCAGAATGCATATGAAGAGATGTATGATTATGTAGATGTTTATGGGAGACAAATCAGGCCTTCTGATCTATTTGATTACAATAGAAGTACCATGTTTGTATGGATCCCTAAAACCAACTCTAACCCCTCAGGACCCAATCCAAAAGGGGTACCTAAAGCCTGACTTGATTGCAGGTTCGCGTGGGTTTGGCCAACAAAGGAGGTGTACAAGCAACTATCTGGTACATCGATAGTGGATGCTCAAGGCACATGACTGGAAGCAAACATCTCCTTAGCTCTTACACAGAACAAGAAGGCCCACGTGTACTCTTTGGTGATGATAACTTTGGTTTTACTAGAGGATTCAGAACTTTAGAGAATGATGATGTACAGGTTACTGAAGTCTCGTATGTCGAAGGTTTAAAGCATAACCTGTTATCAATTTAACAATTCTGCGACAATAGATTCAGTGTTGAGTTCTCGACTGATCAGTGTACTATAAGGAATCGAGCTACTCAACAAATCTTGTTAACTGGTTCAAGGAAAGGTACGATTTATACAGCAGATTGGAACAATTGTCCAAGAAATGCATGCCTGATTGTTAATAGTTCCAAAAGTAGCAGTTGGCTCTGGCACAAAAGAATGAGTCATCTGAACTTTAAAACTCTTAACAAGATAGGAAGGATGTCTTTGGTTGAGGGACTTCCGAATGAGGTATTTTCTAAGGATCAGACATGTGTAGCATGTCAGAAGGGAAAACAGGTTAAAGCCTCATTCAAGGGAATCCTGGACCAAAGATCAAGAGATATTGCAAACCGCTCCATACGGATTTATTTGGACCGATTACACGGTCGATCTCGTGGACGATAAATATACTCCGTAATCGTGGATGATTATTCCAAGTTTACCTCGGTTGTATTCTTGTATAAGAAGAATGAGACAACAACAAAGATACCTGAGCTGCTCAAGAAACTACAAAACGAAAAGAGTGTCAGTATAGTGAAAATCAGATCAGATAAAGAATGGTGTAGCAGAACGGAGAAACAGAACACTCAAGGAAGCCGCTTCGACTATGTTAGCTTTGAACATGCAACACCAAGCCGTTTCGGGCGAAGCCATCAATCTTGCATGCCACACTCGTAAGCGGATGCTCTCGACTAAGGCTCACTACAAAACACCCTATGAACTGTGGAAAGGCGAAAACCTCGTGTTTCTTACTTCCATGTTTTTGAGTGCAAGTGTTTCATACACAACAATGGGAAGAGTCGGTTGAAGACTTTTGAGGCCAAGTCGGATGAGGGTATATTCTTAGGATATTCCTCATCCAAAGCAAAGCTTCGGGGTTTACAAGGCGAACCCTAGTTGTGGAAGAAACACCTCATGTGATCTTTGATGAAACATCTTCTGAACAAGAGAAATCTGCCTCAGAACAAGAAGTACCAGATCAACCGGTACCTGATGCACAGAAAATGGATCAGCTAAGTATTAAGGAAAAAGGATCAGAACACGTAGCGATTGTATATTCCAAATCCTGGCGATTCACCAGTCAATCGACCACTAAGGTACGTCTGTTGTCAATAAAGAAGTTGGTATAAGTGAGATAAAGATATCAATCGAACCATCCGGTTCGTGGGTACACTGAAGTTCCTACGACGGACATCGAGACATGATGAGTCCAACATCAGCTGAGACTTGTCCATGTCAAGTGGATCATAATTCTGCACCACTCCCAATCATTAGTAATGAACTACTATCAGAAGAGGATGATGTTCTCCAAACAGATGCAAATCAGAAAAGAAGGACCTGGGTAACCAGTCATCCAACTGATCTGATCATTGGAGACCCATCTGATAGAGTCAAAACTAGACATCAGATTGGTGAAAGTGTCATGTATTGTTGTTATCTGTCTTTGAAGGAACCAACTGAAGTAGAGGAAGCTCTACAAGATGCAAACTGGATTCTAGCCATGCAAGAAGAACTGGAACAATTTGAAAGGAATCAGGTTTGGAAACTGGTGGACAGACCAACCCATCAAGATGTGATTGGCACAAAGTGGGTATTCAAGAACAAGAGAGATGAGAATAATGTCATAACCAGAAATAAGGCAAGACTTGTTGCTAAGGGGTATTTACAATCAGAAGGAATTGATTATGATGAGACCTTTGCACCAGTCGCTGGCCTGGAAGCCATTCGGTTGTTTTTGGCATATGCTGCTCACAGAGGGTTTATTGTGTATCAGATGGATGTAAAGAGTGCATTCTTAAAGGGGGTACTAGCTGAGGAAGTTTATGTTGAACAACCTCCAGGCTTTGAAAAAGGTGACCAGGTGTACCGTTTAAGAAAAGCTCTTTATGGCCTGAAACAAGCTCCTCGAGCTTGGTATGATACACTCTCTCAGTTCTTGATAGACAGTGGTTTCACTAAAGGAATAGTGGACAAAACCTTATTCAGAATAGAAGATGGAGAAGATATTCTTATAATTCAGATTTATGTGGACGACATCATCTTCAGATCTCCCAACAAGAGTTTATGTGAAAAATTCAGCAAGCTGATGCAAGGGAAGTTCGAGATGTCCATGATGGGTCAGATGAGTTACTTTCTGGGTTTACAAGTTAAGCAAAGTACAGAAGGGATATTCATCTGCCAGGCGAAGTACACTAGGAGTTTATTGGCTAAGTTTGGAGTTCAAAACTGTAAGGAAGCCAGAATTCCTATGATGATTGGATTCAAGATGGATCCATATGAGGATGGTCAGAAAACTAATCAGAAAGAATATAGGGCTCTCATTGGATCTTTACTATACCTGATTGCCAGCAGACCAGATATCACTTTTGCAGTAGGTGTATGTGCCAGATTTCAGGCAAATCCAATGCAAAGCCACCTGGAAGCAGCTAAGCGGATTCTTAAGTATCTGAAGGGGACAATAAACCTTGGTTTATTTTACCCATCAGATGATAATCTAGAGCTTAGTGGGTATTCTGATTCTGATTACGGAGGTTGCAGAATTGACAGGAAGTCAACCTCATGTACATGTCAGTTTTTAGGTAGTAAACTGATCTCGTGGTTTTCAAAGAAGCAGACATCAGTTGCGACATCTACTACTGAAGCAGAATATATGGCTACAGGAAGCTGTTGTTCCCAACTGCTCTGGCTAAGTCAGCAGCTGAGTGATTACAACATTGTAGCTAAGAACGTACCTATATTCTGTGACAGTAATAGTGCTATTGCAATCACTCAGAATCATGTTCTACATACAAGATGCAAGCATGTGGATGTCAGACATCATTTTATAAGAGATCATGTTGAAAAAAAGAATATCATAATGGAAAAGATCCATACTGATAAATAGAAAGCTGATATTTTAACCAAGCCACTAGCTGAGATCAGATTCAGAGAATTATGCAATGAGCTAGGGCTTCTGGATCTCGGAGAAAGTGCACCAGAAATGTTTGGTGGACTGGTCTCCAGAACCAGTTGGTTAAGAGACTAACCAGGTTAAGAAGAATCAGTTGAGTTAGGAATCTCAACTGATCAGAAGATCAGTCAAGGAACTGATAAGAAAAGGCTTTATCAGTTCAGACAAGGAACTGATCAGATTAAGACATATCAGATTAAAGGGGGAACTGATCAGATTGGAAGGTTATACTTTGTAAGTCGATTAAGTTATGTTCAACAAAAAAGTTGTATAAGTTTAAGGCTACAAATCGCATAAGTAAGTAGAAACAACACAACAATGAAATAATAGAACTTTTCATTGATAAGGACCCAGAGGTCAGATTTACATTACAAGTTACAAGTACAAAAGGACCCGGAGGTCAGTACATAAACCTTAAACCATAAACCCTAAGCCTAACCCTAGAAAGGGGGGGAGAGAGGCTTTAAAGATTTTAGAGCTTGATGCTCCCATTTTCCCCCAACCATAAAAGGGGTGTGAGAGGCTTTGAAATAATCCTAAGCCACCCTCAGAGCTTCGGAGTGAGGAGCGAGAGCGGCATTGAAGGATTTCTAAGCCAGGAGCCCCTAGTCCTAAAATCAATAGGGCTCTCCAGCTGTTAAATGGGACACAAGTGCCAAAGATGTGGTCCAAAGACCATATGGCCACAAGTGTCACATGCAAATATTGAGTTTGATATACGATGATCAACTGTTGTCTGATCAAAATCGGATACCAAACTCATGTTTTGTATCAGACTGAGTCTGTTGATGCTAATTTCGTCATCTCGATAGGCACACAAGGTGCATACGGTTAGGAGAAGTGTCTTCTCATTTGCTATAACAGATCCGCCACCTCGGTGGTAGAGAAGATTGACAATAATTGTATGTGTAATCTTCGATGACGACGAAAGCAGTAATAAGGGACACACAGGGTTGATTTGAGAAGCTAAAATCATTTGAGAAGGGTTAAAGGTTTTTGCCGGAAGTTTCACCGAAAATAAGGATTCATCGGAAAACATGGAGTATAAGCTAAATAAAGAAGATGAATGGTTTATGTTGTGTTGTTTGCCTAAAACCCCAGATCTATTTATAGAATAAAAGCAGGGGTATAGGTGCAAATTTAATTTCTCAAGACCCTTAGGAGAAATTTGCACCGCAAGGACAGCGCGTAAGAAACACGCGACTGATGGTTGGATGAGTTGACGATGTGAATTATCACAACGTATCCATACCATCATTACGAAGTGTCAAATCACGCCTACTTAGGGAATCGAGACGACTCTTCGACTCCTCAAGAACTAAGTTCTGGCAGGAGCGCACATTCCAAGACTTGACCTAGGTCAAGAGTGGATCAGGATGGATCCGAAGAAAACTGATCAGATAAGAAGGATCAGTTGGATATGGTATCTCAACTGATCAGAAAGGATCAGTCAAAGAGTTGTTCAGAGATAACAGTTGAAAAGGGAACGTCACCTGATCAGCTTGGCTCATCAGAAAACTGATCAGATAAGTGGGACATTGTTGGGAAATACTATGGTTTAGGCAACCATCAGTATGGTCAACAGTAATCAGGTCAACCAGATAAGATCAACAGTGGTAACTGACTGATTACAATATCAGTCAGTCAGATACATATTCCGATTTATCTTCATACCCATTCTATGTTAGCTATTACTGTTCACATTACTTTATGATGTCATGCCTGCAAACATTAAATGCGGACGCGGGGCTTGTGTATTAAATGCATTTTTTTTAACCTTCAAGTCCAAAAGTCTGCAGGTTTAAAACCTTAACCGCACGATTGAATTACTCTTCAACCACTTTAATCTTGACCGTCCACTTAAATCAAGGACACTCAAGTACCTTAAAAAATAATCGTGCAAAATGTTTCCCTCCCATCTTTTAAAACCCTAAATACCTTTTCTCTGAAGACCTTTCGCATTTCATACTTTCTAAAACCGCAAATTTCAGTTCCAGAAAATTCTCTCAAACATTCAAAATATTCAAGCGATTAATCTATCTTCCAAAAACTCTCATATCGCTTTTCTGGTAACTTACTCATTTTTTTTAATAGCATATAATGATCAGTGTATAGAAATTGTGTGTATTACTGTTAATCATGATCAAATGGAATTTAAATCAGTCATTGTCATTTCTATATACATCATAAACTATATGCATATTTGGGATAGATATTCATGTGTATTAATTCGCAAAATTACTCTTTTATGAATAACAATGTGTGATTGATTATGTTGTTTCACATAACACTCACTTTGTATGCTTGTTTATGATTTCAGAAAATGGAATCGTCAATAGTGCTATCGGAAACTTGTGACTATGCCTCTATGCTCAAAAAATGTCATTGATGAAAAGTATGTCATTTTCAATACCACAAATGATCCAGAATCAAGGGAGATACTCGAATGCTTAAGAGCCTGTGGACTTGATCAATTTTTCTATCGCCATCAGGAAACTGTCCATATGTTTGAATCATTGGAATTCTTGAGAAGGCTAAAGGAGACGGACAACAAAGAACTATTCTCATTCGTTGGAAGGACCAGGATCGATGTCTCCAACGATGATCTCAGAAGAATCTTTGGTCTTCAAATGGGCAAGAAATACCCTGATGAGTTCACTGCTGGAATGTCAGATAAGGAGTATCTGCAGAAAGTGTTGTTGAGACCTGGGAACATCAATCAGCTCACTCATGTCAAAGTTCCCTATCTCCGAAGGAAGTATAGACTGCTTTTCGAAATTGTCTCGAAAGTCATTCTTGGGATCTCTTTTACGCCCGGATGCTCTAACCAAAAGAAAAGCATGACATGTTATGGCCGCAATCATTGAGAAGGCCCCGATATGCTTTGGATGGGGTTATTCAAGCATCGTTTCTTTGCAGAAACCGATAAGTTTGCCACGGATGAAGAAAATCAAGTGAAGTGACCAAGAATATCGATAATATTCACAAGGTGTCTATATTTTTACGATAAGCTTCCGGTGACTATCCTTGGTCACAAAATGGGCGGAAGCAATATGTGGAGAAATTCAAAGCCTTGCTTTACAAGGATGAGTCACTATCTGGATTATCTGATGATGATCTAACACCATATGTGCCGAAGCCTAAAAATCCTGAAGGCAAAGCTCCATCTAAGAGAGGAACGGGAAAGAGGAAGAGTCGTGAGTAAGCCTTTCGATGCAAAAAGAAACGCGTCGAAAAACACTTACTACAATCTTTGCCTAAGAAGGATGGTATGCCTTACGGAGGTCTTTAAGATGAAGGAAGTGATGTTGAAATTCGGAATCGGCGAAGATCAACTCAAGAATCAGTCGAGAGTTAATCTTTGGTGGAAAACCCGGTTAAGTGGAAACCCGTGGAGCTGATGTACAACCTGAAGAGAATCAGTCTGATTCTGAACCATCAGACTTGGCTCACATAAGTTCTCTTTTCAGAGGGCATGAAACCACCTACTGCCCCACTTCACCCACCTCATCTTCAAAATCACCTTCACCTGAACCCTTAACCAGAAAAACTTCACCCTCACCCGAACCATCAACCAGACAACTACCTTCAACTGAACCTTCCACCGGGAAATCGTTTACCCCTTCTCCCTCTCGAACCCCCTCTCCCAAAATAACTTCAACCACATCAAAACCACAGCCCGATCAACCTTCAACGGTCAACGTAAAAACCCTCCACCCCCTCCCGAATATTCACAGTTAAATCCACCTATTTCGGAAGCTGTTCAGGAACCTATTCAAGAAATCATTCAGGAACTTGTTCCAACACCTGTTCTGGAACTCGCTCAGGAGGAGCAAGATGTTGCTGAGACCAAATACATGTATGTCTCCATGTCTCACAATCCCTTCAACAAGAGGACCCTCCTCTAATCACCTGTACAAGAACACTCTACGGTGTATTTTCTACGGCGACAGGTGAATGCCTATCTGGACGAGCACTTTCCTAAACTCATCGATCATATTGGGATCAGACAGCAGATGGAGGAGATAGTCTTCTGGAGGAACATCAGACTCAAGGATATTGAAGACTTCCTAATTTTAATGAATGCCTTGGAGTCTGATTACTTTGTTGACCTAGAGAAGAAGGCAAAGCAGAATGCCGGTGTATCCAACAGAGTCGAACGGGCGGCTACGATCTTCGATATCGATGGTGGTGCACCGTCGGGTATTTCTGAAGAAGAAGAAAGAGGTTATGATACTTATGCTTATACTGAGTATGAGTAACCTGCCGATGAACCAGGTATGGGTGCTGCAGATGAGACCCAGCCAGGAGAGGTTTCAACATCTGCTCAGACTACCGTGCTAAGTGCTGATATCCTAGATCTGATTTCTGCGAAAATGCAAGATGGGGTAAAAGCAATACAAGATGGGGTAAAAGCTTCGCTGTTGATACACAATTTCGACTCTTCTTTGCCGCAACTCGATGCGAAATTTGAAGAAGCACAGAGCAACCTGATTGACAAAGAGAGGAAGCTAATTGTTGACCAGATCTCAAACCTAGTTGACAGTGAGAGGAAGTTAACAGTCGAGAAGATCACAAATATGCACGATTCTATTCTCAAATCGGTAACAAAATGAATTGACCCTCTTGCTGACAAGATGAGGATCCAGACTGATATGCTTGGAGAGACGCAGGTTCTCTTGGAAAGTGTCTGGGGATCCTTGGAATGGGTGATTCGTGGTGCGGACAATAGCGAAAAAGATTTGATCAATCTATTACTCGGGCAAGAAAGTTATTGAATCGGATTAAATATGTTCCCGGAAATCGCAACTACTTACGCAAATGTTGGGATCACTCCTCTTCTTTGTGGAAGAACTTAAGGAGGAGATAACACGTCGGCCAGGGCCTTGAATCTCAAGTTGTCACACCTTTTAGATGCAACCAAAAAGGGGAAGGACAAGATAAAAAAAAACAGATGCGCGAAAAAAAAAAAGATTGCAGATGGTAAGCTGTTGATTTACCGAAGTGACCCATTTCGGTTTACCTAAGGTCACTCCGATGCGATGCCACTCATACGAAGTCACCCATTTCGAGATCGCTCCCTTCTTTGAACTAAAACAATTTATGGATCAACACAGCAAGGAGATCGAGGCTCAGGGAAAATAAATCAATAAGCGTAACGTATTTCATGCTCAAGTTGTTGCTGTGGTGGACAAGATTGAAGACTTCTCGTCAACTGCACAGAAAAGATTTTATCAGGAGGATCAGGAGAAAAGTCTCGAGTTGGCAAAGAAAGACAACTACAGAAAGGCAAGCAAGCTGAGAAACAAATCAAGAAGCCAATCGTGACCCAGACTCAGTTGCAGACATCAGATGCTGATAAAGAAGAACAACTGATGAGGCGTGGGGTCATTGAAATAGCTATCAAGAAGAAGAAGCTTTTGCCGCGGCCCGACCGAAGATATGTCAAAAGGAAATCTAAGATGGCAAAGAGATGCGTAAGAAGTAGATTGGGAAGAGAGAGCTTTCCCTGGGGAAAGTTGAAAGCATTCGGTAGCTAGACGAGACTTGCTTCTGAATGGACAAGGATTAAAATCAGTCTGGCTGAGCGACGTCTACATTATTCAGAAGATACCGCGAACATGCCGATCGGTGAATTTGATCTTTGAGTTTCAAAACTGGCCGGAGATCAAACACCCCAAATTCTTCAAAGTGGTGATGCATGAAGGAAAAATCATGTCATTAACTCCCTCTGCACCCAAATTTCAGACAATGATTCCACCACTCAGAGCTGATAACTGTCTTGACCCAATTGGATTCAAACAACTCTTCTATGATTTTGCTAAGAGAGGAGACATTATTGAGAGTGAAAGATTGGAGACCTTCTTGCGCAGAGAATGTACAAGATTTTCAACATTCGAAAAGTCTTGAAGTTTGCTTATTGAAGGAATCAGAAGATGTCTTAGATCAGGTGAAAGGTAAAATTTGTACATGTAATCGTCATACTCTTATATATAAAACAAGTTACCTTTCTGATCTTAAGACAACATCTCATTGTCTTCTGATTTCTGTTGTTTATGTTTTTACATTTCGCATGGTTATCTGTTTTTCTGATTATATGTTTTGGTTCCATCAAAAAGGGGAAATTATTGGGAAATTTGTATTTAGTTTTGATGGAAGTTCCAAAACAGGTTTGTAATAGGACCGGTCGGACACGTTAGGTGATCGATGTCTTAGAATCGAGTTAGGATGACCAAATTTGAAATGTATAGACAAACCGATGTATAAGGTAGGTCACATATTGAGGGGGAACTCAATATGTATAGGTCAGGTCAATTAGTCGAATGATCAGTTAATCAGATGATCAGGTGAAGACATGAAACCAATAGCTCAGAAGACCTGAAGATCAGAAGACTACCAGAAGATCAAGATCCAGACCAGAAGACCTACATCGATCGAGTGCGCTAGTTGAAGCTAAGACAACCGGCATCGAAGACTCTATCGATAGATCGATCGGTCATTTCACACGGTGTGTCAACTAATGTTTCACCAAGTCATACATTGTTGATCCGAACAAGAAGAATGTCAACTTTAGTTGGTGAACAAACTCGACATCTTTGTACTTATTAACCAATAAGAACAAGACACGTATGACTGGTGACGACATCTGGATTTATTTGCGCATAGTCAAACGGCTAAAAAAATGACATACACGCTTTTCGGCCATGCCGTTCACGGAAGACGTCACATCAAATCTCGCAAACCTACCAAATATAATAGGAAATTCAAATTGCTCTCCAACGGCTCTTTGATTTCGAGGTCTATAAATATGGGATTACTCTTCAGAGTGAGACACAGAAATTATCAAGAAGCTCATACTCTAGCCAAATTTCCGCACGAAGAACACAACCTTGAAGATTATTTTTCTAAGTGTTCATCCTATAGTTCTTAGCACAGAAATCTTATCCTCTAGCTGTTAGGCTACTTAAATACTAGGGAAGATTTCAAAGTTGGAACAAACAACAAATCTTACCCAAAACCCAAAGTTAGGTTAAGTTTGTTTAGCAAGATTTCATACTAGGGTTTCTAGTTCTAATTTCTGGGATCGGTTGAGTGAGAACTCTATAAATATCTGTTGGTGTAATGTGTTGGACTAACACAATAATCTAAGTCCAGTTGGTTAAGTCGGTTAAGTTGGTGCCCCTTGTAATAGGGAAGAGTGGACGTAGGACTGGTTGTCCGAACCACTATAAATCTTGTGTGCATTTACCTGTTTGATTAACTGCTTCACAATATTGCACACAACTTGATTAAATATGCATACATATTCTGAGTTAGGATCAGCTAGCACCAAGTTATCTTGATCGTCGATCGATTGACTCCATAGTCATCGATTGAAAATAACCGAATCGATTTGTTATAAACCGTTTTTCACACGGGTATAAACTAGCTTCCGCACAATCAGTTAAACTGATAGATACCGAATCGATCCGCCCTTAGGCGTCAATAAGTTCGATATCGATCCAAACCGATTCACGCAAGACTCGATAAAAACCGCAATCACACCTGATCTGCACGAAAAAGTTTTTCAGAAGTCTATTCACCCCTCCCCTCCAGACTTCTGCCCTCACGAAACACGTTCGGGACCTACAACTGCTATTATTGAGAAGGCACATGATATAAACTGGTTGGGTTTGTTCAAGCACAGATTGCTGCAGGAGATGGATAAATTCATTATCAATGAGCAGAATCACGTTATGCTATCCAAGAAGATTAGCAACATCCACAAAGTTTCTCTCATCCTAGCTGACAAGATACCTGACTACTGATGGTCAGAACAAGGAAGAAAGGCCTACTGGCCAAAGTTCAAAGCTATCCTCTCCAGAGATGAAGAGTTATCAGGTCAAAGAGACGATGACCCTGCTCCCTATGTGCCCAAGTCAAAGAAGGTCAAGGCACAAACTTCATCTATTCAATCGGAGGCACAAGGTCAGCCTCGCAAAAGAGCAGTGAAAAGAAAGCAGATGGCAATAAAGCCTGCGAGTGAGAAAAGGCAAAGGAAGCTCACTACAATGCTTCCAAAGAAGAAGGGAATGCCATCTGGAGGTCTGCAAGATGACGATAGTGATGTGGAAATTTTGGAATCTGCTGGAGAGCAGCCTGAGGAACAGATTTTGGAGGAAGTTGGTGAAGAGACTGCTGTGAGTTCTGAGCACACATTTAGTACGTGAAGGGATCTGACTGTAGAAAAATGAGAAGGTGGAGAAGAGGAGGAACGATTGGAAGAGGCCCAGGATGAGTCAAAACCATCTGATTCTGCTCACCTGAGTTCCCTATTTAAAGGAGCAGAATCCACCCACTTACCCAGATCACCCACTCACCCATCACCACAACCAGAAATCACCCTACCCTCACCTCCCAGACAAATTACAGCTCAACCAAAAAATACCACAACCGTGCCAGAAACCACACAAACTCCCACCCCCACACCAGAAAAGTCATCTAAGGAGATCCCACCTGGTCAAGAACCTGATCAGGAGATGTCGGAGGAAGAAGAGAGAGAAGACATGTTTTTCTATGTCTCCCACAATCCGTTCAACAAGAAGACTATTCTGGAATCACCTGAATAAGAACACTCTACAGTGTATTTCCTACGAAGACAGGTGAATGCTTTTCTGGACAAGAACTTTCCTAATTTAATCAATCATCCGGGGATCAGAAAGCTGATGGAATAAATTGTCTTTTGGAGGGATATCAAACTCAAGGATATTGAAGACTTTCTTATTCTGATGGAAGCCTTGGAGTCTGATTATTTCGTTGACTTGGAGAAGAGGGCCAAGCTGAATGCTGGTGTATCTAGCGCTGCGGAGTTAGCATCTGATGAAGATATCATATGGCTGGTACATCAGAAACTTGGCATTGTTGAGGAGGAAGAAGAGTTTGCTCACGAATACTTGGAGTATGAGCAAGCTGCCGATGACCCAGTCCAGGGTGCTGCAGATGAGACCCTACCTGGTGAGGCATCAACATCTGGTCAGGTTGCTGCCTTATCTGCTGAATCCCTAGATCTTATTTCGAAGACTATTCAAGATTGAGTGAAGGCATCTGTTGAATCACAATTCAACAATCTGGCACGGAACCTAATGAACAGGTTCAGAGAGGAACAACAAGCTTTGGTCGAAGCAGAAAGGAAGATGACTATTGAGAAGCTGCGACACATGCACGATAAAATATCTGACAGAGTGGTGAAGCACATAGATCCATTATCAGATAAACTTACATCTGAAGTGTCTATTCTTTCGGACATTGGTATTCTTCTGGAGAGTGTTTACTCTTCTTTGGAGAAGACTGATACCAGTCTTGACTCTGCCTGGAGGAGATTTGAAGGTTCAGTGAGCAAAGCCAAAAAGTCTCTGGAGTCTGTTATGAACCGAATTATGGGACCAGCGCCCACAACTTCAACTGTTCAGATTACCCCATTATCCGTCGAAGAGTTGAAAGACGAGGTGATGAAAGAATTCAAAGCCTTAAACATACGGCTGACGAACATTTTTGATATAACCAAAAAGGGGGAAGAAGGACCAGAAAAACTGGCTGAACAGGCTACAACTTCATCTGGTCGGGGTCTGACACTTGCCATAATGGAGAAAACAACTACTGAGGCTCCAGATACAGAGCTAGCTGACATGTTCCAATCTATTGAAGAACACAACAGGATGTTGGAGATTCAAGACAGGGTCATAGCTGAACATAAATCTTCTCTTGGTGAACTGATTACAAGGGTTGACAAGATTGAAGACTTTTCTTCAACTGTTCAGAAAAGATTCGATTCTGAAGATCAGGCCAAGAGTCTTGAACTGGCAAGGAAGCTGCAAGAAAAAGATACTGGTGAGACTGAGGCTAAAGAGAGAAAACAACAGAGAGCCAAACGGGTTAAGAAGCCAATTATGAATCGTTCTCAATCACAGATAACAGCTGCAGAGAAAGAAGAACAACAAATGAGATAGGGAGTAATTGAGGCTGCCATCAAGAAGAAGAAGCTTTGCTGATGTTGCAGGGCTGAGCAGAACGTATGTCAGAGGACAAAACAAGAAAGCAGCTGCTGCAGAAGAGATGACTTGGGAAGAACGGGCCTTACCTGAAGAGGTTGAGGGGATTCTGGTAGCTCGACAAGATCTGATTCCAGAATGGACCAGGATCAAGGTCGACTGGTTAAGTGATGTGTACATTCTGCAGAAGATACCAGAACACTCAGATCAAGGCACTTTTGATGCGGAGTTTCTGAACTGGTTGGAGACCAAATACGAAAGATTCTGCAAAGTTCTAATGCACGAAGGCAAGATAATGTCTTTGATGCCTTCTGTACTCAGATTCAAAACCATGATTCCGCCACTTAGATCTAACAACTCTCTCAACCCGATTAGCTTCAAGAAGTTGTTCTATGATTTTGCCAGAAGAGGAGATATCATTGAAAGAGACATACTGGAAGCCTTGTTGCAAAGAATGTACAAGATTTTTGTTATTCCAGCTGATCTCCAAAAGTTCTCTTTTTAAAGAAGTAAGAAGATGAAGTCTTAGATTAGATGTTAGGTAATTTTTTATTATCACTTCCTGTACTTGTAAACCGCAATACTAATCAATGAAAGGATTTACCTTTCTGATCTTAAGACAACGACTCATTGTCTTCTGATTTCTGTTGTTTTTGTTCTTTACATTATTGCTTATCTATTTTTCTGATTAAATGTTTTGTTGGTTCCATCAAAAAGGGGGAAATTGTTGGGAAATTTGTAGTTTTGATGGAAGTTCCAAAACAGTTTGTAATAGGACCGGTCAGACCTGTTAGCTGACTGATGATTTAGAAATCAGGATATGATGACCAGCTGAGATGTATAGACATCTGATGTAATAGATAGGTCACATATTGAGGGGGAACTCAATATGTATAGGTTAAGTCTTGAAGAAGATCAGAAGATTAGACAAGTCAGAAGATCAGAAGACCAGACAAGTCAGAAGATCAGACAAGTCAAAAGACCTAAAGATCAGATAACTACCAGAAGAACAAGACCAGAAGACCAGAAGACCTACATCAGGAGAATGAAGGAGAGTCTGCTAAGTTGTGCTAATACAACTAGCATCAGAAGACTCAATCAGGTAGACTGATCAGTTTTATCTGATCAGGTCAGTTCAATTAGGTGATAACTGATGGTTCACCAGATCATATGAGTTAAATCAAACAAGAAGAATGTCAACCTTAGTTGGTAAAGCAAACACTGGAATAGTGTACTTGTTAACCAATGAGAACGAGACACGTATGTACGGAGCTGACAATGCGGGATTCGGCGGATCACAGTCAAACGGCTAAAAAGGACAAGCTTAAATGCTTTTGGCCATGCCGTCTCTGTGCACGTCACATCCATCCTGTAATTCTACCTTAAATAGACCGAAATTCGAATTGCTCTCCAACGGCTAGTTTGATTTCGTGACTATATATATGGGATCAAACCTTCATAGTAAGGTTACGGAAATCATCATCAAGCTCAAGCTATCCGCAATTTTCGCACGAAGAACACAAAATCAAGAATATTTTCTAAGTGTTCATCCCATAGTTCTTAGCACAGAAATCCTATCCTTTAGCTTTAGGCTACCCAAATACTAGATTTTCAGTTGGAACACAACAAATCTTATACTCAAACCAAAAGTTAGGTTAAGTTTGTTTAGCAAGATTTCAGACTAGGGTTTCTAGTTTTTAATTTCTGGGATTGGTTGAGAGAGAACTTTTGAAACATCTGTTGTACTGTGTTGGACTAACACATTAAACTAAGTCCAGTTGGTTAAGTTGGTGCCCCTGCTGATAGGGAAGAGTGGACGTAGGACAAGTTGTCCGAACCACTATAAAATCTGGTGTGCATTATCTGATTTACCTGCTTTACACATCTTGCACACTACTTGTTTCAGTATTACATGCATATTCTGAGTCTGGATCAGATTTGCACCAAGCAACTGATCTGATCAGTTTGACACTTTGTCATCTGATTCAAAACAGATAACTTAGAATTCTGATTTAACAAATTAGTTTTTCACACGGGTAAAACTTAGCTTCCGCACATCAGTTAAACTGATAGACACCGAACCGATCTGCCCTCAGGTGATCAGTAAGTTGGATATCAATCTAAACTGATTCACACGCACTCTGATCAAGTAACCTGCTTATCACACCTGATTTCACGCAAAAGTTTTCAGAAGTCTATTCACCCCTCCTCTCTAGACTTCTGCCCTCACAAAAATCCGTTCGGGGACCTATACCTTGAGCACTTTATACCGACGTTGGGGCCCACGCACATACCTGTCGGTCAGACATGATCGAAATTTATTGTTTGAAGCCACGAAAGCCGAAGGAATCGACTTGCGGAACTCGCAAGCAGGTCGCTTGTACGGGCCCCGAGCCAAGTAGGCTTCATTGTCACAACCCCACCTCACACCCCGGATAGGAAGGTCTCGCGACTTCGTCCACCTCCGGCAAGATGGTACGGATCGACAGGTGGACAATATCTTCCACTCTGCCATGAAGTCCTCATCGGGCTCTATGTCATTGCCATCATCCTCCTGGATACCACCAGAGGCACCGGCCGCAGGTGCCGAATTTGCAGAAGGCTCGCCTTGGAGAGATTCCCCCGAAACCACGTTCATAGGGACTCGCCCATGACTCCGTCGATGGTGTATCAAAGGGACATCATCTTCAGAGGACTAGGACACCACCATAGGTTGAGGGGCAATGGGAGTCAAAGACGGAGAAGGACCGGTAGCCATTGAAGAAATTCAAGAGATGGAATCGAAGAATTCCCTGAATTCTTGGTTACTGAAGCCCTTGCAAAAAACTCGAAGAAGACGAAGAGGGAAAAGTCCTTCAAATTAGAAACTCTCGTCTATTTATAACTATAGGGAAGGGCCAAAGTGCAAATAAACCAAACTTCAAGCCTCTATCAACAAGAATTACACGGGAATCGCGCGTGGTAACCACAGCGACTTCCCATTGGAAAGAGTCGCAGCGCCCACATCATCATAACACGTCAACCTGCAGCGCCGATTCGCATAATTGAGGAGACCTTTCGCCTGCCCGAGGATGATGATGCATCCAAGTCTAATCCCAGGTCGTGAAGTCACTAGTCAGGATACTATTGTTCAAGTTAAGGCCCAGAAGCAAAGCTCAAGACCTCGACTTGAGGGGCAATTGTTGTAACATGAATAAACCTGACTTGCGGAGAAGTCTCGAAACCGATAGGTCACCGTCTAGCGACCAGGAAGAGCAACTTGGGGCAAGACCCCAGAAGCCGGAAGTCGGAAGATCAGCTGATCAGAAGACCAAATCGAGGGATCAGATGATCAGAAGACCAGATCGGGGGATCAGATGATCAGCCTTGTAACATTTGTAAATACGACTTGTCAGAAAGTCGTGAAGCTGACAGGTCACCGTCTAGCGACTAGGAAGAACGACTTGGGGCAAGACCCCAGAAGTCGCAAGATCCAGCCAAAATAGGGCAAACTCTAGACAAGCCGTAGGATTTGCCCATGAAACTCGATCCGCAAATGGCGCCCACTGACCAAGATGACCATTGACCTTGTCACGACCACCCTTATTTAATTTAACATAATATGAACATAAATATAATTCAACTTGTAATCCTGCTATAATTTTTTTTTAAAACAATATAACATCAACAACATTTCACACCCAAAATAACCTGATCGCATTCATATATATAAAAAGGTAACAACCAACCAGCAATTCATATTCAAACACCCAGTCTACACCCTAGTACATACCAGACTTTATAACATTACATAATACATATCCAAAAGCGATAAAATATATAATAATGGAAGCAAAATGAGCCGCGGTATGCCCCAACAAGTCGTCATAAATGTACACGACTACTCAAAACCTGCAGAAACTCCACAGCTCGTCCAGTAAGACCGGCTCATCACATATCATCAGAATCACCTACAATGCATAAACTAGGTGAGACATATAAATCCCAGTAAGCAGAAATTATGCATGATAATGTGATTATTTAGAAAAACTTCACATGCACTCTCATTTAAAATCACCAATTTATTTATAACACGCATAGGGTCCCTGACTCACTGTTATACACCGGCATGAGCTCAATCCACACATATCAAATCAAATGGCAAACACTTTGGCAAACACTGAGTAGCCCACGCTAGGAGCTCATTGGTCGCCTTACTCTCAGGTTGCTAAATGGCCCACACTATGTAGCCCACGTCAGGAGCTCACTGGTCGCCTTACTCCTAGGTGGTCCAACAACATAGTACATAAAACGGCGGCCCACTCTGGGTAGCCCACGTCAGGATCTCCCTAGTCGCCTTTCTCCCAAGTCGCCCCTTCCGCATAATCATATAAGACGGTGGCCTACTCTGGGTAGCCCACGCCATAATCTCCCTGGTCGCCTTACTCCCAGTTCGCCTCTTCCGCCCTCGGTGTATAATCAGTGGCCAACACACACACACACACTTTGATTAAAACTCATCTCATGATAATGCATGATATGTATAATGCAATGCAAATGCAATACAATACATCTCACAATTCACGTAAAATCCACATAATATCAATTACAGATAAATTATTCACATAATACTATGTTTATGCATTGTAGTTGCAAATGAATTTCTACTTACCTCGACTGAGACGAATTTCAGTACCTCGAACACCTAAATCGCCCTATCTTCGTCGTCTATCAAATTCAATAACATCATCTATAAATATAATTCACAATGACTAACAAATTTAATTTAACAATAACTCTACCTATTATTCGTTCTTACGTCTACTACAACCACAACGACCAAAATCTTTAAATTCTACCTGCAACTAATTAGTTGAAAAACATCACATATTTTTCACTTCCAACTGTAATCCCCCCTTTTTTTAAAAAATTAGATCTCTATTTGTGCAGTAGTAGCTAAGCTCTGAAGAAATTATAAAGCTGGTTCATCAAACTTGTAATTTTGAACAGCCAACAATTAATTCAAGCACAACACTAAATTTAACTCATTAATCTTCATTATATTATATTTATTATCTATTCTAAATTAATTAGTACCCTACTTTGATTGAAGTTACAAGCTGCCACAACCATTAATATCAAATAAGTATATATAATTTTGCCAACAACAATTGATTACAAAGGGCATCTACATATACATAGATGTTTAACTGCAAGCCTCCACCTCCTCTATATTTTCTTCTTTTGTTTTCTTCTTCTTCTTAATTTGCCTATCTTTTCTCGCCGACTATCGCAACCCCAAATTCTTTCTTCTTATGGCCCGCTTGGTTGGGGGTAATGGAAATTATTACTGTTGGTGTTGCTTGATAGTCTTGATACACAAGCAATGAGAATAGAATGAAGCAATTGATTACCCTTGTTCACTCCACCTACCTCACATGATATCCATTATTGATGTTATACCAAGCAACAACAATGCAATCAATAACCCTTAGTGATTGACCCCTTCATTGATACCCATTACCATTATCATTCCCTAGTCATACCAAGCGACCCTTAAATGTTAATACATCTCAAAATGGGAAAGGCATAGATATAGTCTCATGGATACCGAGGAATCGCCTAACCACTTTCTTAACTTAGAAGCTTATATTTAGTTTTATTTTAATATTCATTTTAATTGTTACCACTTTATTATTACAAAAGTTTCCTACAACTATTACTAGGAATCTATATACTGCAACTCTGCAAGTCATATGCATATATATGTATATATACCTATACGTATATATCCTACTATATCCTACAATATAGTTATACATTTCTTAATTTTATTTAACTAATAGTATTAATTAATCAATAAATTATTTACACTCACTCTATAAAACAATTAAACAATTAGTAATATGCACTCAAATATGATTATAATCCTAAAAATTATACATAGGATTTTCTCACAATTAATCACGTATGAGCACAACACTAATTTATATTGAAAACAATTTAAGCGCAAATAAATAATGCATAATCCAAATATCACATAAATAATATTAACACTCAAATAATATAAAATGCACATAATGCATAAAATGTATTGGCCAACGAGTAGTGAGAAGCTTGGGTATCACAACCCGACAAGGCGGAATTCTCGGATAGCAGAATTGAAGCCCCATTAATGACATACCTTAAGTGTAATCGATCGCTCATAGGCAGAAAATCGTGTATAAATTGGCTTCAAGGGCCACACTTGTAAAAGGTTACAGTTTTAGTCTTAAGCAGATATTATAGTGAAATCTTCCTGGCTTGGTTCGCCCCCAAACGTAGTCTCTTTAAAGACGAACTAGGTAAACAAATTTTGAGTGTTCTTAGCATTTCCATTCATTATTCATTACATTTTATACTTGTTGGCCGGAATATTAAACCGGGCACAACAGTTTGGGCGGGTGCTCGCCTCTAGGTGGTCGATCATACACCAGCTCTTCTGGGTCTTGGGTCATCGTCCAGGACTTTTCAAATGACTAGAGCAAGTTCAGTTTCAGATGCCTCTGTTATGTTACTGTGTACATCCCTTGCTTGGTGCATACGTGTTCGCCCTTGGCCATTGGTCCTTTTCTCGTGCTCGCCTGCCCTGGCGAGCACGTGTATGTTGTTTACGGGTGGGCACTGTATCGAAGCCTAGCGTTGGTCGCTGGATGACGTGGACCGTGCTCACCTGAGGTGGCGAGCACGAGCTACTTTCGTGGCCTTATAGTGTGCTCTCCTGGCTGGCGAGCACTTTCTTGTCTAGCTAGACACTCTTATAGGCTCATTGGTCCACGTGTTCGCCTAGCGAGCACATGACACATTGACTTTGACCTGGCATGTACATCACACAAAGCAGGTGCTTTTCAATAAATACTACCAAGTACCAAGCAACGTAATAACCCCCTCCCCATCACTAAATTTTTTTACCCCTTACTATATGTTGTTATCCAATGACCTCCACCAATTCGGCTCTTAATAGATTTTGACAAATAAAGACTTAACTAATTTCTTTTGTAAGGGAGAGACGAAAAACTCTCTCACCCGTACTATTGGCCCCTCAACTGGGTGGGTACAAATCGAGAAATGTGACCAAGTAATATATATATCTGTGGGAGAGAGCCAACAATATTCAATTTTCTGGATAAACCTCCATAATATTTCAATGGAGATTTGTCTCACACGAGGTTCAAACCTGAAGTTTCTAGGGATTTCTCCCCACATCACCAAAAACCTTAGCAATCGACTATGCCCGTGGGGGAAATAAAGGCCTAAACCTTTGGTTGTGTCTCATATTTCTACATTTTAGGTCTTTTTATGCAGCAAGTTCCACCATTACTGTTTGTAGCATAGGAAACTCCACGGGGTCTCCACGTAAGAAAGCCCTTTTGCACTCGTGTAACTATTCAAGTTTTTTCCTTTTCTTATGATGGGGTAATTATTCAAGTTGGTTCAAGTATGAGCATCCACAATAGTTCATCCAAAAAATGTTCAAACATGGATGGATAAAAGTTGGTGTTTAAAATTATTGTGGATGATTTTTAAATTGGAGAGAAATTGTGATATAGGGAGAAACGTGAACCAAACTAACAATCTTCTCAATCTGTTGATTCCCATGGAATACCGACAATGAGGAAAACAAGAGAAAACACTCTCAATATTTTAATTTCATAATCAACTGAATAATACGTTTACAATTGAACTAATAAGAGTGAAAACTTAAAAGATAAACACCGAACTAATCTACGTAAATCATAACTAATAGATTAAAGATCCTAATTAAAACAATTTCCTAATAATCTTGATTCTCCAAATCAACTCGTAAGTATCCGAGATTGCTATCGCGATCTCGTCTCCATTATTCTCACCCTCTTTGAAACGATTTGTCCTCGAATCGAAACCGATCTCGTCTCCAAACGAAAAAAGGACTATCACCAGATAAATGAGCTAAAAAATATCAGATGTTCGGGTGTGGCCCAAAATTTTGTGGCGATAAGATGAATTTCTCATAGTACTGTCAACAAAATACCTATCATTAATTATAAAAAAAACAACAGTTATTTTGTGAGATATAACCTTCAACATCCAAGAGGTAGGAATCATCGGACCGCATATCAAAACCCAAAAAAAAAAATGCCGCGTAATCGTCTTCAGGTTCGGTATCGTGAACAGGAAACACGGATCACTTATGGGCAACTCTTCATCAAATTGAGGAGGTCCATCATAAATATTTGACTCCACATAATTCTCGTGTGGCTCAACCACATCGAAAAATTTTGTAGGCTCATTGTTATTATAATAATTCAAAAAAAATCAAAGGCCCAAATTGTGGCTTCAACTTCTTAGGTTGACTCTGCCCAACTGAATTATAATTAAAATTAAAGTTAGAAGGCCCAACCTCGGCCCAAATCGGCTATCCTCCAACTTATCAAATGGTCCAATACTTTTTTCTTCCCAGTAATTAATAGCCATTACTAGGTTGAAAAAGCCCACGGTGGTTGTGGGCAACCTTTCCTGAAACGTGCCAACTGCTTTAGCGTCGTGGTACACGTAGGGAGCGATGGTGGGGGAATAAATTCCGAGTGATGGTGCGGTGGTGCCTAGATCGACGTGCTAGAATCGTCACTGGAGACGCAATGTGCAACGACGGCCTGCGCGACTTCTGATTTAAGGCGTAAGGACAAATCAATGGGCAATTTCTGGTTGACGTTGTCGGTTGAGTGAACAAATTTTCTATAAAAACCGTGTCATCCTCGTCTGAATCATTCGGATACTGGTCGAAAACAGGGGCAGGGCTTGATACAATCCCGGCGATCGGCCATGGCGGGGGTTGACTGTGAATCGGGTCGGAACCGCCTCAAACATCTTTGTTTGTTGAACACGCAATTTCTCCACAGATTTGGCAAGAGCGACGGTTGATGGGGTATCCAAAGGAGCGTTGCACTGACTCTAGATAGCAATCGATGCAGGGAGAAGCATGAACAAAATAAACAATCTTTTCAATTTCCGTTGATTCCCATGGAATATCGGCAATGATGAAAAAAAAAGAAGAGAAAACATTCTTAATAAGAGTGAAAACTTAAAAGATAAACATGGAACTAATCTACGTAAATAATAACTAATAAATTAAATATCCTAATTAAAAATAATTTTCTAATAATGTTGATTCTCCAATTCATAATTATCAACTAATCTACGTAAACCATAACTAATAAATTAAAGATGCTAATTAAAACTAATTTTTTAACAATGTTGATTCTCCAATTCATAATTATCTGAAATTAAAGATCCTAATTAAAAGTAATTTTCTAATAATGTTGATTCTCCAATTCATAATTATCCGATATTGCTATCGCGATCTCGTCTACAAAAGAGTGCCATCCAAACAAATAGAAGTGAATCTCATGTGCACCCGGGTGCACCGTGCACTCATAGTGTATTTTAAAAGCGAACAACTGCACAAAACATAAACATGCAACTATTCCAAACAGAAACATGCAACTATATTCCCATATTAACAGTTGCACTTTTCTGTGTAAATAAGTCACACTTTTCAGCATAACAAGTTGCACGCTTCTAAAATACACTATGAGTGCACGGTGCACCCGGGTGCATACAAGATCTAGCCAACAAATAGATGGAGAGATAATATTTTAACCCATAAAAAATATATGAATTGATTACTGAGAACCATTGTAAAAATGTATTTAAATAACTAAATATTTGAAAATTAATAGACATGATGAATAGATGAAACCATTGTAAAATGGGATCAGGGAATCAAATTGTAAAATGCATTTATTTTGGAAAGGTCAGATGAGACAGAACCATAATTTAATGAATAAACCACAAGTTTCTTTCTAACGAGCAAATTGAACTTGAGTGTTGTTCAAAGCCCCTCCCCACACACACCACCACCTCAAATTCGATCAATCAGAGACAAAAACTTCACATCAACTCTTTCTTTCTCTGAAAAAAAAGCACAACAGAAAAACAAGAGAGTATGAAATTGCATGACATTAACAGAGGGGTTTCAAATAACTTCATCTTTCATTTGAGCAGAAAATGTCCAGATGGAAGAATTAGTTCCCAGTTAGGAAGAAAAACAACAAATTACATAACATAACAAGAGCCTACAACTGACATTCATAAAAATTTAATCTACAAACACAACCCTAAAATTTATTTCTTCTTCGGCCTTCCCCTCTTCCTTTTCTCCGACGATACCCCCACCTCCACATTCACCGGCGTCACAATCTCAGGCCCCGCCGCCGCCGCAGCCTCTGCCGGAGCTGGTGGCGGAGCTGGCATTCCATCGCCGCCTCCCTCAAACATGGGCGGCATCCATTTCGGATAATCCCCTGCACTCTCAGTCACAAACCCCATCGGAAAAAAACCCCAGCAGCAATAATAAGCCTCCCGCCCCGGCACCAACGGCGGCATGGACAGAATCTCCGTACCAGTAAATGCCCTCTTGCATTTCTCATTATCACACCTTAAGCAACACCCTTCGTACGGCCTAGGGTACTCGTACAAATTGTAACAGTACGGACACGCAGTCCAGAAATTCCCCAATTTCGCACCACCCCCTTTCTTATTAACCCTAATTCCGCCCTCACCGCCGCCGGACACAAAATCCCCACCACCACCACCGCCGCTGCCTCTCCCGCTCCGCCGCACCGGCAATTTCTGATTCGAATTGTCCTCCTTGCCCTTCTTCTGCTGATTAAATTGGTGGTGCTGCTTCGTGGGCACGAGATCCACTTTCGTGAATCTCGCGGCGAATTCGCTATCGTACGCCGATTTCTTCCCCGGATCGGAGAGAACCGCCCACGAATCGACGACGAGGCGGAAAGCGGAATCGGAAAAGGGGAATTTGTTCTTATCGGGGTGGAGGAGGAGCGCGAGGCGGCGGTACTGCTTCTTTATGAGCTCGGGCTCGTCGGAGCGCGGCGGCAGTTGGAGAATTGAGTACCAATCGGGCTGGTTGTTGGAGAGGCGTTTGTTGTCCGCCAGAAGGACCTCCGCCACCGCCAAGATCTGGTCGGAGCCGTCGAGAAGGGGCTCCGTTTCCTGCGCAAGGATGGCGAAATCGCGGCAGCCGCTGAAATCTTTGTTGCGGAGAAGCTTCTCGGCGATGCCTAACAGGCGCTCCGCCTCGGCTCGGCTCGTGGTGGAATGATGCTCCATTTTTTTTCTGAATTCGAGATCTGGGTAAAGCGCCTCGCTCTGTGTCTGAGAAAACGATGGCTTCAATTATGATATATATCAGTGGGGGGAGTTGGGCTAGGTGTGGATGTATATAAGCCCATTAACACCAAATGATACTCCATCTCCCAAGGTTATTTACTCATTTATTTATTTTTTTTGTAAGATTTTAATGTAAAAGTTGTTTATTAGTATTTAAAGTGATAAAATAGCTTTTAGTTAAGGGTATTGTAATTTTTTCTATTTTATTATTAAAGTAGATGATTTTTTATAGGTAAAAGTAATGAGATAAGATGTAATTTTGAGATATTAGGATGAAATACTTGAAAAATATGTATTTACTTTATTGCCTTTTATGGAAATGGGTAAAAAAGTTTGGGACGAACCTTTTGAAAAAAATAGGTAAATAACTTTGGGACGGAGGGAATATTATATATGTCATTTTTTTGTGTTCCACTTTATATTTCATAGTCTGATGATTTAATATTAAATAATGATTCTATGAATTACTGTAATATTTGGTACATGTATTAAAATTTTATTAATTATCAAACGAATCACTATCATATTGAGTTTATATTTTAAAAATTAAGAAAATAAAATGTCAAATAGAACACGAGAAGTGAAGCAGAAAAATATAATTGCATTGACAAATTCAATTGCCACTAACAACAATAAGGTGTCCACTGTTGATGTGTCAAAGCATAAAAGGTGAAATGTATTTAAAAAATGTAATATTTTAATATATTAGTATAATTTCACTTCTTATAAGTAGATACATAAATAATAGATACTTTATTTTTGTCCTCCAGTGAGTTTTATATCAGCGCCGTCTTTATAGTAGTACATATAAAATATTAAAAATTATGTAATTATATATACACATATATGTTACTATAAAGAGAAAAAATGTGTTAGACGCATGTGTTAAGAATATAAGTGAAAGTATGTTTTTAATTTAACATATCAATGTACTTTTATTCACTGAATATAAATCTTTTATTGATGTTGCTTTAAATATAAATGAATATTATTTATTTATCGCAAATCGTTCAATATTTAGTACTTATTACATTGTAGTTAATGTGGTAATATCCGATCACAGAAGATCACATTAACAATTCCTTGTAAATAAGTACATCTTCACAACCTAGATGGAATTGAACACTCCGTTGGTATAGGTTGATGTGTAAATCTCAGATTGACCTGTCTTGACCAAGAGATTACACTAGTGCATTCTGATGTGTTGAAGAGGACATACAGAGAGGATAAATTCTTTCGTACTGACTTACGAGATGAAGAATTAGACCTCAGTGGTTTTTGATTTCTTAATCTCCGTCCCTTAAATAGGATTGTGTGTGATTAATATTTATTGCTTTGATCTATGTTGGGTATGGAATCAGATCACGATTCTATACTTTATATTTTGAGCAATATTTTTAATTACATGACAATTGCTAAGATTTAATATAGAGAAACGTGTGCGAGGAGAGTCTCGTTTGATTTGTCCCATTGGTGGGCTTAGAGGTTTTATCATACTAAATCTTGCAAGTAGAATTCGTTTCTGGTATGGATAATAATGTTGAGCTGACCTTACACCAAGGAAAAATATATTAATTAATTTATAGCGTTCAGTGGCTTAATTAATTAATGGATAAAATAATCTTAAACACGAGAAATAATAACTGAGAGTCATATTATCGTAATATGGATTAAGATGGATAGTGCAATATTAACTTTATAGTGGAATAAATTAATATTAATGGACTGAATAATATTGTGGCCCAATATTAGAATTCAGAGTCCATTAGAAGGTTCAATCTTAATTATCATAAAGGCCTCTCAAGTAGCCCAACATGAGTCCATTGATGAAAATGTGATTAAAATTAAAAAAAATAATTTGTTGCCTAATTTATCCTATTATTTTTGAAAATTATGTAGGAAAAGAAGAGGAAAGATTTTCAAAATTCTAGCAATTCTACTATCCAATTTCAAAATTAATGGTTTACAATTTAAATAAGAACAACTCAACATTATTAACCATACCGGAAACTAATTCCACTTGCAAGATTTGGTATGATAAAACTTCTGAGCCCACCAAGAGGACAAATCATGCAAGACTCTCCAAGCACACGATTCTCTGTATTAATTTAGCAATCGTCATGTAATTAATATTATTGCCCAAGATATAAGGTATCGAAGTCGCAATGATTCTCTTCACAGCATAAGTCAAAGCAATAATTATTAATCACACACAATCCTTATTATGTGACAGATTAATAAATAACGAACCACTGAGGTTTAATTCTTCCATATTAAGTACTGAAGAGTTTATCCTCCTGTAGGTCTTTGTTGGGAAATAAATTTAATAAAGAGGATTTTGATTAGATCCCAAAACCCCTGAGTATGACATGTTCAGGATAATCTTGATAGATGAGTCAGGATTCAGTTTTAGAGTGTTCAGGATATTATCTGCACCATGTATAGTCGGCAGATATAGAACAGGTTAGTTTCTGAAGACTCAGTAAGAAACTGAGATACTGAAGACTCAGTAGGATACTGAGAACCTGAAGACTCTGAGAACCTGAAAGACTCAGAGAACCTGAAGACTCAGAGAACCTGAAGACTCAGAGAAATATTGAAGGCACAGTAATTACTGAAGACTCAGTAATGTACTGAATGCTCAGTATATCCTGAATGTTCCGAGGCACTGAAGCTGAGGAATATAGCCGTTGGAATCCAGCTGACGTGGACCAACGAGAGGAAGACAACCAGCCTGAGAAAGCTGCAGAACTTACAAAGAATAGTATGGATTTGAATGTAATTCTCTCCAACGGTAACATTCAAATCCACACTATAAATACAAAGTTCTTCCTTCATTATCTGCGTGGAGAGAGTGGAAGTGCGAAGAAGATAGCAACGATGCTACAGAGCCAAAGAGAGTTAAGCTTTCCCACCTTAGAACACAAGTCTGTAAGATATACAAATATATTCAAAGAGTGTTCTAGAACCCAACCTAAGCAACCCACGATGTATCATAAGCTTAGAGAGATTTTCCCAACCTTAGCATTGAGGCTAAATCATTGTAAGGGAAAATCTCACCATAGTTGGAGACAACACCAAACCCAAACCCAATGGTGAAGTGAGGTAGTTGTTAGGCAAACCCGAGTGAGGGTAATAAGTCCCGTTGGAGTGTGAACTCGTAGGCGATCCCGAGTGAGGGTGATAAGTCCCGAAGGAGTGTGAACTCGTTAAACATCTAAGAGTTTGAGTTAGTAAACTACGGAGGTAGTCAGAAAGCTCAGGGTCGGGTTGAGTTAGTAAACTACGTGGAGTAGTCAGAAAACTCAGGGCCGAGTTGAGTAAGTAAACTACGAGGTAGTCAGAAAGCTCAGAAGTTGATAAGGAATTTCCCTAGAGAGGGAGAGTGGATGTAGGACTGGTTGTCCGAACCACTATATATTGCTATGTTGTTTACTGTTTTTATGTTTATACTTGTCATATGCATCTAGCTATAAGCAAAACACAACACATGAGCCCAAAAGAAAAAAATTGGAAACACTCTGCCTTTCCCCTGTTTTATATGCACCAAAATCAAACGTTTTGCTTCCGCACGCGCAAAATAGGTTTTCCCACCGGGACCAACAGTCTTATTCAGTGCATCATAATGCACTAGTGTAATCTCTTGGTCAATACAAGTCAATCTGAGCCTTACACTTCAACCTTTCACGATGAATTGTTCATTTCCATCTAGGTTGTGAATTTGTACTTGTTTATAAGGAATTGTTAATGTGATCTTCTGTGATATAGTATCACCACATTAACTACAATGTAATACATACTATTTATAGAACAATTATGCAGTAAATATATATAACATTCAATTATATTTAAAGCAACATTGATATATAATTTAATTTCAGTAAATAAGACAGAAATTCAGTTTGATTATACAAAGTAAAAGCATGCTTTCCAGTATAACCCCAACAATCTCCCACTTATACTCAAAGTCTGCTTTTAAGTATACTACAGCACGTCTCGTGTCACCTACACGAACCTAATAACATTTCTCCCACTTATACTCAAAGCATATTGACAACGCTCTTGACACCCATTCCTTCCACATGTCTCTCGAATGTATTCTGAGGCAGACCCTTTATGAATGGATCTGCTAGGTTGTCTTCTGACGCAATCTTTGCCACCTCTATGTCTCCTCTCTTAACAATTTCTCGTATAAGATGGTATTTTCTTTCTATGTGTTTGCTGACCTTGTGGGCTCTTGGTTCCCTTGAATTTGCAACTGCTCCGACATTATCACAGTAGACCGTGATAGTGCTGGGCAAAGCCGAAACTACATCCAACTCCACTAAGAAGTTCTTGAGTCAAACCGCTTCTTTCGTTGCTTCACAAGCAACTACGTATTCGTGTTGGGATTATACTAGAAAGTATGCTTTTACTTTGTATAATCAAAACTGAATTTCAGACTTATTTACTGAAATAAATTGTTTATCATTGATGCTTTAAATATCATCGAATGTTACATATATTTACTGCATAACTGTTCAATAAATAGTACGTGTTACATTGTAGTTAATTTAGTGATACCAGATCACAGAAGATTAAATTAACAGTCCCTTGTAACTAAAAGTACACCATTCACGACCTAGATGGAAATGAACAATCCATCGTGAAAGGTTGAAGTTTAAGGCTCGAATTGGCTTGTCTTGACCAAGAGATTACACTAGTGCATGACTGATGCACTGAATAGGACCTACAGGAGGACAAATTCTTCAGAACTGAACAAGGAAGAATTAGACCTCAGTGGTTCGTTATTTCTTAATCTCCGTTCCTTAAATAGGATCACGTGTGGTTGGTTACTATTGCTTTGACTTATCATGGGTAGAGAATCAACGAGATTCAATACTTTTTTATCTTGGGCAATATTATTGGTCACATGTGATTGCTAAGATTTAATACAGAGAATCGTGTGCAAGTACGCTTGTTCGATTTGCCCCCTTGGGAGGTTCATAAGCTTTATCATACCAAATCTTGCAAGTGGAACTAGTTTTCGGTATGGATAATAATGTTGAACCGTTCCTTAACCAAGGACAAAATATATTAATTAATGGAAAGCTATTTCAGTGGCTTGAATTAATTAATGGGCTAGATAATCTTAAACACGGGAAATAATAACCGGGAGCCATGTTGACTGTAATATGGGTTAAGATGGATAGTGCAATACTAATTATGTAGTGGGATTAATTAATATTTATGGGCTTGAATAATATTGTGGCTCAATGATGGTCCAATCTTAATTTTCCTAAAGGTCCCCTAAGTAGCCCAACATATAGTCCAATAACTGAAAAAGGTGTTTAAAATAAAATAAATATTGTTGCTTATTTTTCCTCATAGTTTTCGAAATTTATGGATAAAAGGGGAGAAAGATTTTATTTGAATTTTGTTATGGAATGAAGATATGTATTCTTGGAATACAAGATTATCTCATTAAATTCAAGAAATCTCCCACTTGGTTATCCACGAAGCAATTTTCGAAAATATTGAAATATAAAGGGCAAGAAAGATTTTCTTGAAAAGAGATTATGAAATATATGTATTTCTTGAAATACAAGAATATCTCATAAATTCAAGAAGATCCAAATCTTGGATTCTTGCATAATATTTCGAAAATTCCATAACAAAGATAAGGTGGGATTTTTTGTGGAATATTATAATTATGGAAAAAAAAATATAGGAGATATATTCAAGATTTCTTGGAGATCAAGAAAAGATTTTCCCACATTGTTTTTTCCCTAAAATTTCGACCACCACCCTATCTATAAATAGGGGATGATTCTTTAATTCCCAAGTACAATTCTATGTGCTGGAAAAATTAGTAAATCCGCAAAGGTGGTGCAACAAAGTTTATTTTCCTTTTGTTAATTGTTCGCAAGCGTCTACCACCGGATAGTCTAGCAAGTATTAAGGGAATACTTGGGAAGTTCTTTTGGTGTGTCTAATCAACAAGTCCATTGCCGTCCCAAGAGGTATGTTCACGTAAACTCGTAGAATTTCCGCATGCGTAGGATTTACGTGAATTGTTTATAGGCATGATTTGTTGTTGGATTATTATTTGAATTAATATAGGATTAATTCATGCTAGTAATAATTATAAGAATTAAATTTGTATTTAAATATTCATCCCGAATAGATCCGTGCAACTTATTCCCCAACAACTGGTATCAGAGCCACGGTTTCGGGCTCTGAATTTTAAATTGTAATTTAATTCGTTGTCATTAAATTTAAAATTGGATAGTAGAATTGCTAGATCTTTTTTGCAGGTATCCAATTGTCATGGAATTTAATGTGTTTATTTATGCATGTATATAAATTGTGGTTTTTTAATTCGATTCGTTCGAATTCGTTTTGCTTCGTGAGAAAATCCACGAGTAGATTAGGATTTGTTTGATTTGATCAATATAATAGACTAGTCTAGATCTAGGTTTATTTAATTTTTGTAAATAAATTGTAATCGGATCGGAAACGGAGGCGAAGACGAAGAATTAAAGGATAAAATCCAGAATCGAGGCGTGGCGGCGTTTGTGCTAAACGTGCAAGGAGGCACGCTTGGCGTGGCGTGGACGCAGACGCATGGGCGTGGGGCGTGCCGCGGGCCGAGCGCGTGGCGAGGATCGCCGCTTGCCAAGACGGGCGGGCGATAGGCGCGACGGCGCCGTGGCGCGAACGGGTGGGTGGATAAAGGCGGCGACGACGACGGGCGCTGCCAGGATGGCACGCGCGAGTTTCATGGCGAGCAAGGTTAGTGCCTTGTATGATGATGCGCTTCGGTACTCGCGTCGCTGCGAAGCCTCGCCGAGAGCAGCTTGCCGAGGGCGTCTGCCGAGGCTGATTTGGCCAAGGGCGCCGAATCTTGGCGTGCATCCATTCTGAGCTACTTGGCGTGGTGTTTCGAGACGGAGTTCTTTTCGAGACAATTGAGTGAGAGAAATTCAAGACGACATTTCTTCAAAATCAAGCCAAGAAAAATCAAACCATGACAATTGGATAATTTGTGTCAAATATGTTTATTTTTCTGCTTTGCTTGATTTATTATTGTGTTATCTTATGCTTTATTTAATTTGTTTAAATGTGTTTGCATGAGAGTTGCCCAATGGAAAATCTCATCTTCAAAATTACAAAGTATGTTTAAATAATTAATTGATAATTTTATTCCGGAAAATAAAATTGAATTAATTTTGACCTCCATGATTTATTTATTTGTGAATTCTTTTGGAGAAATTCCCCCCATGGGACGGTCAAAAGTTAGCTTTCACATGAATGAATTCCAAATGGATGATTGTGGATTATTACTAGTGGCGACGATGACCCTCCCCACGAGGCTCGTTCAAAGCAAAATAATAATCCTGTATTTAATCATGGTTATTACTTAGGTATAAAATTGATATGCATATAATTCCCCGAAGTCCCTGTCAATTTTATATTGGTCAAGTGGGAGCCAACTATTAATCTGGATATTAAAGGTTTATAACTGTTCTTGTTTATAACCTGCTTGAATGTGTTTAAATAATGACCCACCCCACGTGGCTTATTTAAACTGTTTTAAGATGTTGGCTGATGCATGTTCATATTTTTTTTGAGATTTTAATATGAAACATGTGATCGAACCTTGTGATATTTTTATGCCTATGCATATTATTATTTATTTCAGTTCAGCATGTCGTAACCTTTTAATCCACTGCTATTATACTTAAAGTCAATAGAATAAGTATGGAAACTATATTGATTGGAAACGGAAAATTATAATTGTCCTAATCGCACAAAAAAGCACAAGTGGATTCTTGACACACCAAAATCAGATGAGCCAACTGACGAGTCAAAAATGCGAGACTCGTCAGATCACCTTGCGAGAGATGTCGTCGCTGTAATTGGTGGAGGCCAAACCCGTGAGGGATTACGTCCTCAAAATTGATGGCCCATCCGAACAAACTTGAAGTTCCGAGTCTGATTATAACTGGAGACTCGGATGAATTTGGTACTTCATTCTCTCTGCCAAAAGTTTTCGAGCAATTTTGCCTCATAAGTCGATTTGTTGCATGCTTTGGTCTCTCGAGAGATGTTGATAGGGCACCAAACTCAAGCTTTTGGCAAGTGGTCCGTCTTCATCTTCTAGGCCAAGGATGGCAAGAAGAAGAAGGTGACAAAGGCCATAAGCAATCGAGACTCAACTGTTGCCAAAGGCAATGATAAGATGACGAATGCTGGTGGTGTCAAGAAAAATACAAAGAGGAAGTGCTTAAGCTGCGGTGAAAGAGGACAATGGAGGTTTGCATGTTCCAACCCCAAAAGGGCCGGAAAGAAAGGTAATTCTCATGCACTAATTGTTGAAACTTGTTTAGCGGCGTATACTTCTCATTCGTGGGTAGTTGATACGGGATCCACTAATCATGTTTGTTTCACGGGTTCAAACCGATCCGACAACTTAGTGGCAAAGTGAGATCCTCATCCACCGGGCGATGCTACGAGAGTGGCAGCTGAAGCAGTGGGAGAAGTGCACCTGTCTTTTGAAGACAGAGTTCTAATTTTAAGAGATGTTCTTTATGTTCCCAGTTTTAGAAAGAATTCACTTTCAGTTTCTAAGATTCTGTTAATAGACACTTAGTTTCTTCTAATAAGAATGAAATCATTTCTTGAAATGATGAGTGTATCTGTTATGGGACATTGATGGAAAATCTCTATACAATTAACTTGTGCACACCACTCACTTAAATGCATCCTATAACACATCAATTTGTTTCCGAGAAAAGAAAATGTTCATCGGGCGTGAGCGAGACACTTCTATGGCATCTAAGATTGGGACATATAAATCCAAAGAGGATCCAAAGGTTGGTGAAAGGCGGTTCCTTTGGAGTTTCTCCAAGTTGAACCAATTCCAACCCGCGAATCATGTTTGGAGGGTAAAATGACCAAGAGGCCATTTGGAGCCAAGGAATAGAGCCAAAGAAGTGTTAGAAATCGTTCACATGATGTATGTGGTCCAATGTCAACCAAAGCAAAGAGGAGGTTATGAGTATTTCGTCACTTTTATTGATGACTACTCAAGGAATGCGGTTATATTTTCCTTATGAAGCATAAATCGAGACCTTTGAGAAATTCAAAGAATTTAAGGCTCAGCAGAGAATCATAGGGAAAAATGTATCAAGTCTCTACGATCCGATCGTGGGGCGAATACCTCGGCGATGAGTTTTTGAACAACTTGTGCGATGAAGGGATTGCATCGATTAATCTGCATCAGGAACCTCTCAACAAAACGGGGTTGCAGAGCGAAGAAATAGAACTCTTTTGGAAATGGTTAAATCTATGATGAGTTATGCGGATCTTCCCAAGTTGTTCTGGGGTCATGCCTTGGAAACAGCAGCCTACATTCTGAACTTGGTGCCATCCAAATCGGTTCCCAAAACTCCCAAAGAATTGTGGACCGGGCGCAAGCCTAGTTTGAGACACATGAGAATTTGGGGGTGTCCGGCCTACGTGTTGGACAAGGAAGCCGGTAAATTGGATCCTCGATCAGAATTAAGGTTGTTTGTAGGATACCCCGAGGGAACAAAAGGGTGTATGTTCTATGGTCCCGAAGATCAAAAGGTGGTAATAAGCACCCACTTTAGATTTTTGGAAGAAGACTATATGAACGAAAGAAGACCCAGAAGTGAGATTACCTTAAATGAGCTAAGGGGGCTAACCTCAATGCCAACTGTACAATATGACATACCAAACGACACACTTACACAACCGGAACGTCGTCGTAGTGAGAGGGTTGTGAAACAGCCCGAGAGATTCATAGGAATAGGAGAGTCCTCGGACTTGATTCCCGAACAAGATGAATCAGACACATGGACATATGACGAGGCAATCCAAGACAAGGATGCAGATTCTTGGCAAACAACAATAAAAGCCGAAATGGGTTCTATGAATCATAACAGAGTGTGGGAGCTAGTCGAACCACTTAATGGGGTCAAACCCATTGGTTGCAAGTGGGTGTATAAGAGAAAAAGAGGACTGGACGGGAAGGTGGAAATCTTCAAGGCAAGACTCGTGGCGAAAGGTTATACTCAGAAAGAAGGGATCGATTATGAGGAAACTTTTTCGCCCGTAGCCATGCTCAAGTCCATCTGAATTCTCTTATCGATTGCTGCGCATCTCGACTTTGAAATCTGGCAAATGGATGTCAAGACAGCTTTCCTTAACGGAAGTCTTGATGAAGAGATCTATATGCAACAACCCCAAGGCTTCATTGAAAAAGGCCAAGAACACCTAGTTTGTAAGCTCATGAAGTCCATTTACGGACTCAAACAGGCATCCAGAGCTTGGAACCAATGTTTTGATCATGTAATAAAGTCTTATGAGTTTGATCAAAACGAGTTCGAAAGTTGTGTGTTCAAAAGGCATGTCTGAACTGCATTGGTATTCTTAGTACTATACGTAGACGACATTCTGATCATCGGGAACAATGTAAAGGTGTTATCAGACGTAAGGGCATGGCTTTCAAAACAGTTTGATATGAAGGACTTAGGGGAAGCCGCACACATCCTTGGGATCAAGATCACTCGAGATCTCAAGAAAAGGATGATAGACTTCTCTCAAGCTTCATACATAGACACTGTCTTGAAACGATTCAGCATGCAGGATTCCAAGAAAGGCTTCGTACCTTTCAGACATGGAATCCGTCTATCCAAGAAAATGAGCCCTAAGACGCAAAAGGAGATAGATTACATTAGAGGCATTCCTTATGCTTCGGCTGTCGGAAGCCTTATGTATGCAATGCTGTGTACGAGACCAGATATCTGCTTTGCCGTTGGCATGGTGACAAGATATCAATGTAACCCGGGGAAAGAACATTGGACGACAGTTAAAAACATTCTGAAGTATTTGAAAAGAACTAGGGATAGAATGTTAATTTATCAGTCAGATGGTCTAATCCCCATCGGCTACACGGACTCGGATTTCCAATCAGACATAGACTCCAGAAAATCTACCTCCAGTAGTGTGTTTTGCATGGGGGGGAGGAGTCGTGACATGGAGAAGCGTCAAACAGAAATGCGTCGCAGATTCTACCATGGAAGCCGAATATGTAGCTGCTTGCGAGGCAGCGAAACAAGCGGTTTGGCTCAAGAACTTCTTAGTGGACTTGAATGTAGTTCCTAATTTGCCCAGCAGAATCACTATTTATTGTGACAATGCCGGAGCAGTTGCAAATTCAAGGGAAGCAAGAGCCCACAATGCCAGCAAACAAATTGAAAGGAAATACCATCTTATACGAGATATCGTTAAGAGAGGAGATATAGATGTGGCAAAGATAGCGTCAGAAGACAACCTAGCAGATCCATTCACAAAGGGTCTGCCTCTGAATACATTCGAGAGACATGTGGAAGGAATGGGTGTCAAGACCGTTGCCAATCTGCTTTGAGTATAAGTGGGAGAAATTATTAGGTTCGTGTAGATGACATTAGATGTCACGTATTAGGAACTACACGAGACATGTTGTAGTATACTTAAAAGCAGACTTTGAGTATAAGTGGGAGATTGTTGGGATTATACTGGAAAGTATGCTTTTACTTTGTATAATCAAAACTGAATTTCGGACTTATTTACTGAAATAAATTGTTTATCACTGATGCTTTAAATATCATCGAATGTTACATATATTAACTGCATAACTGTTCAATAAATAGTACGTGTTACATTGTAGTTAATTTAGTGATAACAGATCACAGAAGATTAAATTAACAGTCCCTTGTAACTAAAAGTACACCATTCACGACCTAGATGGAAATGAACAATCCATCGTGAAAGGTTGAAGTTTAAGGCTCGGATTGGCTTGTCTTGACCAAGAGATTACACTAGTGCATGACTGATGCACTGAATAGGACCTACGGGAGGACAAATTCTTCAGAACTGAACAAGGAAGAATTAGACCTCTGTGGTTCGTTATTTCTTAATCTTCGTTCCTTAAATAGGATCACGTGTGGTTGGTAACTATTTCTTTGACTTATCATGGGTAGAGAATCAACGAGATTCAATACTTTTTATCCTGGGCAATATTATTGGTCACATGTGATTGCTAAGATTTAATACGGAGAATCGTGTGCAAGTACGCTTGTTCGATTTGCCCCCTTGGGAGGTTCATAAGCTTTATCATACCAAATCTTGCAAGTGGAACTAGTTTTCGGTATGGATAATAATGTTGAATCGTTCCTTAACCAAGGACAAAAGATATTAATTAATGGAAAGCTATTTCAGTGGCTTGAATTAATTAATGGGCTAGATAATCTTAAACACGGGAAATAATAACTGAGAGCCATATTGACTGTAATATGGGTTAAGATGGATAGTGCAATATTAATTATGTAGTGGGATTAATTAATATTTATGGGCTTGAATAATATTGTGGCTCAATATTTATAATTCAAGATCCATTGGAAGGTCCAATCTTAATTCTCCTAAAGGCCCCCTAAGTAGCCCAACATATAGTCCAATAACTGAAAAAAGGTGTTTAAAATAAAATAAATATTGTTGCTTATTTTTCCTCATAATTTTCGAAATTTATGGATAAAAGGGGAGAAAGATTTTCTTTGAATTTTGTTATGGAATGAAGATATGTATTCTTGGAATACAAGATTATCTCATTAAATTCAAGAAATCTCTTGGTTATTCATGAAGCAATTTTCGAAAATATTGAAATATAAAGGGCTAGAAAGATTTTCTTGACTTTCTTGAAAATATATTATGAAAGATATGTATTTCTTGAAATAGAAGAATATCTCATAAATTCAAGAAGGTCCAAATCTTGGATTCTTGCCTAATATTTCGAAAATTCCAGAACAAAGATAAGGTGGGATTTTTTGTGGAATATTATAATTATGGGAAAAAGAATATAGGAGATATATTCAAGATTTCTTGGAGATCAAAAAAAGATTTTCCCACATTGTTTTTTCCCTAAAATTTCGACCACCACCCTATCTATAAATAGGGGATGATTCTTTCATTCCCGAGTACAATTTCATGTGCTGGAAAAATTAGTAAATCCACAAAGGTGGTGCAACAAAGTTTATTTTCCTTTTGTTAATTGTTCGCAAGCGTCCTACCACCGGATAGTCGAGCAAGGATTAAGGGAATACTTGGGAAGTTCTTTTGGTGTGTCTAATCAACAAGACCATTGCCGTCCCAAGAGGTATATTCACGTAAACTCGTAGAATTTCTGCATGCGTAGGATTTACGTGAATTGTTTATTTGCATGATTTGTTGTTGGATTATTATTTGAATTAATATAGGATTAATTCATGTTAATAATAATTATAAGAATTAAATTTGTATTTAAATATTCATCCCGAATAGATCCGTGCAACTTATTCCCCAACAATTCGGCTTCCATGGTAGAATCTGTGATGCATTTCTGCTTAACGCTTCTCCATGTCATAGCTCCTCCTCCCATGCAAAACACACTACCCGAGGTAGACTTTCTGGAATCTAAGTCTGATTTGAAATCTGAGTCCGTGTAACCGACGGGGATTAGACTGTTTGATTGATAAACCTACATTCTATCCTGAGTTCTTTTCAGATACTTCAGAATGTTTTTAACTGCAATCCAATGCTCTTTCCCTGGGTTACTCTGATATCTTGCCACCATGCCAACGACAAAACAGATATCTGGTTTCGTGAACAGCATTGCATACATAAAGTTTCTGACAGCCGAAGCATAAGGAATGTCTTTCATGTCATCTATCTCCTTTTGTGTCTTAGGACACATTTCCTTGGATAGATGAATTCCATGTCAGAAGGACACAAAACCTTTCTTGGAATCTTGCATGCTGAATCGCTTCAAGACAGTGTCTATGTATGAAGTTTGTGATAAACCGATCATCATTTTCCTGCGATCTCGAGTGATCTTGATCCTTAGGATATGACCGGTTTCTCCTAAGTCCTTCATATCAAACTGTTTTGACAGCCATGCCCTTACGTTTGACAATACCTTTACATCATCCCCGATGAGCAGAATATCGTCTACGTATAGTACCAGGAATACCAAGGCAGTTCCGACACGCTTCTTGTACACACAACTCTTGAACTTGTTTTGATCAAAACTGTAGGATTTTATAACCTGATCAAAACATTGATTCCAAGCACGGGATGCTTGCTTCATTCCATAGATGGACTTCTTGAGCTTGAGCTTTTGGCCTTTTTCAACGAAGCCTTCGGGTTGTTGCATATAGATTTCTTCTTCAAGATTTCCGTTAAGGCAAGCTGTCTTGACATCCATTTGCCAGATCTCAAAATCTAAATGCGCAGCTATCGACAAGAGAATACAGATGAACTTAAGCATGGCTACGGGCGAAAAAGTTTCCTCATAATCGATCATTTCTTTCTGAGTGTACCCTTTCGCCACAAGTCTAGCTTTTAAGGTCTCTACCTTCCCGTCCGGTCCTCTTTTTCTCTTGTATACCCACTAATGGAACGCGCCGGTGAAGGCGATCCGTCACCCAGAATCGTTATTGGATACCAAACATACACGTATTAAAATTAAAACCTAAACATGCGTCTAAAGTAAGGTTTAGATTCGTTACCCTTGAAGATCGAGGCATTGATTCCACTACAGATCTTCTAGTCTGTTTCTCAGCCTCGTCCGAATGCCGAGTGGACAGCAATCTATCGAATGTGGAGAAGGGCCTGCAGTTTCATCTCCCAAAAATCCTAGTCGCCCGGCTGCTGCGTTTTTAGATTTCGTGTGTTAGGGTTTTAGACGAAACTAGGCTTCTTTATTTATACTCCTCAGGTTTCGTGGGCCAGACTAGGGATCCATTAGAAGGTATAGGGTTTGGGCTTCTTCTGGACCCAAATACTCTTATGTTCAGCCCAGAACATTAATTTGGCCCGAGAACATTAATTCATCCCACTAGAAAATTAATGCTGCACTCCCGTCTTATCCTGAACCGAATCAGGGCTTCTATTAGACTTTATAATTCCCCGTGTTAAAGATATCACACGTCCATTAATTATTAAAGCTTTTGATTGCTTTAATTAATTAATATCTATTATTCCTTGAGTAGTACCACTCAGCCTTATTGTCGTACGGATTAAATCCACTTGCAGGGTTTAATACGACAATCCTTTATGAGTTTCCTCAAGGGGACGTCATCATCCTGGATGTCCAAGACACGGTACCCCAATGACAATAAATAGATATCATGCGAGCGATGTCACTACCCAAAATACAAAGTATGAGAGATCTACCAAGATTCTCACCCATAGTAAATCAAAGCAGTGAACAAGCACCCCACATATCTAAACACCACACTTAGGGTTGAGAATTACAAAAGTCACCAAGACCTATAGTTCTTCATAACAGTCAGAATAGAAGAACATGTCTTATCTGTGACCCACTCAATACGAAATAGCGCACTAGTATAAACTAATGGCCAAGACAAGCCACCAACAAGTTTATACTACAACTTAAACCAATAGTTATGTCCAGAACTATCTCAGTTGTGAATACTGTTTATATCTTATAAGGAACTTGACAATGTGATCTTCTGTGTGACTACAAACCCACCACATAGTCTACAATATAAGATAAGCAGACACATAAGCAATTTATAAGAATTCAATAATGTGAAAAACCATTTATTTCAGATAATAAGGAAATTGAATATACATCCACAAAAGCTCACTAAAAGTTTTCTTTACAGTATACACCAACAATCTCCAACTTATACTAAAGCTAAACTTTTAGTATACACATGAAGCCATAACAATTCTCCCACTTATACTAAAGTCTAGCTGTAATACATCGTAAACCAAGACCCTCTACATGTTTCTCAAAGACTTTTATTGCCAGAGTCTTTGTGAAAGGATCAGCCAGGTTGTCCAACGATGCAATCTTAGCCACAACCACGTCTCCTCGATTTACGATGTCTCATAAAATGTGGTACTTCCGCTCTATGTGTTTACTAGCTTTGTGGGCTCTAGGTTCTTTCGAGTTTGCCACTGCACCCGCATTATCACAATAAATGGTGATACACCTCGACATACTCTTAGAAAACCCTAAGTCCAGTAAGAAACTACGTAGCCAGACAACCTTCTTAGCAGCTTCTGAGGTAGCTACGTGCTCGGCTTCCATAGTGGAGTCCGTAATGCATTTCTGCTTTACACTTCTCCAAGATATGGCTCCGCCTCCCAGCATAAACACATAACCCGAGGTAGACTTCCGTTCATCTCGATCAGCTTGGAAATCTGAATCGGTATAACCCAAGGGAATCATACTGTCTGACTGGTATACCAGAGCATAATCTCGAGTCCTTTTCAAATACTTGAGAATGTGCTTGACAGCTATCCAATGCCCTTGACCAGGTTGTTTAAGTGTTTCACTTGGTATGTCAACTTGTACAATTGGCATTGGAGTTGGCCTTCTTAACTCGTCTAAGGTAATCTCACTTTTAGGCTTTCTTTCGTTCATATAGTCTTCTTCTAAAAATATAAAGTGCGTACTTATTACGACTCTCTGATCTTTGGGACCATAGAACATGCGCCCTTTCGTTCCCTCGGGATATCCTATAAACAGCCTTAATTCTGAATGCGGATCCAATTTTCTAGCTTCCTTCTCCGACACGTATGCCGGACACCTCCAGATTCTCATGTGTCTCAAACTGGGTTTGCACCCGGTCCACAATTCTCTAGAGGTTTTGGGAATCGATTTGGATGGCACAAAGTTTAGAATGTAAGCCGTTGTTTCCAAGGCGTGACCCTGTTGGGATTATACTGGAAAGTATGCTTTTACTTTGTATAATCAAAACTGAATTTCGGACTTATTTACTGAAATAAATTGTTTATCACTGATGCTTTAAATATCATCGAATGTTACATATATTTACTGCATAACTGTTCAATAAATAGTACGCGTTACATTGTAGTTAATTTAGTGATACCAGATCACAGAAGATTAAATTAACAGTCCCTTGTAACTAAAAGTACAACATTCACTACCTAGATGGAAATGAAAATTTTCGTGAAAGGTTGAAGTGTAAGGCTCAGATTGGTTTATCTTGACCAAGAGATTACACTAGTGCATGACTGATGCACTGAAGAGGACCTACAGGAGGACAAATTCTTCAGAACTGAACAAGGAAGAATTAGACCTCAGTGGTTCGTTATTTCTTAATCTTCATTCCTTAAATAGGATCGCTTGTGGTTAGTAATTATTGCTTTGACTTATTACGGGTAGAGAATCAATGAGATTCAATACTTTATATCTTGGGTAATATTATTGGTCACATGCGATTGCTAAGATTTAATACGAAGAATCGTGTGCAAGTACGCTTGTTCGATTTGCCCCCTTGGGATCATACCAAATCTTGCAAGTAGAACTAGTTTCCGGTATGGATAATAATGTTGAACCGTTCCTTAACCAAGGGCAAAAGATATTAATTAATGGAAAGTTATTTCAGTGGCTTGAATTAATTAATGGGCTAGATAATCTTAAACACGGGAAATAATAACCGGGAGCCATATTGACTGTAATATGGGTTAAGATGGATAGTGCAATATTAATTATGTAGTGGGATTAATTAATATTTATGGGCTTGAATAATATTGTGGCTCAATATTGATAATTCAAGATCCATTGGAAGGTCCAATCTTAATTCTCCTAAAGGCCCCCCATGTAGCCCAACATAAAGTCCAATAACTAAAAAAGGTGTTTAAAAATAAAATAAATTCTTGTTGCTATTTTTCCTCTTTTTTTTTTCGAAAATATGAATAAAGAAGGGAGAAAGATTTTATTTGAATTTTGTTATGGAATGAAGATATGTATTCTTGGAATACAAGATTATCTCATTAAATTCAAGAAATCTCCCACTTGGTTATTCATATAGATATTTTCGAAATTTTGAAATAAAAGGGAAAGAAAGATTTTCTTGATTTTCTTGAAAAGATATTATGGAAGATATGTATTCTTGGAATACAAGAATATATCATAAATTCAAGAAGATCCAAATCTTGGTTTCTTGTTCCTATTATTTTCGAAAATTCCCATAACAAGATGGGGTGGGATTTTTTGTGGAATATTTTAATTATGGAGAAAAGAATATATGAGATATATTCAAGATTTCTTGGAGATCAAGAAAAGATTTTCCCATATTTTTTTCCCCAAATTTTCGACCACCACCCCATCTATAAATAGGGGATGATTCTTTCATTCCCAAGTATAATTCCATGTGCTGGAAAAATTAGTAAATCCACAAAGGTGGTGCAACAAATTTCTTATTTTTCCTTTTGTTAATTGTTCGCGAGTTTCCTTCCACCGGATTGACGAGCAAGGACTACGGAATACTTGGGAAGGCTTTTTGGTGTGTTTAATCGACGAGACCATTGCAACTCCAAGAGGTTAGTTCACGTAAACCCGTAGCAATTCCGCATGCGTAGGATTTATGTGAACTGTTTATATGCATGATTTGTTGTTGAATTATTATTTGAATTAATATAGGATTAATTCATGCTAGTAATAATTGTTAGAATTAAATTTGTATTTAAATATTCATCCCGAATAGATCCGTGCAATTAATTCCCCAACAACTGTTATCAGAGCCTCGGTTTTGGGCTCTGAATTTTAAATTGTAATTTAATTCAATGTCATTAAATTTGAAATTGGATAGTAGAATTGCTAGATCTTTTTTGAAGGTATCCAATTGTCATGGAATTTAATGTGTTTATTTATGCATGCATATAAATTGTGGTTTTTAATTCGATTCGTTTGAATTCGTTTTGCCTCGTGAGAAAATCCACGAGTAGATTAGGATTTGTTTGATTTGATTAATGTAATAGACTAGTCTAGATCTAGGTTTATTTATTTTTTGTAAGTAAATTGTAACCGGATCGGAAACGGAGGCGGAGATGAAGAATTAAAAGATAGATCCAAAACCGTACGCGGATGACGTGCATCGCGCGAAATGTGCCAAAGGAGGCATGCGCACGATGCGGACGTCGCCATGCGGACGGGCACGACGCTAGGCGTCGGGCGGTATCAGCCTGGACGCGCGCAGGCGTGGACGGGCGACTCGCACGTGCGCACGCGGCACCCTGCTGATACCAGTTGATGGGGAATTAATTGCGCGGATCTATTCGGGATGAATATTTAAATACAAATTTAATTCTAACAATTATTACTAGCATGAATTAACCCATATTAATTCAAATAATATTTTCAACAACAAATCATGCATATAAACAATTCACGTAAATCCTACGCATGCGGAAATACTACGAGTTTACGTGAACTTACCGCTTGGAATGACAATGGTCTTGTATATGAAAACACACCAAAAGTCCTTCCCAAGTATTCCCTAGTCCTTGCTCGACAATCCGGTGGAAGGATACTCGCGAACAATTAACAAAAGGAAAAATAAACTTTGTTGCACCACTTTTGTGGATTTACTAATTTTTCCAGCACATGGAATTGCACTTGAGAATGAAAGAATCATCCCCTATTTATAGATGGGTGATGGTCGAATTTTTAGGGGAAAAAACAATATGAGAAAATCTTTTCTTGATCTCCAAGAAATCTTGAATATATCTCCTATATTCTTTTTCCCATAATTAAAATATTCCACAAAAATCCCACCTCATCATATTATGGAATTTTCGAAATATTAGGGTCCAAGATTCCAAGATTTGGATCTTCTTGAATTTATGAGATATACTTGTACTTCAAGAAATACATATCTTCCATAATATCGTTTCAAGAAAATCAAGAAAATCTTTCTTGCCCTTTATATTTCAAAATTTCGAAATTGACTATATGGATAACCAAGTGGGGGATTTCTTAAATTTAATGAGATAATCTTGTATTCCAAGAATACATATCTTCATTCCATAACAAAATTCAAAGAAAACATTTCTCCACTTTTATCCATAATTTTCGAAAAAATCAAGGAAAAATAGGCAACAAATTTATTTTATTTTTAAACACCTTTTTCAGTTATTGGACTTTATCTTGGGCTACTTGGGGGGCCTTTAGGATAATTAAGATTGGACCTTCCAATGGACCTTGAATTATCAATATTGAGCCACAATATTATTCAAGCCCATAAATATTAATTAATCCCACTACATAATTAATATTGCACTATCCATGTTAACCCATATTACAGTTAATATGGCTCCCGATTATTATTTCCCGTATTTAAGATTATCTAGCCCATTAATTAATTCAAGCCACTGAAATAGCTTTCCATTAATTAATATCTTTTATCCTTGGTAAAGGAACTGTTCAACATTATTACTCATACTGGAAACTAGTTCCACTTGCAAGATTTGGTATGATAAAACTTATGAACCTCCCAAGAGGGCAAATCGAACAAGCGTACTTGCACACGATTCTCCGTATTAAATCTTAGCAATCACATGTGACCAATAATATTGCCCAAGATATAGGGTATTGAATCTCACTGATTCTCTTCCCATAATAAGTCAAAGCAATAGTTACTAACCACACACAATCCTATTTAAGGGACGAAGATTAAGAAATAATTAACCACTGAGGTCTAATTCTTCCTAGTTCAGTTCTGAAGAATTTATCCTCCTGTAGGTCCTCTTCAATGCATCAGTCATTCACTAGTGTAATCTCTTAGTCAAGACAAACCAATCTGAGCCTTACACTACAACCTTTCACGATGGATTGTTCATTTCCATCTAGGTCGTGAATGGTGTACGTTTAGTTACAAGGAACTGTTAATTTAATCTTCTGTGATCTTGGTATCACTAAATTAACTACAATGTAACACGTACTATTTAATGAACAGTTATGCAGTAAATATATGTAACATTCGATGATATTTAAAGCATCAGTGATAAACAATTTATTTCAGTAAAAAAGTCCGAAATTCAGTTAGTCTGATTATACAAAGTAAAAGCATACTTTCCAGTATAATCCCAACACGGAGCGGCCGAGGCGGACGGGCGGGCGAAGGCGAGCGTGCGCGGGTATGCGCGTCGCCTGTCGAGCTGCTGCCGAGGCGTGCCGAGGCACGGGCAGGCGGTGCCTGCTAAGACGTGCTGAGGCTGCCGAGGCTGATTCAACCAAGGGACCGGCCGGATGCTGGCGTGCATCCCGGCTGCGAGCTACTTGGCGTGGCGTTTCAAGACGGAGTTCTTTTCGAGATGATAGAGTGGGAGAAATTCAAGACGACGTTTCTTCAAAATCAAGCCAAGAAAAATCAAACCATGACAATTTGATAATTTGTGTCCAATATATTTATTTTTCCGCTTTGCTTGATTTATTGTTGTGATTTCTTGTGCTTTATTTAATTTGTTTAAATGTGTTTGCATGAGAATTGCCCAATGAAAAATCTCACTTTCGAAAATTACTAAGTATGCTTAAACAGTTAATTGACAATTTTATTCCGGACAATAAAATTGAATTAATTTTGACCTCCATGATTTATTTATTTGTGAATTGTTTTGGAGAAATTCCCCCCACGGGACGGTCAAAAGATAGCTTTCACATGAATAAATTCCAAATGGATGATTGTGCATTATTACTAGTGGCGACGATGATCCTCCCCACGAGGCTCGTTCAAAGCAAAATAATAATTCTGTATTTAATCATGGTTATTACTTAGGTATAAAATTGATATGCATATACTTCCCCAAAATCCCTGTCAATTTTATATTGGTCAAGTGGGAGCCAACTATTAATCTGAATATTAAAGGTTTGCAACTGTTCTTGTTTGTAACCTGTTTGAATGTGTTTAAATAATGACCCACCCCACGTGGCTTATTTAAACTGTTTTGAGATGTTGGCTGATGCATGTTCATATTTTTTTTGAGATTTTAATATGAAACATGTGATCGAACCTTGTGATATATTTATGCTTATGCATATTATTATTTATTTCAGTTCAGCATGTCGTAACCTTTTAATCCACTGCTATTATACTTAAAGTCAATAGAATAAGTATGGAAACTATATTGATTGGAAACAGAAAATTATAATTGTCATAACTGCACAAAAACACAAGTGGATTCTTGACACACCAAAATCAGATGAGCCAACTGACGAGTTAAAAATGCGAGACTCGTCAGATCACCTTGCGAGAGATGTTGTTGCTGAAATTGGTGGAGGGCAAACCCGTAAGGGATTACGTCCTCAAAATTGATGGACCATCTGAACAAACTTGAAGTTCTGAGTACAAATTATAATCTGGAGACTCAGATGAATTTGGTACTTCATTCTCTGTCCAAAAGTTTCTAAGCAATTTTGCCTCGCTAGCTGATTTGTTGCAAGCTTTAGTCTCGGTAGAGATGTTGATAGGGCACCAAACTCAAGCATTGACGGCAAGTGATCCGTCTTCATCTTCTAGGCCAAGGGATGACAAGAAGAAGAAGGTGACCAAAGGCCATAAGCAATCAGACTCAACTGTTGCCAAGGGCAATGATAAGATGACGAATGCTGGTGGTGTCAAGGAAAATCCAAAGAGGAAGTGCTTAAGCTGCGGCGAAAGAGGAAAATGGAGGTTTGCCTGTTCCAACCCCAAAAGGGCCGGAAAGAAAGGTAATTCTCACGCACTAGTTGTTGAAACTTGCTTAGCGGCGTATGCCTCCCATTTATGGGTAGTGGATACGGGATCCACTAATCATGTTTGCTTCACAGGTTCAAACTGATCCGACAACTTAGTGGCAGTGAGATCCTCTTCACACTGGGAGATACTACGAGAGTGGCAGCTGAAGCAGTGGGAGAAGTGCACCTGTCTTTTGAAGACAGAGTTCTAATTTTAAGAGATGTTCTTTATGTTCCTAATTTTGGAAAGAATTCACTTTCAGTTTCTAAAATTCTGTTAATGGATACTTAGTTTCTTCTAATAAGAATGACATCATTTTTTGAAATGATGAGTGTATCTGTTATGGGACATTGATGGAAAATCTCTATACAATTAACTGTGCACACCACTCACGAAATGCATCTTATAATACATCAATTGTTTCCGATAAAAGAAAACGTGAACGAGACACTTCTATGGCATCTAAGATTGAGACATATTAATCCAAAGAGGATCCAAAGGTTGGTAGAAGACGGTTCACTGGAGTCTCTCCAAGTTGAACCAATTCCAACCTGCGAATCATGTTTGGAGAGTAAAATGACCAAGAGGGCATCCGGAGCCAAGGGGAATAGAGCCAAAGAAGTGTTAGAAATCGTTCACACAGATGTATGTGGTCCAATGTCAACCAAAGAAAGGGGAGGTTATGAGTATTTCATCACTTTTATTGATGACTACTCAAGGTACGATTATAATTTCCTTATGAAGCATAAATCTGAGACCTTTGAGAAATTCAAAGAATTTAAGGCTCAAGCAGAGAATCATAGGGAAAAACGTATCAAGTCTCTACGATCCGATTGTGGAGGCGAATACCTCAGCGATGAGTTTTTGAACTACTTATGCGATGAAGGGGTTGCATCATCGATTTGATCGCACGGAACCCTCAACAAAAGCGGGGTTGCAGAGCGAAAAATGTAACTCTTTTGGAAATGGTTAGATCTATGATGAGTTATGCGGATCTTTCCAAGTCGTTACGGGGTCATGCCTTGGAAACAATGCCTACATTCGAACTTGGTGCCATCCAAATCGGTTCCCAAAACTCCCAAAGAATTGTGGATGGACCCATGCAAGCCCGGTTTGAGACACATGAAGATTTGGGGGTGTCCGCCCACGTGTTGGACAAGAAAGCCGGAAAATTGGATCCTCGATCAGAATTAAGGTTGTTTGTAGGATACCCCGAGGGAACAAAATGGTGTATGTTCCATGGTCCCGAAGATCAAAAGGTGGTAATAAGCACCCACTTTAGATTTTTGGAAGAAGACTATATGAACAAAAGAAGACCCAGAAGTGAGATTACCTTAAATGAGCTAAGGGGGCTAACCTCGATTCTAATTTGTACAAGATGACATACCAAACGACACACTTACACAACAGGAACCTCGTCGTAGTGGGAGGGTTGTGAGACAGCCGAGAGATTCATGGGGATAGGAGAGTCCTCGGACTTGATTCGGGACAAAGGCGAATCGGACCCATGGACATATGACTAGGCAATCCAAGACAAGGATGCAGTTTCTTGGCAAACAAAGAATGAAAGCGAAATGGGTTCTATGGATCATAACAGAGTGTGGGAGCTAGTCGAACCACTTAATGGGGTCAAACCCATTGGTTGCAAGTGGGTATACAAGAGAAAAAAAGAGGGCCCCGGACGGGAAGGTGGAAACCTTCAAGGCAAGGCTTGTGGCAAAAGGTTATACTTTCGAGAAAAAGAAGGGATCGACTATGAGGAAACCTTTTACGCAGTAACAATGCTCAAGTCCATCCGAATTCTCTTGTCGATTCTTGACGCGATCTCGATTTTGAAATCTGGCAAATGGATGTCAAAGGCGGCTTTCCTTATGCGGAAGTCTTGATGAAGAAATCTATATGCAACAACCCCAAGGCTTCATTGTAAAAGGCCAAGAACACCTAGTTTGTAAGCTCATGAAGTCCATTTACAGACTCAAACAAGCATCCAGAGCTTGGAACCAATGTTTTGATCATGTTATAAAGTCTTATGGGTTTGATCAAAACGAGTTCAAAAGTTATTGTGTACACAAAGCGTGTCGAATCGCATTGGTATTCTTAGTACTATACATAGACGACATTCTGATCATCGAGAACGATGTAAAGGTGCTGTCAGACGTAAGGGCATGGTTTTCAAAACAGTTTGATATGAAGGACTTAAGGGAAGCCGGACACATCCTTGGGATCAAGATCACTCGAGATCACAAGAAAAGGATGATAGACTTATCGCAAGCTTCATACATAGACCTTTGTCTTGAAAACGATTCAACAGATGAGGATTCAAGAAAGGCCAGACATTTCGGACATGGAATCCATCTATCAAGGAAATGTGCCCTAAGACAAAAAAAATGAGATAGATGACATGAAAGGCATTCCTTATGCTTCGGTTGCCGGAAGCCTTATGTATGCAATCTTGTGACGAGACCGAGGATATCTGCGTTCGTTAGTTGGCATGGTGGCAAGATATCAAAGTAACCGGGAAGGAATATTGATGGCGATTAAAAAACATTCGAAGTATCCGAAAAGAACTCGGGATAGAATGTTAGTTTATCGATCGAGATAGTCTAATCCCCATCATTTACACGGACTCGGATTTCCAATCAGACTTAGATTCCAGAAAATCTACCTCCGGTAGTGTGTTTTGCATGGGGTAAGAGCCATGATATGGAGAAGCGTTAAGCAGAAATGCATCGCAGATTCTACCATGGAAGCGAATATGTAGGCGCTATGAGGCGTGAAAAGAAGCGGTTTGGCTCAAGAACTTTCTAGTGGGCGTGGATGTAGTTCGAATTTGCCCGGCAAAATCAATCATTTATTGTGACAATGTCGGAGCAATTGCAAATTCAAAGGGAACCAAGAGCCCACAAGGCAAAGCAAACACATTGAAAGGAAATACCATCTTATACGAGAAATTGTTAAGAGAGGAGATATAGAAATTGGCAAAGATCGCGTCGGAAGACAACCTAGTAGATCCATTCACAAAGGGTCTGCCTCATAATACATTCGAGAGACATGTGGAAGGAATGGGTGTCAAGACCGTTGCCAATCAGCTTTGAGTATAAGTGGGAGAAATTATTAGGTTCGTGTAGGTGACATTAGATGTCACGTATTAGGAACTACACGAGACATCTTTGTAGTATACTTAAAAGTCGACTTTGAGTATAAGTGGGAGATTGTTGGGATTATCTTTGGAAAGTATGCTTTTACTTTGTATAATCAAAACTGAATTTCGGACTTATTCTTTGAAATAAATTGTTTATCATCGATGCTTTAAATATCATCGAATGATACATATATTTTTTGCGCATAATTGTTCAATAAATAGCAGCGTTACATTGTAGTTAATTTAGTGATACCGGATCACGAAGATTAAATTAACGGTCCCTTGTAACTAAAAAGTACAACATTCACTACCTAGATGGAAATGAACAATCCATCGTGAAAGGTAGAAGTGTAAAGGCTCGAGATTGGTTTGTCTTGACCAAGAGATTACACTAGTGCATGGTGATCGATGATGAAGAGGACCTCTGAGGAGGACAAATTCTTCAGAACTGAACAAGGAAGAATTAGACCTCAGTGGTTCATTATTTCTTAATCTTTGTTCCTTAAATAGGATCGCGTGTGGTTAGTAATTATTGCTTTGACTTATTACGGGTAGAGAATTAACGAGATTCAATACTTTATATCTTGGGCAATATTATTGGTCACATGCGATTACTACGATTTAATACGAAGAATAAGAATGCAAAAAGCACGCCGATTTTCCCCCTTGGGAGGTTCTTAAGATTTATCATACCAAATCTTGCAAGTGGAACTAGTTTCCGGTATGGCTAATAATGTTGAACCGTTCCTTAACCAAAGACAAGATATATTAATTAATGGAAAGCTATTTCAGTGGCTTGAATTAATTAATGGGCTAGATAATCTTAAACACGGGAAATAATAACCGGGAGCCATATTGACTGTAATATGGTTTAAGATGGATAGTGCAATATTAATTATGTAGTGGGATTAATTAATATTTATGGGCTTGAATAATATTGTGGCTCAATATTGATAATTCAAGATCCATTGGAAGGTCCAATCTTAATTCTCCTAAAGGCCCCCCAAGTAGCCCAACATAAAGTCCAATAACTGAAAAAAGTGTTTAAAAATAAAATAAATTCTTGTTGCTATTTTTCCTCTTTTTTTCGAAAAATATGAATAAAGAAGGGAGAAATATTTTCTTTGAATTTTGTTATGGAATGAAGATATGTATTCTTGGAATACAAGATTATCTCATTAAATTCAAGAAATCTTCCACTTGGTTATTCATATAGATATTTTCGAAATTTTGAAATAAAAGGGAAAGAAAGATTTTCTTGATTTTCTTGAAAAAATATTATGGAAGATATGTATTCTTGGAATACAAGAATATCTCATAAATTCAAGAAGATCCAAATCTTGGTTTCTTGTTCCTATTATTTTCGAAAATTCCCATAACAAGATGAGGTGGGATTTTTTGTGGAATATTTTAATTATGGAGAAAAGAATATATGAGATATATTCAAGATTTCTTGGAGATCAAGAAAACATTTTCCCACATTGTTTTTCCCCAAATTTTCGACCACCACCCCATCTATAAATAGGAGATGATTCTTTCATTCCCAAGTACAATTCCATGTGCTGGAAAAATTAGTAAATTCACAAAGGTGGTGCAACAAATTTCTTATTTTTCCTTTTGTTAATTGTTCGCGAGTTTCCTTCCACCGGATTGACGAGCAAGGACTAGGGAATACTTGGGAAGGCTTTTTGGTGTGTTTAATCGACGAGACCATTGCCACTCCAAGAGGTTAGTTCACGTAAACCCGTAGCAATTCCGCATGCGTAGGATTTATGTGAACTGTTTATATGCATGATTTGTTGTTGAATTATTATTTGAATTAATATAGGATTAATTCATGCTAGTAATAATTGTTAGAATTAAATTTGTATTTAAATATTCATCCCGAATATATCAGTGCAATTAATTCCCCAACAGACCCTAAAATGATTTGGGTAGATCCGCATAACTCATCATTGATCTGATAATTTCTAAAAGTGTTCTGTTTCTTCGTTCTGCAACCCCGTTTTGTTGAGGGGTTCCAGGTGCAGTTAACTGGGATGCAATCCCTTCATCTGACAGGTTGTTCAAAAAATCATCGCTGAGGTATTCGCCTCCACGATCGGATCGTAGAAACTTGATACTCTTTTCCTTATGATTCTCTACTTGAGCATTAAATTCTTTGAATTTATCAAAGGTCTCAGATTTATGCTTCATAAGGTAGATGTACCCATATCTTGAGTAATCATCGATAAAAGTCACAAAATACTCATAGCCTCCTCTAGATTTGATTGACATTGGACCACACACGTCAGTATGAACGATTTCCAACACTTCTTTAGCTCTATTCCCCTTGGCTCCGAATGCCCTCTTGGTCATTTTACCCTCCAAACATGATTCGCAGGTTGGAATTGGTTCAACTTGGAGAGACTCCAATGAACCATCTTGAACCAACCTTTGGATCCTCTTTGGATTGATATGACCCAGCCTTAGATGCCAAAGAAGTGTCTCGTTCACGTTAGTTGAACGTTTTCTTTTAGTGCTTGAAACAGTCGATATGTTATAGGATGCATTTTGTGTGTGGTGTGAGCATGTAATAGTGTAAAGATTGTTCGACAACGTTCCATGACAGATAAGCAAATTATTTTGAAAAATAGAAATGCGTTTAGAAAAAGAAACTGAATATCCATCCAAAAACAATTTAGAAACCGAAACAATGTTCTTTCTAAAACTAGGAACGTAAAGAACATCGTTTAAAACTAAAACTCTATCTTCAAAAGATAGCTTCACTTCTCCCACTGCTTCAGCTGCCACTCTCGTAGCATCGTCTAGAGTAATGAGGATCTCACTCCCACTAAGTTGTCGGGTCCGCTTGAACCCCTGTAAAGTGAAACAAATATGGTCAGTGGATCCCGTATCCACTACCCACGAATGGGTAGCATACGCCGCTAAACAAGTTTCAACAACCAGTGCATGAGAATTATCTTTCTTTCCATTCCGCTTGGGTTTGGAACAGGCTGACCCCCAGTGTCCCTTTTCACCGCACTCCGAACATTTCCTCTTGCTTAAACCTCGATTGGTTGAAATTGAGTTGGTTTGGTCTAGCCTTTTCACCTTCTCCTTACCATCCCTTGGCCTAGAAGAAGTGGAAGGTCCATTTGCAACCAAAACATCACCCTTGCGCCCCATTTTCTCTTCAACCAAAGTTAGAGCTTCTACTAGATCATCCAAAACGTATTTTCGATCGCTCATCAGGTAGTCAATATATAAATGATCAAAGCTCTTTGGTAGAGAATGGAGAATGAACTCAATTCTGGTCTTGAGATCACATTTTTCGCCAAGAGCTTCAAGATCATCGAAAAGAGTCATTACCCTAAGAACGTGCTCCCTTACGGGCATTCCTGTTTCCATCTTTAGCATGACCATGTCATGCCTGATATTCTGTATTGCCATATAGGACGGATGTGAAAACATCTCATCAAGATTCTGCATAATGTTTGCAGCAGTTCCAAATCCTTAGTGAAGGCATTTTAACAAATTTGACATAGATGCCAAGATTATGCCTTTCATCAATTCATTGGCTTGTTCCCATTCATTATACCATATACTGTCTATAATACAGGTATCAGCAGTAGGTTTTTCGGGTTTGGGTGTGTAAAGCACCCAGTAGAAATGTTGTGCGTTTAGGACTGCTTTTATTTTACGACTCCAATTGACATAGTTCATCCCAGTTAATTGGTGTTCTTTGAGCATATAATTCAGTGGGTTAAAAGGTTGCGACATGCTGAACTGAAATAAATAACAATTGTTTAAGAACAAAGTATCACATAATTCGATCACATGAATCATATTAAAATCTAAAAATATGAACATGCATCAGCCAACATCCTTTCTCATTTTGAATTCTTTAAAATTTGACATTATCAACGGGCCTATTTTAAGGATAAAAACCCGAAAAGTGCTAGTAGGGTTTTTCGGCTCGAAAAGCTCGTGTGTCACCTGAAAATTTTATAAACTTGTACACATATTTTTAAAACAAGTATAACATTTAAACACATTAAGAAAAATAAACAATCATAAAATGGATTCGGGTTGTTACATCCTACACCCCTTAAAAGAAATTTCGTCCTCGAAATTTACTTACTTATCCCGAAGGCATTGGGGGTACTTAGCCAGGATCTCATCCTCTCTTTCCCAAGTGGCTCCCTCCTTTCTATGTCTGCTCCACTATACTAGTACTAGAGGTACTTCTCGGTTTCTTAGAATGTGGACCTTTCTCCCCAAAATAGTCGTCGGTAATTCTTCGTAAGTCAAATCGCGACTCAAACTTAGATCTTTGAAATCGACGACATGGTCCGGGTTGCTTAGGTATTTCCTAAGTGTGGCCACATGAAATACATTATGTACTTGTGATAACTCTGGCAGTAGGGCTACTCGATAGTCTACTGTTGGGGAATAAGTTGCACAGATCTATTCGGGGTGAATATTTAAATACAAATTTAATTCTTATAATTATTACTAGCATGAATTAATCCTATATTAATTCAAATAATAATTCAACAACATATCATGCATATAATAATTCACGTAAAACCTACGCATGCGGAATTCTACGAGTTTACGTGAACGTACCTCTTGGGATGGCAGTGATCTGGCAGATTAGACTAACCAAAAGAACTTCTCAAGTATTCCCTTAACCCTCGTTCGACTATCCGGTGGAAGGACACTTGTGAACGATTTAACAAAAGGAAAATAAATTATGTTGTACCACCTTTGTGGATTTACTAATTTTTCCAGCACATGGAATTGTCCATTGGGAATGAAAGAGTCATTCCCTATTTATAGAGCACAAGGTGGTCGAAATTTTTGGCCAAAAATAATGTGGGAAAATCTTTTCTTGATCTCCAAGAAATCTTGAATATATCTCCTATATTATTTCTCCCATAATTATAATATTCCACAAAATCTCACCTACTCTTTTATTATGGATATTTTCGAAAATATGAAGGATTAAGAATCCAAGACTTGAATCTTCTTGAATTTATGAGATATTCTTGTATTTCAAGAAATACATATCTTCCATAATATCTTTTCAAGAAAATCAAGAAAATCTTTCTTGCCCTCTATATTTCAAATATTTCGAAATTCTCTTATGAATAACCAAGTGGGAGATTTCTTGAATTTAATGAGATAATCTTGTATTCCAAGAATACATATCTTCATTCCATAACAATATTCAAAGAAAATCTTTCTCCCAACTTATCCACAATTTTCGAAAATTACTTGGAAAAATAGCAACAATATTTATTTTATTTTAATCACCTTTTCAGTTATTGGACTATATGTTGGGCTACTCAGGGGGCCTTTAGGAGAATTAAGATTGTACATTCTAATGGACCTTGAATATCTAATATTGAGCCACAATATTATTCAAGCCCATAAATATTAATTAATCCCACTACATAATTAATATTGCACTATCCATCTTAACCCATATTACAGTCAATATGGCTCACGGTTATTATTTCCCGTGTTTAAGATTATCTAGCCCATTAATTAATTCAAGCCACTGAAATAGCTCTCCATTAATTAATATCTTTTATCCTTGGTCAAAGAACGGTTCAACATTATTATCCATACCGGAAACTAATTCCACTTGCAAGATTTGGTATGATAAATCTTATGAACCTCCCAAGGGGGCAAATCAAACAAGCGTACTTGCACACGCTTCGTATTAAATCTTAGCAATCACATGTGACCAATAATATTGCCCAAGATAAAAGGTATTGAATCTCGTTGATTCTCTACCCATGATAAGTCAAAGCAATAGTTACCAATCACACGTGATCCTATTTAAGGAACGAAGATTAAGAAATAACGAACCACCGAGGTCTAATTCTTCCTTATTGGGCTCAAGAATTTGTCCTCCCTGAGGTCCTATTCGATTGCATCGGTCATGCACTAGTGTAATCTCTTGGTCAAGACAAGCCAAATCGAGCCTTACACTTCAACCTTTCACGATGGGTTGTTCATTTCCATCTAGGTTAAGTGAATAGCGTACTTTTTAGTTACAAGGATTTGTTAATTTAATCTTCCGTGATCCGGTATCACTAAATTAACTACAATGTAACACGTCACGACTTATTGAAGCAGTTATACAATAAATATATGTAACATTCGATAATATTTAAAGCATCGATTGATAAACAATTTATTTCAAATAAATAAGTCCGAAATTAGGTTTTGATTATACAAAGTAAAAAGCATACTTTCTAGTATAATCCCAACAATCTCCCACTTATACTCAAAATCTGCTTTTAAGTATACTACAACATGTCTCGTGTAGTCTGTGACATCTAATGTCACCTACACGAACCTAATAATTTCTCCCACTTATACTCAAAGCAGTTAGCAGCGGTCTTGACACCCATTCCTTCCACATGTCTCTCGAATGTATTGAGGCGGACTCTTTGTGAATGGATCATTGGGTTGTCCTCGGGACGCTATCTTTGCCACATCTATATCTCCTCTCTTAACGATATCTCGTATAAGATGGTATTTCCTTTCAATGTGTTTGTTGCCTTTGTTGGCTCTTGGTTCCCTTGAATTTGCAAATCGCTCAAGCATTGTCACAATAAATGATGATTCTTTTGGGCAAATTCGAACCACATCTAAGTCCACTAGGAAGTTCTTGAGCTAAACCGCTTTTTTTCATTTGCCCTCATTATTAGACTACATATTCGGCTTCCATGGTAGAATCTGCGACGCATTTCTGCTTGATGCTTCTCCATGTCACGGCTCCTCCCCCCATGCAAAACACACTACCGGAGGTAGATTTTCTGGAGTCTATGTCTGATTGGAAATCCGAGTCCGTGTAGCCGATGGGGATTGACTATCGATCGATAAACCAACATTCTATCCCGAAGTTCTTTTCGGATACTTGGAATGTTTTTAAGCTAATTCAAATCAATGATGTTTCCCCGGGTTACTTTGATATCTTGCCACCATGCCTACGACAAAGCAGATATCCGGTCTAGTACAAAGCATCGCATACATAAGGCTTCCGACAGCCGAAGCATAAGGAATGCCTTTCATGTCATCTATCTCATTTTCCATCTTAGGTGACATTTTCTTGGATAGATGGATTCCATGCCTGAAAGGTACGAAGCCTTTCTTGGAATCTTGCATGCTGAATCGTTTCAAGACAGTGTCAATGTATGAAGCTTGCGATAAGCCGATCATCATTTTCTTGCAATCTCGAGTGATCTTGATCCCAAGGATGTGTCCGGCTTCCCCTAAGTCTTTCATATAAAACTGTTTTGAAAGTCATGCCCTTACGTCTGATAACACCTTTACATCATTCCCAATGATCAGAATGTCATCTACGTATAGTACTAAGAATACCAATGCAGTTCCGACATGCTTTTTATATGTCCATGTCCATGGGTCTGATTCGTCTTGTCCGGGAATCAAGTCCAAGGACTCTCCTATTCCCATGAATCTCTCGGGCTGTCTAACAACCCTCCCACTACGACGAGGTTCCGGTTGTGAAAGCGTGTCGTTTGGTATATCATCTAGTACAGTTGGCATTGAGGTTTGCCCTCTTAGCTCATTTAAGGTAATCTCACTTCTGTGTTTTCTTTCGTTCATATAGTCTTCTTCCAAAAATCTAAAGTGAGTGCTGATGACCGCCTTTTGATCTTCGGGACCATAGAACATACACCCTTTTGTTCCCTCGGGGTATCCTACAAACAACCTTAATTCTGATCGAGGGTCCAATTTACCGGCTTCCTTGTCCAACACGTAGGTCGGACACCCCCAAATTCTCATGTGTCTCATACTAGGCTTGCGCCCGGTCCACAATTCTTTGAGAGTTTTGGGAACCGATTTGGATGGCACCAAGTTCAGAATGTAAGCTGTTGTTTCCAAGGCATGACCCCAGAACGACTTGGGAAGATCCGCATAACTCATCATAGATCTAACCATTTCCAAAAGAGTTCTGTTTCTTCGCTTTGCAACCCCGTTTTGTTGAGGGGTTCCGGGTGCAGTGAGCTGGGATGCAATCCCTTCATCAGATAAGTAGTTCAAAAACTCATCACTGAGGTATTCGCCTCCACGATCAGATCGTAGAGACTTGATACGTTTTTCCCTATGATTCTCTGCTTGAGCCTTAAATTCTTTGAATTTCTCAAAGGTCTCAGATTTATGCTTCATAAGGAAAATGTAACCGTACCTTGAGTAATCATCAATAAAAGTGACAAAATACTCATAACCTCCTCTTGCTTTGGTTGACATTGGACCACATACATCTGTGTGAACGATCTCTAACACTTCTTTGGCTCTATTCCCCTTGGCTCCAAATGCCCTCTTGGTCATTTTACCCTCCAAACATGATTCGCAGGTTGAAACTGGTTCAACTTGGAGAAGTTCCAGTGAACCGTCTTTCACCAACCTTTGGATCCTCTTTGGATTTATATGACCCAATCTTAGATGCCAAAGAAGTGTCTCGCTCACATCTGATGAATGTTTTCTTTTCTCGAAAACAATTGATGTGTTATAGGATGCATTTCGTGAGTGGTGTGCACAATTAATTGTATAGAGATTATTCGACAACGTTCCATGACAGATAAATTTATCAAAAAGAGAAATGGTAACAACTTTATTAAAAGTAACCGAATATCCATCATGAAAAAGTTTAGAAACTGAAATTAAATTCTTTCTAAAACCCGGAACGTAAAGAACATCTCTTAGAATTAAAACTCTGTCTTCAAAAGACAGGTGCACTTCTCCCACTGCTTCAGCTGCCACTCTCGTAGCATCGCCCAGTGTGATGAGGATCTCACTTCCACTTAGTTGTCGGGTCCGCTTGAACCCCTGTAATGTGAAACAAACATGATCAGTGGATTCCGTATCTACCACCCATAAATGGGAGGCATACGCCGCTAAACAAGTTTCAACAACTAGTGCGTGAGAATTACCCTTCTTTCCTTTCCTTTTGGGATCGGAACAGGCTGACCTCGAGTGTCCTACTCTCCCGCTTTCCAAAGTTTTCCTCATGCTTGATCCCATGCTTTTAATTGATGTTGAGTCTTCTTGGTTTAACCTTCTTCTCTTTTCATCATCCTTATCACCACTTGATCTAGGATGAAGAGAAGATTTATGTTTTCCCAAGTTCTTTTCCTCGCGCCCCCTTTCCTTTTCAACCAAAGTCAGAGCATTTACAAGATCATCCACTGTAAAATCTAGATCTTCCATTAGATACTCAAGATAGTGGTGATTATAGCTCTTTGGTAAGGATTGGAGAATGAAATCAATCTTAGTCTTGAAATCACATTTTTCGCCGAGGATCTCAAGTTCCTCAAATAGCACCATAACCATAAGGACGTGTTGTGCTGCAGTAGTCCCTTTTTCTATTTTTAATTCAGTAATTTCTTGCTTCACACTTTGGATTGCCATATGGGTCTGATGTGCGAACATCGCTTCGAGATTCTTTAAGATGTCTGCAGCTGACTCATATTCTTGATGAAGGTGTCTCAACGTATCTGACAGATGTGCCAGAATTGTTTCCTTCATCAATTCATTTGCCAGCTCCCATTCACCATAAATCATCTCATCCCATATTCCGGCGTCCTTAGTTGGTTTTTCGGGTTTTGGTGTATCAAGTACCCATTTGGAAGATGATGCGGTTAGGACAGATTTTAGTTTGTTTTACCAATCAAAATAATTTTCACCAGTAAGCAAATTGTCTTTAAGTATATTCGATAGTGGATTAGAAGGTTGCGACATGATGAACTGAAATAAACAATAATATGCATAAGCACAAATATATCACAAGGTTTGATCACATGCATCATATTAAAATCTAAAAAAAAATATGAACATGCATCAGCCAACATCTCCAAACAGTTTAAATAAGCCACGTGGGGTGGGTCATTATTTAAACACATTCAAGCGAGTTACAAACAAAACGATTTACAAACCATTAATATCAGATTAATAGTTGGCTCCCTTGACCAATATAAAATTGGCGAGGGACTTGAGGAAGTATATGCATATCAATTTTATACCTAAGTAATAACCATGATTAAATCTGAGGATTATTATTTCAGTATTGAAGCGAGCCTCGTGGGGAGGGTCATCGCCGCCACTAGTAATAACCCACAATCATCCATTTGGAATTCATTCATGTGAAAGCTATCTTTTGACCGAATCGTGGGGAATTTCTCCAAAAGAATTCACAAATAAATAAATCATGGAGGTCAAAATTAATTCAATTTTATTATCCGGAATAAAATTGTCAATTAATTATTTAAACATACTTAGTAATTTTGAAGGTGAGATTTTTCATTGGGCAACTCTCATGCAAACACATTTAAACAAATTAAATAAAGCATAAGATAACACAAAATAAATCAAGCAAAAGCAGAAAAAATAAACATATTGGGCACAAATTATCCAATTGTCATGGTTTGATTTTTCTTGGCTTGATCTTGAAGAAACACCGTCTTGAATTTCTCCCACTCGATCATCTCGAAAAGATACTCCATCTCGAAACGCCACGCAGCAAAGCAATTTCATGGCGAGGATGCACGCCCAGATCCGGCCAGCCACTGGCGGAGTTTAGCCTCGGCTTGACCTCGGCCTTCGCTTCGGCGTGCGCCCGCCGCCGCCGGCTTAAGAAAGCAGCAGCTCGGCGCCGGCGGCGACACAGCGCGTAACAGAATCGCATCACCGCCATCGCCCGTCAGCTTCGCCCGCCGCGCTTCGTCCCGTCTTGGCGCGCCTATCATATTCGTCACTTTGGTCGCTCCGCAAGACGGTCTTGTGCGTGTCGCGCTAAGCGCCCGCCGTCGCGTGGCGAGATCTCACGCGGCTTCGGCCCTCGGCCTTGCGGCCCGCGCGTGCGTGCGTGCTGCTGGCGTCCGTGCCACGTTCGCGACCTTGAAAGCCCCTACGCCCGGTTCTAGATTTTGTCCTTTAATTCTTCATCTCCGTCCTCATTTTCGATCCGGTTACAATTTATTTACAAAAAATAAATAAACCTAGATCTAGACTAGTCTATTACATTGATCAAATCAAACAAATCCTAATCTACTAGTGGATTTTCTCACGAGGCAAAACGAATCCGAACGAATCAAATTAAAAACCACAATTTATATGCATGCATAAATAAACACATTAAATTCCATGACAATTGGATACCTGCAAAACAGATCTAGCAATTCTACTATCCAATTTCAAATTTAATGTCAACGAATTAAATTACAATTTCAAAAATTCAGAGCCCAAAATCGTGGCTCTGATACCAGTTGTTGGGGAATAAGTTGCACAGATCTATTCGGGGTGAATATTTAAATAAAAATTTAATTCTTATAATTATTACTAGCATGAATTAATCCTATATTAATTCGAATAATAATTCAACAACATATCATGCATATAATAATTCACGTAAAACCTGCGCATGAGGAATTCTACGAGTTTACGTGAATGTACCTCTTGGAATGACAGTGATCTGGCAGATTAGACTAACCAAAAGAACTTCCCAAGTATTCCCTTAGCCCTCATTCGACTATCCGGTGGAAGGACACTTGTGAACGATTTAACAAAAGGAAAATAAATTATGTTGCACCACCTTTGTGGATTTACTAATTTTTTCAGCACATGGAATTGTCCATTGGGAATGAAAGAGTCATTCCCTATTTATAGAGCACAAGGTGGTCGAAATTTTTGGCCAAAAATAATGTGGAAAAATCTTTTCTTGATCTCCAAGAAATCTTGAATATATCTCCTATATTCTTTCTCCCATAATTATAATATTCCACAAAATCTCACCTACTCTTTTATTATGGATATTTTCGAAAATATGAAGGATCAAGAATCCAAGATTTGGATCTTCTTGAATTTATGAGATATTCTCGTATTTCAAGAAATACATATCTTCCATAATATCTTTTCAAGAAAATCAAGAAAATCTTTCTTGCCCTCTATATTTCAAATATTTTTTAAATTCTCTTATGAATAACCAAGTGGGAGATTTCTTGAATTTAATGAGATAATCTTGTATTCCAAGAATACATATCTTCATTCCATAACAAAATTCAAAGAAAATCTTTCTCCCAACTTATCCACAATTTTCGAAAATTACTTGGAAAAATAAGCAACAATATTTATTTTATTTTAATCACCTTTTCAGTTATTGAACTATATGTTGGGCTACTCAGGGGGCCTTTAGGAGAATTAAGATTGGACCTTCAAATGGACCTTGAATATCTAATATTGAGCCACAATATTATTCAAGCCCATAAATATTAATTAATCCCACTACATAATTAATATTGCACTATCCATCTTAACCCATATTACAGTCTATATGGCTCCCGGTTATTATTTCCCGTGTTTAAGATTATCTAGCCCATTAATTAATTCAAGCCACTGAAATAGCTCTCCATTAATTAATATCTTTTATCCTTGGTCAAGGAACGATTCAACATTATTATCCATACCGGAAACTAATTCCACTTGCAAGATTTGGTATGATAAATCTTATGAACCTCCCAAGGGGGCAAATCAAACAAGCGTACTTGCACACGATTCTTCGTATTAAATCTTAGCAATCACATGTGACCAATAATATTGCCCAAGATAAAAGGTATTGAATCTCGTTGATTCTCTACCCCTGATAAGTCAAAGCAATAGTTACCAATCACACATGATCCTATTTAAGGAACGAAGATTAAGAAATAACGAACCACTGAGGTCTAATTCTTCCTTATTCAGTTCTGAAGAATTTGTCCTCCTGTAGGTCCTATTCAGTGCATCAGTCATGCACTAGTGTAATCTCTTGGTCAAGACAAGCCAATCTGAGCCTTACACTTCAACCTTTCACGATGGGTTGTTCATTTCCATCTAGGTCGTGAATGACGTACTTTTAGTTACAAGGGACTGTTAATTTAATCTTCTATGATCTGGTATCACTAAATTAACTACAATGTAACACGTATGACTTATTGAACAATTATGCAGTAAATATATGTATCATTCGATAACATTTAAAGCATCAGTGATAAACAATTTATTTCAGTAAATAAGTCCAAAATTCAGTTTTGATTATACAAAGTAAAATGTATACTTTCTAGTATAATCCCAACATCTACGCCACCGACTCTATCCAAAATGTCGAAGGGCCCTACGAAGCGAGGTTTCAACTTACCTCTCTTGCCATAACGAATTAGTCCTTTCATTGGTGCGACTCTTAAGAACACCTTATCACCGACTTCAAAGTGTAGATATTTTCTTCGTGTGTCGATGTAGGACTTCTGACGGTCCTGAGCTATCTTTATTCTTTCTCTGATCCGGGAGATGGCCTCCACAGATTTCTCCACAAGTTCGGGTCCTAAGATCTTTCGAACTCCGACTTCGTCCCAAAAGATAGGCGGCCTGCACTTTTTCCCATAAAGTGCCTCAAACGGTACCATTTGTATCGTAGCTTGATAACTGTTGTTGTAAGCAAATTCCACTAGAGGGAGATTCGCTTCCCAACTTCCTTCAAAATCTAGGGCGCAAACCCTCAACATATCCTCCAAGGTTTGTATTGTCCTTTCTGACTGACCATCTGTCTGATGATGATATGCAATGCTGAAGTTCAACTCAGTCCCCAAAGCTTGTTGTAAGATTTTCCAGAAATTTGAGGTGAAGCGGGGGTCTCTATCTAAAACGATTGAGACGGGTACGCCATGCAGTCAGACTACTTCTGCTATGTACAATTGTGCAAGCTTATCCATCGAGTAGGTCATACGGATAGGAATGAAATGGGCTGACTTTGTGAGTCTATCTATCACAACCCAGATAGCATCTTGATTTTTAATTGTCCTGGGAATGCCCGTGACAAAATCCATGGCGATGTTCTCCCATTTCCATTCAGGTATCTCCAGCAGATTCAGTAATCATGATGGCCGTTGATGATCTGCTTTAACCTGCTGACAAGTCAAACATTTTCTCACGAAATGAGCTATCGATCTTTTCATTCCTCTCCACTAAAAGTTCTCCCGTAGTTCCTGGTACATCTTTGTCTCTCCAGGGTGTACGATATATGGGGTATTGTGAGCTTCTCTTAATAACTCATTCGTCAGTTGCTCTGTCTTCGGCACACATACCCTGTTCCTGAACATCAAAGTTCCATCAGGACACACGACGAAACCTTGAATGGTTCCTTTCTTTGCTCGTTCCTTCATTTTCTCGAGGAATTTATCACTCTCTTGTGCTTCTTTGATTCTTTCTCGCATTGTTGGTTGCACTGTGAGTGCAACTATTGTCGCGTTTGCACAGCAACGGTTGGAGAATTCCAATTTCAATTGGGAAAAATCTCTGAGTAGTGATTCTTGCTCAGTGGGCATGACACTGAGTGTCGCACTTCCCTTTCTGCTCAGCGCGTCAGCCACGACGTTCGCTTTCCCTGGGTGATGATGGATAGTGCAATCATAGTCTTTCACCAGTTCAATCCATCTTCTCTGTCGCATGTTCAATTCTTTTTGCATAAAGAAGTACTTCAGGCTCTTGTGGTCCGTGTATATTTCACACTTACCACCATACAGGTAGTGTCTCCATATCTTCAGAGTGTGAACAACGACTGCTAACTCCAAGTCATGCGTAGGATAGTTATGTTCGTGCGTCTTTAGTTGGTGGGACGCATACGCAATGACCTTCCCATTCTGCATATGGACACATCCCAATCCTGATAAGGATGCGTCGGTGTAGATCACGAATCCTTCCGACCCGTCGAGAATAGTCAGTACCGGTGAGGAGGTTAATCTCTTTTTCAGTTCTTGAAAACTTTCCTCATAGGTAGACGTCCAGATAAACTTTTCATTCTTCTTGGTCAAGTGTGTCAGCGATTTCGCAATGCGTGAGAAATCCTGGATAAATCTCCGGTAGTATCCTGCCAGTCCCAGGAAACTTCTTATTTCGTTGACATTGGTTGGTGCCCTCCAGTCTACTATGGCTTCCAACTTTGCAGGATCCATTTCGATTCCCTTTGCCGAGATTATGTGACCTAGGAACATCACTCGGTCAATCCAGAATTCGCACTTGCTGAACTTGGCGTATAATTTTCACGTCTCAGTGTCTCCAAGACAGTCCTGAGGTGCTCTTTGTGTTGCGTTCGATCCCTTGAGTAAACCAGTATATCATCGATGAATACAATGATGAATTGGTTCAAGTATTGGTGGAATGCTCGGTTTATCAAATCCATGAAAACTGCGGGTGCATTAGTCACTCCGAAAGTCATCACTGTGAATTCGAAGTATCCGTACCTCGTCCTGAAGGCCGTCTTTGAAATATCACTTCCCTTGACTTTCAGCTGGTGATAGCCCGATCTTAGATTGATCTTTGAGAATACTGCCGCGTGTTTCAACTGGTCGAACAAGTCCTCGATTCTGGGGAGAGGATACTTGTTCTTGATGGTCAACTGGTTTAACCCTCTATAATCGATACACATTCTGAGTGATCCATCTTTCTTCTTCACAAAGAGTACAGGTGCTCCCCAAGGCGATATGCTCGGACAGATATACTTCTTATCCATCAGTTCCTGCAGTTGCTCCTTTAATTCTTGTAACTCCTTGGGTGCCATTCTGTACGGCGCCTTTGACATGGGTGCAGCGCCGGGTGTCAAGTCAATTGTGAATTCTACTTGGGGATCTGGGGGTAATCCAGACAGTTCTTCAGGGAATACGTCGGGATATTCGTCTACGATTCACACTTCAACTGACGATTTCATGTCCTTAGTCGTTGCGGAGAGATTGACTAGGTATCCTTGGCAATTCCCCCTTTGTAGTAGCTTGGCAGCTTGCATTGCGGAGATTACCCTCACTCCAGTCTTGGTCTTCGTTCCCTGAAAGGTGAAACGTTGACCATCCTGTTGGGATTATACTAGAAAGTATGCTTTTTACTTTGTATAATCAAAACGGAATTTCGAACTTATTTACTGAAATAAATTGTTTATCACTGATGCTTTAAATATTATTGAATGTTACATATATTTACTGCATAACTGTTCAATAATTCGTACGTGTTACATTGTAGTTAATTTAGTGATACCAGATCACAGAAGATTAAATTAACAGTCCCTTGTAACTAAAAGTACGCCATTCACGACCTAGATGGAAATGAACAACCCATCGCGAAAGGTTGAAGTGTAAGGCTCAGATTGGCATGTCTTGACCAAGAGATTACACTAGGCATGAATGATGCACTGAATAGGACCTACAGGAGGATAAATTCTTCAGAACCGAACAAGGAAGAATTAGAACTCAGTGGTTCGTTATTTCTTAATCTTCGTTCCTTAAATAGGATCATGTGGGATTGGTAACTATTGCTTTGACTTATCATGGGTAGCGAATCAACGAGATTCAATACTTTTTATCTTGGGCAATTTTATTAGTCACATGTGATTGCTAAGATTTAATACGAAGAATCGTGTGCAAGTACGCTTGTTCGATTTGCCCCCTTGGGAGGTTCATAAGCTTTATCATACCAAATCTTGCAAGTGGAATTAGTTTCCGGTATGGATAATAATGTTGAACCGTTCCTTGACCAAGGACAAAAGATATTAATTAATGGAAAGCTATTTCAGTGGCTTGAATTAATTAATGAGCTAGATAATCTTAAACACGAGAAATAATAACCGGGAGCCATATTGACTGTAATATGGGTTAAGATGGATAGTGCAATATTAATTATGTAGTGGGATTAATTAATATTTATGGACTTGAATAATATTGTGGTTCAATATTAGATATTCAAGGTCCATTAGAAAGTCCAATCTTAATTCTCCTAAAGGCCCCCTGAGTAGCCCAATATATAGTCCATTAACTGAAAAAGGTGAGTAAAATAAAATAAATATTGTTGCTTAATTTTCCAACTAAATTTTGAAAATCATAGATATGTTGGGAGAAAGATTTTATTTGAATTTTGTTATGGAATGAAGATATGTATTCTTGGAATACAAGATTATCTCATTAAATTCAAGAAATCTCCCACTAGGTTATCTATGATGTGATTTTCGAAAAATTAGAAAATATAGTGGGCAAGAAAGATTTTCTTGATTTTCTTGAAAAGATATTATGGAAGATATGTATTTCTTGAAATACAAGAATATCTCATAAATTCAAGAAGATCCAAATCTTGGATTCTTGACCCCAATATTTTCGAAAATTCCATAGCAAATAGAGAAGGTGGGATTTTGTGGAATATTATAATTATGGGAAAAAGAATATAGGAGATATATTCAAGATTTCTTGAAGATCAAGAAAAGATTTTTCCACATTATTTTAGACCTAAATTTTCGACCACCTGGCCTCTATAAATAGAGGATGATTACTTCATTCCCAAGTACCATTCCATGTGCTGGAAAAATTAGTAAATCCACAAAGGTGGTGCAACATAATTTATTTTCCTTTTGTTAAATCGCTCACAAGAATCCTTCCACCGGATAGTAGAACGAGGGCTAAGGGAATACTTGGGAAGTCCTTATGGTTAGTCTATTCAGCCACACCGTTGCCATCCCAAGAGGTACGTTCAGTTAAACTCGTAGAATTCCGCATGCGTAGGTTTTACGTGAATTATTATATGCATGATATGTTGTTGGATTATTATTTGAATTAATATAGGATTAATTCATGCTAGTAATAATTATAAGAATTAAATTTGTATTTAAATATTCACCCTGAATAGATCTGTGCAACTTATTTCCCAACAACTGGTATCAGAGCCACGGTTTCGGGCTCTGAATTTTTTTAAATTGTAATTTAATTCGCAAATTTGAAATTGGATAGTAGAATTGCTAGATCTGTTTTGCAGGTATCCAATTGTCATGGAATTTAATGTGTTTATTTATGCATGCATATAAACTGTGGTTTTTAATTCGATTCGTTCGGATTCGTTTTGCCTCGTGAGAAAATCCACGAGTAGATTAGAATTTGTTTGATTTGATCAATGTAATAGACTAGTCTAGATCTAGGTTTATTTATTTTTGTAAGTAAATTATAACCGGATCGAGAAACGAGGATGGAGATGAAGAATTAAAGGATCTAAATCCGAATCGGGAATAGGCGTGGCGGCGTCGTCGTGCAAAATGTGCTGCGGAAGCACGCGTGACACGGACGCTACAGCACGCGACGGGCGCCGGGCGCAGGCCGAGGCCGAGGGGCTAAGCGCTGGAGATCTGGTCGTCGCGACGGGCGGGCGTTAGGGCGACGGGAACCACCTGCACGGCGAGCGTGCAGGGCGGACGGGCCAGGCGGAGCGCAGGCGTCTTGTGGGGACATCGCGAGGAGGCGAGAACATGGGCGAGGCACTTTAGCGGCCAAGAATCTGTGGCTTGTCGCTTATCGAGCCGCCGAGTTCGCCGAGGCGCTGGCGCCACGGCCGGCAGACTGCCGCTTTCTTGAAATTGAATAATATGGCGGCGAAGGCGGATCTCTGGCGTGCATCCCGATGCGGCTGCTTGCCATGTGGCATTTCGAGACAGAGTATTTTTTTTCGAGACGATCGAGTGGGAGAAATTCAAGACGGTGTTTCTTCAAGATCAAGCCAAGAAAAATCAAATCATGACAATTGGATAGTTTGTGCCCAATATGTTTATTTTTCTGTTTTGCTTGATTTATTTTGTGATATCTTATGCTTTATTTAATTTGTTTAAATGTGTTTGCATGAGAGATGCCAAATGAAAAATCTCAGCTTCAAAATTACTAAGTATGTTTAAATAATTAATTAATAATTTTATTCCGGATAATAAAATTGAATTAATTTTGACCTTCATGATTTATTTATTTGTGAATTCTTTTGGAGAAATTCCCCCCACGGGACGATCAAAAGATAGCTTTCACATGAATAAATTCCAAGTGGATGATTGTGGGTTATTACTAGTGGCGAAGATGACCCTCCCAATGAGGCTCGTTCAAAGCGAAATAATAATCCTTTATTTAATCATGGTTATTACTTAGGTATAAAATTGATATGCATATACTTCCCCGAAGTCCCTGTCAATTTTATATTGGTCAAGTGGGAGCTAACTATTAATCTGGATATTAAAGGTTTGTAACTGTTCTTGTTTGTAACATGCTTGAATGTGTTTAAATAGTGACCCACCCCACGTGGCTTATTTAAACTGTTTTGAGATGTTGGCTGATGCATGTTCATATTTTTTTTGAGATTTTAATATGAAACATGTGATCAAACCTTGTGATATATTTGTGCTTATGCATATTATTATTTATTTCAGTTCAGCATGTCGTAACCTTTTAATCCACTGTTATTATACTTAAAGTCAATACAATATGTATGGAAACTATATTGATTGGAAACGAAAATTATAATTGTCCTAACTGCACAAAAGCACAAGTGGATTCTTGACACACCAAAATCAGATGAGCCAACTGACGAGTCAAAACATGCGGGACTCGTCAGATCACCTTGCGAAAGATGTCATCGCTAGAAATGGTGGAGGGCAAACCCGTAAGGGACTACGTCCTCAAAATAGATGGCCCATCTGAACAAACTTGAGATTCTGAGTGAGACTCAGATGAATTTGGTACTTCACTCTCTGCCCAAAAAGTTTTTGAGCATTTTGGCCTCGCTAGCTGATTTGTTGCAAGCTTTTGGTCTCGGCAAAGATGTTGATGGGACACAAAACTCAAGCTTTGACGGCAATTGGTCCGTCTTCATCTTCTAGGCCAAAGGAAGGCAAGAATAAGAAGAGGACCAAAAGGCATAAGCAATAAAACTCAACTGTTGCCAAGGGCAATGGTAAGATGAGGAATGCTTGTGGTGTCAAGAAAAATCCAAAGAGGAAGTGCTTAAGCTGCGGTGAGAGAGGACAATAGAGGTTTTGCCTGTTCCAACCCCAAAGGGACGGAAAGAAAGGTAATTCTCACACACTAATTGTTGAAACTTGTTTAGCGGCGTATACTTCTCATTCGTGGGTAGTTGATACGGGATCCACTAATCATGTTTGCTTCACGGGTTCAAACTGATCCGACAACTTAGTGGCAGTGAGATCCTCATCACACTGGGCAATGCTACGAGAGTGGCAGCTGAAGCAGTGGGAGAAGTGCACTTGTCTTTTGAAGACAAAGTTCTAATTTTAAGAGATGTTCTTTATGTTCCCAGTTTTAGAAAGAATTCACTTTCAGTTTCTAAAATTCTGTTAATAGACACTTAGTTTCTTCTAATAAGAATGAAATCATTTCTTGAAATGATGAGTGTATCTGTTATGGGACATTGATCGAATAATCTCTATACAATTAACTGTGCACACCACTCACGAAATGCATCCTATAACACATCAACTGTTTCCGAGAAAAGAAAACGTTCATCAGACGTGAACGAGCACTTCTTTGGCATCTAAGATTAGGTCATATAAATCCAAAGAGGATCCAAAGGTTGGTAAAAGACTGTTCACTGGAGCTTCTCCAAGTTGAACCAATTCTAACCTGCGAATCATGTTTGGAGGGTAAAATGACCAAGAGGCCATTTGGAGCCAAGGGGAATAGGGCCAAAGAAGTGTTAGAGATCGTTCACACAGATGTATGTGGTCCAATGTCAACCAAAGCAAGAGGAGGTTATGAGTATTTTGTCACTTTTATTGATGATTACTCAAGGTACGATTACATTTTCCTTATGAAGCATAAATCTGAGACCTTCGAGAAATTCAAGGAATTTAAGGCTCAAGCAGAGAATCATAAGGAAAAACGTATCAAGTCTCTACGATCTGATAGTTGAGGCGAATACCTCAGCGATAAGTTTTTGAACTACTTATCTGATGAAGGGATTGCATCCCAGCTCACTGCACCCGGAACCCCTCAACAAAACGGGGTTGCAGAGCGAAGAAACAGAACTCTTTTGGAAATGGTTAGATCTATGATGAGTTATGCGGATCTGCCCAAGTCGTTCTGGGGTCATGCCTTGGAAACAGCGGCTTATATTATGAACTTGGTTCCATCCAAATCGGTTCCCAAAACTCCCAAAGAATTGTGGACCGGGCGCAAACCTAGTATGAGATACATGAGAATTTGGGGGTGTCCGGCCTACGTGTTGGACAAGGAAGCCGGTAAGTTGGACCCTCGATCAGAATTAAGGTTGTTTGTAGGATATCCCGAGGGAACAAAAAGGTGTATGTTCTATGGTCCCGAAGATCAAAAGGTGGTCATAAGCACCCACTTTAGATTTTTGGAAGAAGACTATATGAATGCAAGAAGACCCAGAAGTGAGATTACCTTAAATGAGCTAAGAGGGATGACCTCAATGCCAACTGTACTAGACGATATACCAAACGATGCGTTTTCACAACCAGAGCCTCGTCGTAGTGGGAGGGTTGTAAGACAGCCCGAGAGATTCATGGGAATAGGAGAGTCCTCGGACTTGATTCCCAGACAAGACGAATCAGACCCATGGACATATGATGAGGCACTCCAAGACAAGGATGCAGATTCTTGGCAAACAACAATGAAAGCCGAAATGGGTTCAATGTTTCATAACAGAGTGTGGGAGCTAGTCGAACCACTTAATGGGGTCAAACCCATTGGATGCAAGTGGGTATATAAGAGGAAAAAAGGACCGGATGGGAAGGTTGAAACCTTTAAAGAAAGACTAGTGGCGAAAGGTTATACTCAGAAAGAAGGGATCGATTATGAGGAAACTTTTTCGCCAGTAGCCATGCTCAAATCTATCCGTATTCTCTTATCGATTGCTACGCATTTCGACTTTGAAATCTGGCAAATGGATGTCAAGACAGCTTTCCTTAACGGAAGTCTTGATGAAGAGATCTATATGCAACAACCCCAAGGCTTCATTGAAAAAGGCCAAGAACACCTAGTTTGTAAGCTCAAGAAGTTCATTTACGGACTCAAACAGGCATCCAGAGCTTGGAACCAATGTTTTGATCAGGTTATAAAGTCTTATGGGTTCGATCAAAACAAGTTTGAAAGTTGTGCATAAAAAGCGTGTTGGAACTGCATTGGTATTCTTAGTACTATACGTAGATGACATTCTGATCATCGGGAACGATGTAAAGGTGTTATCAGATGTAAGGGCATGGCTTTCAAAACAGTTTGACATGAAAGACTTAGGGGAAGCCGGACACATCCTTGGGATCAAGATCACTCGAGATCGCAAGAAAAGGATGATCGGCTTATCGCAAGCTTCATACATAGACACTGTCTTGAAACGCTTCAGCATGCAAGATTCCAAGAAAGGCTTCGTACCTTTCAGGCATGGAATCCATCTATCCAAGAAAATGTCCCCTAAGACGCAAAAGGAGATAGATGACATGAAAGGCATTCCTTATGCTTCGGCTGTCAGAAGCCTCATGTATGCAATGCTGTGCACGAGACCGGATATCTGCTTTGCCGTAAGCATGGTAGCAAGATATCAAAGTAACCCCGGGAAAGAGCATTGGAAGACAGTTAAAAACATTCTGAAGTATCTGAAAAGAACTCGGGATAGAATGTTGGTTTATCAGCCAGATGGTCCAATCCCCATCGGCTACACGGACTCGAATTTCCAATCAGACTTAGATTCCAGAAACTATCTGCCTCAGTTAGTGTGTTTCCATTTGGGAAGTGTAGCCATCAAATGGACGAGTGTGAAGCAGAAATGCATCACTGACTCAACCATGGAAGTCGGGTAAGTAGTTGCTTGTGAAGTAGTGAAAGAACCGATTTGGCTCTAGACCTTCTTAGAGGACTTGGAGGGGCAGTTGCAAATTCAAGGGAACCAAGAGTCCACGAGTCAAACAAACACACTAAAGGAAAGACATCTTATACGAGAAATCGTTAAGAGAGGAGATATAGAGGTGGCATAGATCGCTTCAAAAGACAACCTACATGATCCATTCACAAAGGGTCTGCCTCTGAATACATTCGAGAGACATGTGGAAGGAATGAGTGTCAAGACCGTTGTCAATCTGCTTTGAGTATAAGTGGAAGAAATTATTAGGTTCGTGTAGGTGAAATTAGATGTCACAGACTACACGAGACATGTTGTAGTATACTTAAAAGCAGACTTTGAGTATAAGTGGGAGATTGTTGGGATTATACTAGAAAGTATGCTTTTTACTTTGTATAATCAAAACGGAATTTCGAACTTATTTACTGAAATAAATTGTTTATCACTGATGCTTTAAATATTATTGAATGTTACATATATTTACTACATAACTGTTCAATAATTCGTACGTGTTACATTGTAGTTAATTTAGTGATACCAAATCACAGAAGATTAAATTAACAGTCCCTTGTAACTAAAAGTACGTCATTCACGACCTAGATGGAAATGAACAACCCATCGCGAAAGGTTGAAGTGTAAGGCTCAGATTGGCTTGTCTTGACCAAGAGATTACACTAGTGCATGAATGATGCACTGAATAGGACCTACAGGAGGACAAATTCTTCAGAACTGAACAAGGAAGAATTAGACCTCAGTGGTTCGTTATTTCTTAATCTTCGTTCCTTAAATAGGATCACGTGGGATTGCTACTTTTGCTTTGACTTATCATGGGTAGCGAATCAACGAGATTCAATACTTTTTATCTTGGGCAATTTTATTAGTCACATGTGATTGCTAAGATTTAATACGAAGAATCGTGTGCAAGTACGCTTGTTCAATTTGCCCCCTTGGGAGGTTCATAAGCTTTATCATACCAAATCTTGAAAGTGGAATTAGTTTCCGGTATGGATAATAATGTTGAACCGTTCCTTGACCAAGGACAAAAGATATTAATTAATGGAAAGCTATTTCAGTGGCTTGAATTAATTAATGGACTATATAATCTTAAACACGAGAAATAATAACCGGGAGCCATATTGACTGTAATATGGGTTAAGATGGATAGTGTAATATTAATTATGTAGTGGGATTAATTAATATTTATGGGCTTGAATAATATTGTGGCTCAATATTAGATATTCAAGGTCCATTAGAAGATCCAATCTTAATTCTCCTAAAGGCCCCCTGAGTAGCCCAATATATAGTCCATTAACTGAAAAATGTGATTAAAATAAAATAAATATTGTTGCTTAATTTTCCAAATAAATTTCAAAAATCATAGATATGTTGGGAGAAAGATTTTATTTGAATTTTGTTATGGAATGAAGAAATGTATTCTTGGAATACAAGATTATCTCATTAAATTCAAGAAATCTTCCACTAGGTTATCTATGATGTGATTTTTGAAAAATTAGAAATATAGTGGGCAAGAAATATTTTCTTGATTTTCTTGAAAAGATTTTATGGAAGATATGTATTTCTTGAAATACAAGAATATCTCATAAATTCAAGAAGATCCAAATCTTGGATTCTTGACCCCAATATTTTTCGAAATTTCATAGCAAATAGAGAAGGTGGGATTTTGTGGAATATTATAATTATGGGAAAAAGAATATAGGAGATATATTCAAGATTTCTTGAAGATCAAGAAAATATTTTTCAACATTATTTTAGACCTAAATTTTCGACCACCTGGCCTCTATAAATAGGGGATGATTACTTCATTCCCAAGTATCATTCCATGTGCTGGAAAAATTAGTAAATCCACAAAGGTGGTGCAACATAATTTATTTTCCTTTTGTTAAATCGCTCACAAGAATCCTTCCACTTGGGATAGTAGAGCGAAATTTAAGGGAATACTTGGGAAGTCCTTACGGTTAGTCTATTCACCCACGATTTGTTGCCATCCCAAGAGGTACGTTCACGTAAACTCGTAGAATTCCGCATGCGTAGGTTTTACGTGAATTATTATATGCATGATATGTTGTTGGATTATTATTTGAATTAATATAGGATTAATTCATGCTAGTAATAATTATAAGAATTAAATTTGTATTTAAATATTCACCCCGAATAGATCTGTGCAACTTATTTCCCAACACATCAATCGTTTCAAAATCTATTTCCCTTTCCGAACACCTTATGATAGCCTTGTTTCGTCTTAACCAATCTATCCCTAGGATTTTGTCAAAATCATTCATCCTTAGAACATGAAGATCGGTTTTTATCCTGTGTTCGCCTATCTCTATGTTAACACTCTTTACTAGTTCCTGAATGTTAATTGTATCACCGGACGGAATGCTTACATTCAGAGTTTCACTATTAACACTTTTCAACTTAAGGTTTTCTTAAACCTTTCAGACACAAAGGAGTGTGATGCTCCAGTATCAAACAATACGTGAGCAGGCAAACCAAGAACTAGTAACGTACCTGCCATCGTTTCGTTAAGAGTAGGGTCTTCCATGTCCTCCTCTCCAATTATTGCATTCACCTGACCGCATTCCCTCTGCGGCTGGGTGGAGAAATTCCCTCTCGGTGGCCCAGGTGGGCGGTAGTTACCGTTCGGGGGTCCCGGCAGACGGAAGTTGTTTGCCGGCTGCTGGCAGTTCTGATTCCTTATTTCAGGCAGGGGTCCATTAGTAGGCTAGCATTCATGAGCCTTGTGTCCCGGCTGGTGGCACCTGAAACACGTGTCAGTCCCCTTGAAGCAAGGTCCCACATGTGACCTTTTGCAGGTCGAGCAAAAAGGCAGGCGCCTCGCTCCAGGCTGAACAATAAAGTTATTCCCCCTCTGTGGTTGGTTCGAGTCCCTCCTGAAATTTGGGGACCAGTTCCTGTTCGCCGCTAAGGCAGGTGGAGTCTGCTTGAATTCCAGTCCTAAACTGATGGACACAATCAGCGCGCGGTCGAACACTTCACTGTAGCTGGGGAGCTTCAACCTAGCTACAACTCCTCTGATCTCAGGCCTCTCTCGAATCTCCTTGCTTTCCTCTCGTCCATCTCCACCAGATGTGGAGCATAACGAGATAGCTTGTTGAATTGCTTCTCGTACTCGGTGACCGAGAGAGTTCCTTGTTTGAAGTTTACAAATTCAACCTTCTTTCGGTCCCGAAGGGCCTGTGGGAAGTATCTCCTCGTCACTGCTCGCTTGAAACCCTCCCAAGTGAAGGATTCCCTCTCGCCGGGCGTATGGTAAGCTCGTGGGCTTCCCACCACTGGGCAGCATCCTCCGCCAACTGTAATTGGGCACATGACACTTTCTGGGCCTCCGTCACAGTCATGTGGCGGAAAATTCGTTCCATCTCGGCTATCCATTCTTCGGTCCCCATGGGTCCTTCATTTCCCTTCAGGCGGGGTGGCTGCAACCGTCGAAATTGTTCGACAGTAGAGTTCGTGTGAGGGTGATGGAGCGGTGCATGAGCAGGTGTTGGGGGTGGTACTTGCTGCTTCATGAACGTCTGTAGGGAGCTGAAGGTGCCATGTCGGCTATGGACGCGGCGGGTGGAGCCTCGCGTCCTATGGAACCTTCAGACGGTTCCCTATTTGTACGTAGGTTCCTCCTGGGTGGTGCCATCCTAAAGAAAAGTTTAGGAGAAGAAAGTATTAATTCATATAGGTATGATAAAATACAAAACAAGAGAATCCAACATATAACAACATGGTATTAAATTAATTACGCATGGGACCACACGTAAACCGGAACGTACTGTCTGGATCAACAGCATGCTAGTCGGGCTCGACGATGCACGTTAGGGAAACAATGACACATGTTGTAAACATTGAGATAACCATAACGGATAGAATATAATGTCCCACAAAAGAAACACGTGAGACTATAGTATGCATACATAATTGAAAAGAGAAAGACAAGTTCTCAAGGTCAAACGGAGAAAAATGGGTCTCCAACAAAATTTAAAGGGTGCAAGACTTTGAAAATATATCAGCATAACATTAAAATAAGTTGAGTAATATACATATTCGACAAACTAAAAGCAGGCGCACAGGCCGCTACAAAATAACGGTTCGGTAGCAAAAGGGTTAGAACTAGGTCGACCACAAGTCTCCTAATTCTATTACATCGCCCGAGAATTCATCCCCAAAAACTATGCACAAAACGCATTTACTGATTCAGATCAATCTGTGGCGGAGCAAGCGTCGGGGTGGCGACTCGGCCCTGCCTCAGCATCATTGGTTCTAGCTGTTGGTCCCGTAGTGGGACTATAGTAACTGCCCTCTGTCGAATCGTCATTCTGGTCAACGTCGACGTATGCCCCAACCGGGTCTGACGCTATGGGCCCTCCAAATAGCCCGGTCTCCTGCCAGATATCCACGCCCAGATGGCGGTGGGTCTTTGCTACCTCCCATCTAGCGTTCTCACGCTCAAATAGGTGGATGTCCTCGAGCTCCAGTCCGGCCTCCCTGTTCTCCAGGGTCCTCTTCTGAGCCCGTATGACCAAGAGCTCGTTCTCTACGGCACATCTATCCATGCCGATGTTCCCGGCTGCTACCTCATGAAAGGCGGCCCTGACGATCTCCAGGTTGGACCGTTCAAAGGTCCTGGTAGCTGCATCAATGCTCTCGGTCAGATCGTCCATAAAAGTGGTGAGGCTAGCACGGTCCAGTGTCTGGGCGTCAGTAGCCCACAGTGACTCGAACACTCCCTGCACACGCGTTAGCCATCATGGCTGAACTAGGCCCTCTAGGAAAGCTCGTCCTCTGAAGGTGATGAAACGGGCAGTGAAGTCATAGATAGACTCGTGCTCACACTGGTACATGCTCCTGAGATGGAGAGTAAAAGCCATACAATCCCCCTAAGGTTCCCGTCTAAAAAGAAAGGATCTAGGATCAGTAACAAAGAAGAAAAAGAAGAAATAGTAGCCGTACATAACACGTAAACAATTTTGCTCACAAGGAAGATCGTCACATAAGGTTAACACATGCATTACGAGAAATCAACATGCGCAAAACGGTATGAAAATCAGGCATCAGTTCCCATAGCGTATTCTTCTCTTTCCTTGGGGTTTTACTCGTCTCTTTTAAGACTTTCATATTTTTTTTTACTTCATGGTTGTTCTCGTTTGTAAGGGTTTTATTATACAATTTTTTCACAAGTCATTCACATACCTCGAGGCTCTTCCGGTACGCTGAGGTAGACAACCTTCCAACTAGTAACATTTATTAGAATTTATGAAAATTGTTTACTTTCCTAAGTAAAGTTTTGAAGTAAAAAGAAAGTAAGTCATTTGGTCCGGAGTTCTAAACATAAGCTCTGATACCACCTGTAACCCCCCGAAATTTAGAACGTTGACCTCCGAGGTCATAACGCCCTAAACCCGAGTCATCACTTAGTGAACCGTAAAACTGAGCCAGAAAATTTCTTTTAAAAGGTAGGACAAACAAAATTGAGTTGCAGCAGAATAAAACTTATCACAAGTTTAAAAATAGTAGGGTAGATAAATTCAATACTTAGTACAGAACATCATTAGTACAAGATCCACATAGTATTAATTAGACATATTGTTCGAATTTAGAAAATAGTTTGTTTATTGAATAAGGCGGTGGGGGAAGCGGGTCGTCTACTGCAGCTCCCGGCCCTCAGCATCATAACCTGAAAAAAGGAGTTTAAGGGGCGTGAGATAAAAATCTCAGCGGGCAACCTGTACGCTGTTATACAGATTGACAGGAATCCAAAATGGTAGAAGCTTTTAGTCATTCTCTTTGTAACACAGAAACTTACTCACGATTCCTTGTTAATAGTTCATACAGTATCCAACATTTATAACATCAATCATATCATTCAACAATCACGCATATGGGTGGCACTGGTAGCGTCTACCACGTCCAATCCCGCAACATTCAAATGACATGGGGTGGCACCGGTAGGCGCCCTACCGCGTCTAACCCCCGATAGCTTCCTTATATCCCCTTGCTTCCTTATATCATCGCTACCTTATATCAACGCTTCCTTATCTCCCCGCAAAACCACCAATTCATTCTCACGGGACTTATCCCAAAAATCATTGGCACGAGGCCCAACAGATAAACGACACATATAGTTCATATTCCAATATTCACAAAACTCATATTCGTACTCACATGATTTTCAATGCATTGTTTACCCAAAACCACAAGTTTCAAAAACTTATCTTTTAACAGTGCTTATTTAGTTTGCTTTGAAAACTGTCAACAATCCATATAACATTATCGGCTAATACAGATAGTGTCACCCACCTGACAACTTTTCAAGTAAAAGTTTTAACTCCTTGAAAGCTTTTGAACACGGGATGACTTCCAAGCTTCCGAGCTAACCCCAAGGACCTAACATAGTCCGTTAGTTTAGTCACTGTTCATTCTTTTATTTAATAAATGATTTCTCATCGAATTAAGGGCTCTTCGATAAAAATACATTTAGTAGTTAAAAGTTATAAGAGTTCATTTCGAGTTCGACGTGGCATCGAAACTTGATTATTGGATTGATACATTTTCCCTATTTTGTGAAAGGGTTCACAGATCGAGGTCGGGTCTACTAAAAAAAACTTAATAATACAAGTAAAATATCCAAACATATATTCACAAAAGAAAACATGAACCATTCAACAACCTAAAAATGCTTGGTTCTAAAAGTATTACCATTCCTTCTCCCTAGTACTACTCATTTGGCTTAAAGACATGTAATCATGCATAAAAGAAAAAGAGCACTTAGACTTACTGGAAAAATATGAAATTTTATTATGTTATAAATCTTTTGAAAAGGAACAGATTTTATCAAGGGAAAAAAATCGTTTAAGCTAAGGAAACAAGGTACATTTGCGATTTAAGTCAGAGTATTGAAAGGTTCGTCAAAACAGAGCACACTTTAAACTAAAAATCATAACTCACTGGAAAAACATCTAAAAATTATGAAATTAAAATATGTTATAAAAAACTTAAAAATAAGAAACTTTCATTTAGAAACCTAAGATATTTGAGCTAAGGGTCGGTACCAGGTTTTTGAGTAAAAACGGGTTCGTAACAGGGTATGTCATACAAACTTAACGAAAATTCAACAAACTTTAATATGACATTATGGACTCACGTTAGAGAACATAAAATTTTTTCCATGATTTTTATACTAAGTAAAAAAGGATAAATAAATTGTTGAACTCGTAGTTTCAACCTTCGTCAATCATTTGTCACATAAATTTCAAATAGGCATATCTCATGATTCTATATACAAAACACTATGATTTTTGGATATAATTTAAAAGACATCATTGGGAACATCCCCAAATTTTCCTATAATTTTATCATCTTTTTAAATAAGTAAAAAAATACGAAAGAGTCACTGCTCCCAGTTTCACGTAGTCTCAAACACACAAATTTACACGAATTTATTCTCCTTGGAGACAGATCAGATGACCACCAATTTTTTGTAAGTTGTTCTATACTTCAAATAATACATCTAGGTATTTTTACACGATTTTAAAACATCAAAAAATCTTCAAACGAAAAGACATCGAAAAGCATATACGAACCTTTTTCAGTTTTATCGAACTTTCACAAAAACGAATAAACATGCTCAAACACATAAGAGATCACCCACAAAACCTTTATACATGATTCTAAAAGTTTAAACAAGATTAGAGGGGTCTCTTAGAATGCCATTTCTATGGGTTTCATGCTCAAGACAAGGGGTGATCATGAAACTAAGAAAAGAGGTCATTTGGACTTACCCTTGTAGTTTCCTTCTTGGTATGGATGGCTTGGGACTCAAGGTGGTAAAGAACCCAAATCTTAACAACTCTTGGCTCCAAGAATGGTGATGGTGGTGGTCGATCAAGATGGAAGGGAGGGGGAAAAGAGTGTTCTTCTTCTTCTTCTACTTCTCAAGCTTCTCCATCTTTCTTTTCTCTCTTTGAAGGGAAAAGGAACAAGACTTTGGGGGTGGGGGAGTGTTATGAAAATCTTGGAATGGGGAGGGGAGATGGCCGAAATATGAGGGGGAGAGGGAGAAGGGAGAGTTGGCAAAGGGTTTAATGAAGGGTGATGATGAAATGAATTTAATGAAGTGTAATGATGAAGTGTCTTAATGAGATGGGATTATAGGAGCTAGTTATAAGACATCACAAGGCCAATCCCATCTCTTAAACTCTTGCAAGGGGGGGCGGCACTTGGGCAAACTTTGGGGCTGCCATTATGGTAGTCCCGGTTCTAGATGCGATTTTGGCTCCGACGATGTATTTTTGATATTTTTCGATTCGGTTTTTGGTTCCGAAAATTATTTTAAATTTACCGTTAAACTCGCACGATTTTTAGGATTCCATTTGAAGTTCTCCTTTCTCATTTTGAATTCTTTAAATTTTGACATTATCAACGGACCTGTTTTACGGATAAAAACCCGAAAAGTGCTAGTAGGGTTTTTCGGCTCGAAAAGCTCGTCTGTCACCTGAAAACTTTAGAAACTTGTACACATATTTTTAAAATAAGTATAACATTTAAACACATTAGGAAAAATAAACAAATAAGTCCTAAAATGGATTCGGGTTGTTACATATACCATAGTTAAGAAATCAGCTTTCGAATTACTGTAAGATTTCTTGTTATGTTTATTTGTAATCGTTTATGCAATTAACTGTTCGTTGTTGGTGAACTATTAATTTACGCTGCGCATGTATTACTTGTTTACGTGCCTCTATATTCCAACACTTTTTACCTCTTCGGCTAGGGCAGCATACTTTTCTGGCCCGAATTTTTTGCGCTTTGGGTGATCGGCCTCCTTTGCAGGTCTATGTTTAAACGATGACATGCAACCTCGAGGTCAATCCCGACCGTGTCTCTGTGCGACCAAGCAAAGATATCTAAGTTTATTTTGAGAAAGTCGATAACTTCCCCCAGAAGCTCGCCCGATATCGTAGAGCCTATTATGACCTCTAGATTCGGCTGCACTGGATCGACTTGGACTTTCTCGAGTTCTTCGACCGAAGTTGCTCGCAGTTTTCCTTCTCTTGGGTCATCGATCGACCCTTGGATTAGAAATTCCTCTAGCTCGGGGTCCCAATCTTGGGTCTATATTCTGTTAGTATTGATGTCCTAGAGACAATCATTTATAAGGACATAAAGCTTGATGATATTCAATTATTAATATTATTGTTTTATTTAATGTTAATATATGATATTACACTTGTTTGAATATTATGTTTGATTGTTTGTATTTATTCATATTTGTGTTCCCATGCACCTATGTTGTAATTGAGAGTGTGAGATCTCAGATGACCATGACATGATTCTCAAAGTAGCCGCAATCGAGGTTATCAATGTCACGACCACCCTTATTTAACCCAACATTATCTGAATATAAATATAATTCAACCTGCTACCCTGCTACAATTTTTTTTTCTTTCCGAACATTATAACCTCAGCATCATCTGACCCCCAAAATAACCAGTTCACACACACACACACACACACACACACACACACATATATATATATATATATATATATATATATATATATATATATAACAAATACCAATAAATCAGCCATTCAAACACAAACCCCAAGTCAACACAGTGACGATTCACAATTGAACTCCAGGCCAACACACACTAGTACATACAAGCCCTAATAATATGACATAAGACAACACATATTCCGAAAATGACAAAATATAACAACGGAAGCACAATAAGCCACTGTATGCCCAACAGGTCGTCATCTATGTACACAGCCACTCAAAACCCACATGAACTCCACAGCTTGTCCAGTAAGGCTGCCACATCACTACATCTCATGCTCACCTACAATGCATAAACTAGGTGAGACATATAAATCTTAGTAAGCAGAAATTATGCATGATGGTGTGAATCTTTGAAAATCCTCCCCATGCACTCTCTTTTGAAATCACCAATTTATTTTTGAAACACTCACAGGGCCCCTGACTCACTGTTATACATCGGAATGAGCTCAATCCACCCATATATAAACGGTGACCTACGCTGGGTACGCTCCCAGGTCGCCCCTTCCGTAAAGTCATGTCAGAAGACGGCGCCAGGGTACGCTCCCTGGTCGCCTCTTCCGTAAAGTTACATTAGAAGACGGCGTCATGGTACGCTCCCTGGTCACCTCTTCCGTAAAGTCACGTCAGAAGACGGCGCCAGGGTACGCTCCCTAGTCGCCTCTTCAGTAAAGTCACATCAAAAGATGGAGCCAGGGTACTCTCCCTGGTCGCCTCTTCCGTGTAATCATAAGACGGTGGCCTACGCTGAGTACACTCCCAGGTCGCCCCTTCCGCCCTCGGTGTATAATCAATGGTCAAATCACATCATTTGATCAAATCTCGTTTCATGATAATGCATGATATGCATGATGCAATGCAATGCAACACATATTAACTCACAAGTTCCACCTGTCACATACCCAATTTACATCAAATATCAAGCTCACAGCTCTTTCCACAGTGATCACTGGGCATGATTGGTATGATTGAATGAAATTATGACTGAATGGAATGGGTCTATGAATGGAATGAAGATGTGAATGAAATAACATAGGAATGATCATTCTCATGATTGGTATTAGTAAGGAATGAAATATAACTGTGTAAATTTATTTTAATTTATTATTATTAATATTATTATTATGAGTTGAAATTATTACTTAATAATATTATTATTGTTGATTATTGTTGTTATAATGTTATGTTAACTATAAAAATATAATAATATTATTATATTTATTAAGTGTACTATTAAAAATATAAAAATATTATTTTATATTTTAATAACAAAAATTATGGATAGAAGCGTTATTATTATTGAATATTAATATATATTTATATTATTGTTGATCTTATTATTTTTATTATATATGATATAAAAACATATGTTATATAAAAATTATATTTATATATTTTGTTGTTAAATATTTTTATTAATGTTAAATAATAATATGATTATTTAAAATTTTGAGAATTATTATATTGTTATTATATTTTATAAAAATAATATTATTATTGAAAATAAAAAATACAATTTTTTATATTTTTTAATTTTTATATTTATTAACATTGTTGAAAAATATTACTATTGTTCAAATCATTATATTATTATTTATATTTTTTAAATTTGATATATTATAAATATATTTTTACTGTTATTTATATTATTGAGATTATTATATTTATATTTTATTAAACATAGTTATCTTATATTTATTATTAAATATTATTATTATAATTATTTTAAAAAATGGTTCATCAAAGGATGGAATAGCTAAAACCAAGGGGGTTGGAAGGAATGACAATTCCTTTATTTTTGGGAATCACAATTCTTTATGGAATCATGATTCCAAATAAAAAACCATACCAATCATAGGATTAATAATAAATCCATCAATGATGATTTCATTCTTAGGTTATTCCACCATACCAATCATCCTCTAAATGTCAATAAAATATTACAGTTCACGTAATATCCACGTATTGTCATATAATCACAAATAAATCGCATAATATTATGTTTATACATTGTAGTTGCAAATGAATTTCTACTTACCTCGAATCCAAGAAAGGTTGATAACTCGAACTCTTAAACCCCCTTTTTGCCTCCCTCTAACAGATTTAGTAAAAATCAACTATAAATTCCAATCCAAATTATTAAATAAATATATTAGCAATAGTTCTTTGCTCACTTAAAGAATTACCTAAATATAATCTAATAGTATTCCAATAACAAATAACGATGGGATTTTCTCATCACTAATCCAATAAGAGAATAACAAATAAGATATATGTAGGTCCCGAACGGGTTATGTGAGGGCAGAAGTCTAGAGGGGAGGGGTGAATAGACTTCTGAAAAACTTTTCGTGCAGATCAGGTGTGAGAGCAGATAGCCTGATCAGAGTGCGAAGTGAATCGATTTGGTCGATAGCCAACTTTATCAACGCTGAAAACAGATCGGTTCGGTAACTATCGATTAATCGATGTGTCTGAAGCTTAAGTTTTTACCCGTGTGAAAAACCGGGTTTGTATAAATCAGATTCCAAGTTTTATCTTTTTAATCAGATGACAGAAATATCAAGTCCGATCAGATCAGAAGCTTGGTGCTATCTGATTTTAACTTAGAATATGTATGCGCTTTAAGATTGTGCGATGTGAGAGCGCTTAATCAAAGCAATAAAAGGCACACAAGATTTATAGTGGTTCGGACAAACCGGTCCCTACGTCCACTCTTCCCTTTCACAAAGGGCACCAACTTAACCGACTTAACCGATTTGGACTTAGTTTTGTGTGTTAGTCCAACACAAGACACCAACAGATGTTTTAAGAGTTCTCACTCAATCGATCCCGTAAATCGAGATTAGAAACCCTAGATCGAAATCTTGCTAAACAACTTATCCTAACTTGGGGTTTGGGTAAGGTTGTTTAAGTTCCAACTATGAAATATTTCCTTGCGTACAGGCAGCCTAATAGCTAGATGAAAAGATTTCTTGCTAAGAACTTATGGGATGAACACGATATAAAATAAGCTTGTTGTTGTGTTCTTCGTGCGGAAATCTGACTATAGTTTGAGCTTCTTGATTATTTTGTTTGTCCAAGCATTTCCGTATTACACTCTGAAGTGTGATCCCATATTTATAGACCTTGAAATCAAAGAGCCGTTGGAGAGCAATTTGAATTTCAAGGCTATTTTAGGTAGACTTGCGGGCTTGATGTGGCGTCTTGAGCGGCATGGCGAAAAGGCGTGAATGTGTATTTTATAGCCGTTTGAGAGCAACAACATCGAATCCATGATATCGGCTCTGTTCATACGTGTCTCTTCCTTATTGGATGGAAGCCTTGCTTTGCAGTGTTGTTCCTCCAACTAAGGTTGGTATTCTTCTTGTTTAGATCGCAGACGTATGATAAGATGAAACATCAGTTTTCATCTTATGAGTTTTTTGATCGATCTGAATCGATCGATCTATCGATAGAGTCTTCGGGCGCTCACGACTTAGCTTCAATTGGCCGACTCCTACCGATGTAGGTCTTCGGTCTTATCTTCTCGAAGTCATCGATCTTCCGATTCGGTTTAACGTTACGCCTGTGGGATATCGACTTTTCTTCCGATTCTTGAGATCGACCTATACATATTGAGTTCCCCCTCAATATGTGACCTATCTATTACATCGGTTGTTTTATACAATCATTATCAACGGTCTCCTATAGCAATAATGGAAACATCGATCAATTTACCTAACAGTGTCCGATTGGTCTCTATTACATGTGTTTTTGGAACTTTTCATCAAAACTATAAATTTCCCAACAATTTCCCCCTTTTTGATGAAACCAAAAACACCGAGAAACCAAACAATTGATAAGTATAGAACAGTTAAAAAGAGCAAGTAATCGAAGACAAAGAGATTTTGTCTTGGGATCGTAAAAAATAAACTTTTCATTAGGTATGTTGATTACATGTTACATCGAGAAAAGTTTTGAATTTAAAAAGCGGTGATCCCTAGACGCGTCTTTCGATTCTTCACTCCTTGGGCTTGTATCCTTCGGCATTTCTCTTTGGTCTTGTGGAACGTTGAAAATCGATAGAGTTTCCATTTGACATCGATTACTCGCACTTGATCGGTTATATGCGATTTGCTCAAGATGTCAAAGTAGAATCTCTCAAATGCCGATCTGTCAAATGAGCCATCCGCCTTCTTCGAGTATACTAGCATATCAAACTCTGGCGAGATATTTTTACATTCATAAGTTTGGCCTCATTTTTCGAGATACTTGAAAGTCGGATATTTATTACGTAACGGTTGAGGAACTCATCATCCGGTGATTCTTCTTAATGGAACAAGATCAAGGACAAAAGGCATCTAGAAGCCATTCACTTACGATCTTATTCCATTCCTCAAACCTCTTAAGCGTGTCGTGATTTTTTGGTATGATCTCGTCGACTCTTGCCGCAGTAACCGAGGTTACGTGCGATTTTCCATCAATCCTTTCTTAGCCCTTGATTGAACTTCCGTTTCAACCCCTACGCTTGTGCGTTTTTACGCCCTTCTTTTTCTTCTTGATCATATGCTCTTTGGACAATCTTATAGCTAGCTCTTATCACCAGATCGATTAGTATTGTCTACGGTGACTTTCTGGTGCGATAATCGGTCCAGATTTTGATGTCCCAAAGACCCGAAAGTGACCTTTCTTGCGATTGATCCACTGGGCCTTATCCGTATGAATCGGATCTTCGATGTGTCGGTTAGTTTCTCGAGATCCTTCCCCATTTTTGGTTTGATAAAAAAGCGATTGAGGTGGGAAGTCGAGAACCAAAGTTGACCGATAATGCCCGATTTAGATCTTTAGCGAGATAAACGAAGCTTGATTTTGTTGGGTTACGAACGATTTATGTCCGCTCTGTCTTGGCGGTTTCCATTGTAGCAGAGAGTGTCCAAATCATTTTGTCAAATTTCTCTTCCGATAACTCGAGCCTTTTCTCGGTGGCGTCGAGGAAAAAGAAGATTGATTTTGATCCACCTGTTTGACTTTTGTCATCAACTCGATTTTTTGTAAGCTCGGCAGAACATGGTGGTCATGGATTGGGAGAACCGATCTCGATTGCTTCGATTTGTTTGAGACTAATTTTCTCTCGATCGGATTAGCACTCCTCAATCTCTTCTTTCGGGAGATCTTTGAGACAAGATCGATCTCCGAAGTTGATCGATGGTGATTTGAGATGTAGGAATTGGATCCATCACTTGATCGAGTTCGGTTGTTTGTGCCTCCGGTGGTTGGTCGTGAATCGCAAAGACACAGTTCCACTTTCATCGGCACTCGCATTCTCCATTTCGGCGTCTTTTACGGAGCTTCTTGAGCGATCTCGGCTCTTCTTCTTCCGCAATTCCAACTTCACGTGGATCGAGCTTTCCGATTTATCGGATATTAGCTCATTTGGTGATCCCACTTTTGGCGAGACTTCCTCATATCGAAGTCAAAATCTGCGAACTCATCCGCACCACCCATCATTCAACAAGTAAAATAAGATCGAGAAGCTTTTTAATCCGAGATCTCTCCGGTGAGGATCTCCATGACTTCTTCTCGATAGCGGGATGGGCGACGGTTGTGGATCGTCTCATCAATCTCTCGTTCAATTCTTAGTCGACCATTTTTCCGGTGATGGTCTTTGTTGATCTGGATAGGAATTATCTGTCCCGATTCATTGGATGAGATGTGGAAGCTTCTGGTTGTGCTTGAGTCGGCGGAAGTTGTCCGATTGGTTCGACTGCAGTGGTTCTGCTTGTAGTGGCGGATTATATCCGGTTCGGAGTTCATGAGCAGGTGAACTAGCAGGAGAGACATGCTCAGCAGACCTTTAGTCCGAAAGCGGTGAATCGACTTGAGGTTGAGGAGAAGGAGATTTATCACCTTTGTGCTTCTTCCTCAGATCGTTCGGGCGAGCCCTCGGGTTGAGAAGCTTACTGTCTGATTTCTGTTCTTTGTTGCGCAAATGCATCGCTTCGGGCGCTTTTTCTTCTTTCGACTCATCTTCTAGTGCTAGAGTCATGGTAGCTTGCTTTTGCTTTCTTTGGCCTCTTCTCCCGGCCTTCACGGTTTTTCGTTTTTTTTTACGTGGAGCAACGGGTGTGGATGGTAACTTCTTTGCTCTTTCCTTTCTTGATTTTGTTGGAGTGGGCTCCTTGTCATCGTCTGGTGGCCCATATATAACCTGAAGTTGATGAGAGGAAGGTATTGTAGGACTTGATCCATTCCCGATTCCATTCGCTTGGCGGTTTGTCCTTCAATATAAGCGCAACCTTGTTGAGATTGCGATTCTCTTTTTCGAGAAAAGACACTTTTGGATTCATTGACTCCAAATTTTTTCGTGTTCTTGGAGCAAGATGGCTTTCGAGGAAGCCGTGCAATTGATGTTTCGAGCCCCATCAATTATTCTTTGCCATCTTTGTACATTTTGGTGATGTGAGAGCATACGGGCTAAATGAGATTCCCATGATCGTTCTTGTGAGAATGTCAAACAACGATCTGTACTTTCTTTTGAGCATTGGCCGATGATGAATCCGGCTTTTCGATGTTTATCCGCCTCTCTTAAGAGCTCCTCTCGATTTCTTCGTCCTCATTCTCCTGTAGTGTGCGGTGAGATTCGCCCTTTTAGTAAAATTTGAAGCAGAAAGTGATGTCGCATTTGTCGGATCGATTTCTTCTCCGTTGGAGCGATATCGGTTCGTCTCTCGGATTTTACGTATCCACACTCAAATTTCGCAGAATTGTAGTGCCTCATCTTTGCATCCTTTGGATTGCAAAGTGAGCGAGCAATATGTTTCCAGTCCAGCCTTCTTCAGAATTTGTTCCACCTCCATGGATTCAAGATCCTCAGTGGTTCCAAACTGAACGAACTTATCCTCAAAGATCTTCGTTGCGATTCGCATAGTTGCACATGATCTTTCCTAGTCCATGAGTGGCCATCTAAAGTGAGATAGACTCATTAATTTTGTGCATAATCAATATCAATATCATACTGCGGAAAACAAGAGGCAATGAAGCATAAATTCCGAAAAACAACTTTTGAAATCAACGTTTTTATCGGAAAGAAAGATTCATCATTAAGTTTAAAAGAAAGTATTACCAGATTCAAATTTTCAGAGATGATTTTGAACTCTAAGAAATCGTTTTGAAACGTATAGAGAAAATTTGAAGTTTTTCAGTGATAATAATGCAAGTTTGTGAAACAGAAAAACTCTGGTAAGGTTTGATGAATCTTATATAGAGGCGGAGGGAACAATAAGACAAGATTTGGAAGATCAAACGTTTTGAAAAGATTGTACGCTCCAGATTTAGCGGTTTTGATCGTAGGGTCAGGAAAACGCACGTACAAAAAAACTTTTGGATTTAAAAGCACGATCAAATAGCAGTTAATACATGTACCCCACGTCCGCATTAAATGATTTGCAGAGTACACGTCACAAGGATAGTGGGTACAGTAAGGCAAATAATATCAGATACGATCCGATAAATAAGTAAAGAACAAGAGAAAAGAGATGCGTATCTGGTTGACTGATATAGTAATCAGTCAATATTACTTGTCAATGTTGATTCCACTTGTTGATCTTAATCATTCTGCCTAAGCCTTAAGAAATTTCCCAACTGATCCTTTCAACTGATCTTCTCCAGTTGCATCTGATTTGTTGAAACTTCAAGCTTAGCTGATCTTTCCTTGAGTACGTCTGATTTCCCTTTTGATCCTCCTTGATCAGTTGAAGTTCCCCCTTCAACTGATATTTCTGACATAGACTGATATATCTGATTTGTTGGAGTTTCAAGCTCAGCTGATCTCTCTCATCTGATCATACTCGTAAGTAATCAGATTTTGGTTGACCTCATCTGATTCTTTTCAGATTAAGCCAATTCTTGGGATAAGTGTTACCGCCAAAACTTAGTCTAGAGTAGTAGCTTCTATTCCCTAAGTAGGCGTGATTTGACATGCGTAAATATAAATGCGAATCTCTCGATATGTCAATCAACCGTAAATTTATCCAATTATCGATCGCGTGATTTCTACATCGTCTTTTTGATGCAAATTTCTCGGATAGGCTTCTTGAAATGGAAATTGCATTTGCATCCTTGCTTGGCCTCTATAAATTGGACCAATGTTTTACACAACATCACCCATTCACCATACTTATCTTCTTTGTAAGAATCATGTATCTTGGTGAACCCTTGTTTCCGGTGAGACTTCCGGCAAACACTTTTACACCCTTTTATATGGTTTCACCTTCTCAAATCAACCCTTTGCATCCCTTATTGTTGGTTTTCTTCATCATCTTCGATTTAACATACGATTCTTTGCAAAGCTTCTCTACCACCGTATGTGGCGGATCTCTCATTGCAACTGAGAAGACACTTCTCCTAACCGTATGCACCTTGTGTGTCTATCTGGATGACGTAACCAGAACCATCAGACTTAGTCTGGTATAAAACATGCAACACATGTGCCCATGAGATCTGACGACCAACTCTTTGGCACACGTGCTCCATTTAACAAGCTGGAGAGCCCTACTACTCTCCCTTTTAGGGCCTCTGGCTTAGTAATCCTATCAAGGCCGCTGTCGCTCCATTTTTCTTGATCTTCAGCTTTTGCGAGCGCCTTGGGATTTTGTTCTTTAAAGCCTTTCTCACCCCTTGTTAAGTGGGGGAAAATGAGAGTTTAAAATCTCTCTCTTTCCTTCACTTCTGGGGTTAGGATGAAGGTTTAGGGTTATAGGTTTAGGATTTTGGTTAACATTTATGTACTGACCTCGGGTCTTCTTGTACTTGTAACTTCGTAATGTAACCTCACCGCCGGGTTTTTATCAATGAAAAGTTACATTATTTCATCGTTGTGTAAATTCACCTTTCTTATGCGATTGTTAGCTCTTAATCTCGAATCTTGCTTGTTGAATATCGCCTAAATCGATTCACAAAGAAATACTATAACCAAATTGATTTAATCGGATAATCCTTTAAACCGAGCATTTTCCTTTAATCGATAAACCTTGAATCGATCGGTTCCTTTTAAACCGATAGACTTTAAATCGATAAACTAAAATCGATCGGTTCCTTTGGATCCGTAGCGTATAAGTCCGATCGATTTTTTGCTTATCGATCTCTTGAGATCGGTTAAGATACCAAACTCAATCGATTTTTTTCGATCCGGTTAGTCTCTTAACCAAACTAGTTCTCGAGAACATTCCATCAAACATTTTAGGAGACTTTTCTCCAAGATCTAGAAGTCCTAGCTCATTGCATAAATCTACGAATCGATCTCGCCTAGTGGCTTGGTTAGAATATCGTAATATACGTATATCGGTATGAATCTTTTCCATTTCGATATTCTTCTTTTCAACGTGATCTCTTATAAAGTGGTGTCGACATCCACATGCTTGCATCTTGTATGTAGAACCAGGATTACGAGTGATTGCAATAGCACTATTACTATCACGAGAATATAGGTATGCGTTTTTAGCTACAATGTTGTAATCCTCACCGCCGATCGAGCAGAGCGATTGGGAACAATGACTTCTGCAGACCATATATATTCGCTTGAGTTGTAGATGTTGAATCGATGTCCGCTTCTTTGAAAACCACGAGATCGGGCTTTTTACTTCCTAAGAACCGACATGTTCTCGAGGTTGATTTTAAATCGATCTTGCAACCTCCATAATCGTAATCGAGAATACCCACTAAGCTCTAGATTATCATCGATGGGTAGAATAAACCAAGGTTTATTGTTCCTTAAGATACTTAAGAATCCGCTTAGTTTGCTTCTAGGTGGTGATCATTGGATTTGCTTGAAATCGCACATACACCTCTTTCAAAAAAAGTGATATCCGGTTTGGCGATCGGGTATAATAGAGATCCAATGAGAGCCCTATATTCCTTCCGATTTGTTTTCGACCGACCCTCATCGGATCCATCTTGAATCCGGTCATCATAGGAATTTTGGCTTCCTTACTATTTTGAACTCCAAACTTAGCCAATAGATTCCTAGTGTACTTTTGCTTGGCGAGATGAATATCCTTCGTACTTTGTTTAACTTGGAGACCTAGAAAGTAATTCATCTGACCCATCATGGACATCTCGAATTTCCCTTGCATCAGTTTGCTGAATCTTTCACATAGGCTCTTGTTAGGAGATCCGAAGATGATGTCGTCCACGTAAATCTGAACCATCAGAATATCTTCTCCATCTTCTATTCTGAATAAGGTTCTGTCCACTGTTCCTTTAGTGAACCCACTTTCAATCAAGAATCGAGAAGTGTATCATACCAGGCTCATGAACTGTTTGTGCCATAAAGAGCTTTTTTCTTAAACGATACACTTGGTTGCCCTTTTCAAAGCACGGAGGTTGTTCGACATAAACTTCCTCTCGCTAGTACCCCGTTTAAGAAAGCACTCTTTACGTCCATCTGATACACAGTGAACCCTCTGTGGGAAGCATATGCCAGAAACAGCCGAATGGCTTCAAGGCGAGCGACTGGTGCAAAGGTCTCATCGTAATCAATTCCTTCTGATTGTGAATACCCCTTAGCAACAAGTCTTGCCTTATTTCTGGTGATAACATTTTTCTCATCTCTCTTGTTCTTGAAGACCCATTTCGTGCCAATTACGTCTTGATGACCGGTGCATCTACTAGTTCCCATACTTCATTTCTCTCGAAACTTTTCGGCTCCTCTCTGCGCATGGCTAGAATCGTTTTTGCGTCTTGTAATGCTTCCTCTATTGTAGTTGGTTCCTTCATAGACAGATAACAGCAATACATGACACTTTCACCAATCTGATGTCTAGTTTTAATTTTATCAGACGGGTCTCCGATTATCAGATCAGTTGGATGATTTGGTTATCCAGTCATACATTCGATTTGGCGTCGGTTTTGAGAACATCGTCCGTTTCTGATAAAATCTTATTACTAGCGATTGGGAGTGGTGCAGGGTTATGGTCCACTTGATAAGAACAAGTCTCGGTGATGTTGGACTCATCATGTCTTCGATGTCGTTCGTGAGAACTTCGAAGTTCCCCGAACCGGATGGTTCGGGTTACTCTTATCTCAAATTTGAATCAGCTTTTTCATCGACAGTTGTTCGTACCTTAGGATCTGATTGATCTGGTGAATCAGCTAGATCTGGAATGTAAATTGATACAGATTCTGATCCTTTTTCCTTGATCGTTAGCTGATCCATTTTTCGAATATCGAGTTACTCGTAGATCGGTACTTCTTGTTCTGAGGCAGATTTCTCTTGATCAGAAGATGCTTCATCAAAGGCTACATGGGGTGTTTCTTCCACAATTAGGGTTCGTTTGTTGTAGACCCTGAAAGCTTTGCTAGATGAGGAATACCCTAGAAATATACCCTCATCGACTTGGCCTCAAAAGTCTTCAAACCGACTTTTCCCATTATTGTGTATGAAACACTTACACCCAAAAAACATGGAAGTAAGAAACACGAGGTTTTTACGCCTTCCATAGTTCATAGGGTGTTTTGTAGTGAGCCTTAGTCGAGACATCATTACTGCGTATGGCATGCAAAGTGTTGATTATACGCCCGAAACGGTTTGGTATCGCATGTTCGCCTAACATTGTCCGAAAAGCTTCTTTGAGAGTTCTGTTTCTCCGATTCACCTTCTCCATTTACATTGTGGCGTCCTCATGAAACGATGTTTCATGTCAGTATACCAAGCGTAGAGCAAAAATCGTAATAAAAGAGTTCGTAAATTTGCATACCTTTATCTCGATCCGATTTTTACTCTGGCCGACACCCTTCTCATTTTGTAATTTTCTTAGCAACTTTCGGGTATCTTGGTTGTCGTCTCATTCTTCTTATGTAAGAATATAACCTGTAAACTTGGAATAGTCATCTACGATTACGAGTGTATTTGCGTCCGTTGAGACCGATTTGGTGTAATCGGGTCCAAACAGATCCATATGAAGCAAATGCGGTAGATTCTACTTTGGATCTTTGGTCCTAAATTCCTTTGAATGAAGCTTTGACTGTTTTCCTTCCGACATGCAAAGACATGTCCGATCCTTTGAGAACACTTCATTCGGAAGTCCTTCCACTAGAGACATCCTAGCTATCTTATTAAGAGTTTTAAAGTTCGGATGGCTCATTCTTTTTTTGTGCCGAGCCAACCGCTACTTTTGGAACTCTTAACAACCAGCACGCATTTCTTGGACAACTGTTCCAATCAATTTGTGTAGATCGTCCCTTTTCTTGAACCGGTTAGCAAAATCATTTGAGTGACTCGATTCTTGATAGTGCATTGATCGGGCCGAGAACTCAACACCGAATCCGTTGTCGCAGAATTGTGAAACCGATAATAGGTTGTGCTTCGGACCTTCGACATACGAGACTCAGGTTATTTGTACATCATCATTCTCTAAGGTTCAACCCTTTGGTATAACCAAAGTTATCATCACCGAAAAGAGTACACGCTGGCCTTTCGTTTCTATGTAGGGCGAGGAGATGTTTGCTTCGGTCATGTGCCTTGAGCATCCACTATCGATGTACCCGGATAGTTGCTTGCACACCTCCTTTGTTGGCGGACTCCACGCGAACTCGCAATCGGATCGGGCTTTAGGTACCCCCTTTTGGATTGGGTCCGAGGGGTTAGGTTTGGATTTGGGGATCCATACAAACAGAGCACTTCTATTGTGATCGGTCGGATCGAAGGCCTGATTTGTCTCCCATATACATCAACATAATCATACTTATCCTTATATGCTTTCTCGATTTGTATGATTACTTGTGTGAACCTTGGATGACTTAGAAGACTTATGATTTAACTTTTCGGTTTGTCTTCTTTTTATCCGATTGTGGTTGGTCAAATTGACCCTAAATTTTCGACTATAGGGGTAGGTACTTTTGCTACCATCAAAAGATTCATATCCTTTTTTTCGCATAGATGGTTTTCGTTTTTACGAAGCATGCTTATTAGGCGGTGACCTTATTTGGGTCTCGATTAGACTTCCTTTTGTAGGTTGTCTTTTTTCGATTCTCGATCTGTTGATCGAGGTTGAGGTCTCTTCGGAAGAACCGGGTTCTTCCGTTGATTCCTCGGTGATGCTTTACCGGTTGGGGTCCATTTACATTTCTTTTACGGTTAGGCACTTTTTACCCGCTCAACCGGTCTCTTACCCCTATTAGATACAAGTTTAGCTTTTGGTGTGTCTTTTTTGAAATTAAATGCGATTACACCTTTTCGAGATGAATCGGTCGGGGCTTTTGAGGATGTGGAGGGTTTCTCATAGCCAAGTCCCTCCTTATCAATCTTTATTCAAAAAAAATAGGCGTTCATGTCTTGAGCGGTTTTAGATGATTTTGAAAAAACCTCTATTTTCTTTACGCAGATTATCCTCAAAGGATTTGGACTTTCATGCATTCGGAATAGCTCATCGAATTTTGCTTGCAAGATTTTGAAGTCATCGACTTTCTTTGTCTGTTAGTGCCATCGATCTTTGATCTGCTTTTCTGATCGAAGCTTTAACTTCGAGAATTTTAAATTCCTCGATTACCTTTCGGGCGGTTTGGTGATCTAAGTTCAGAGGCTTTTTCCGAGATCATTTTTCTTGACAAGGTGATTATTTACGGTCCTCGACTTATCATTCTCGGCTTCCACAATAGCATAAGTGTCTCTTGCATTGGAGAGATCTTCAAGCAATTGCTCCGGTAGAGCCGCAGTCAATCTCCCCAAAGGTGTGCTAATGATAGCGGTGTAAAGCGAACAAGCAGGTTTGGAGGTTACCTCGGACTGGTCCTCCCTGGCCATCAGGCAGAGTTCATCATCGTCTGACGAGAATATCAGATCTTCATTTTCATAGAAGTCGACGGCTTTCTTGTCGGTAAGTCTTCTCAGAGGAGTATCAGGAGTCCCCGGAGGGCGAGATAAGAATCGTCAATTCTCGACGTGTCGGCAACCATGGCTCTTACGTCTCTATAGCGTTGTTCTCTTTTGTTCCTCTTTTCTTCCCTCTCTCGGCGTCGTCCAGGCGGTCTGTGCTATAGTGACTGGCTTCTCCGCGAAGACTCCTTGATCCACCGAACTTTTTCTTCCAGGTGAATCACTCCGTCTGTATGACCTATCAGGTGACTTTCCTTTCTGATAGTGGTCTGAACTTCTACTGTCTGATTGATTTTCTCTTCTTTCCTTCGTCTGACTATCTCTTTTCCTTTCATCTCTGTGATCCCTCCGATCATCAGATCTGGTTCTTTTTCGGAGATCTCATTTATGCGATCTCCTATCTCAAATCCTCGGCTATGTTGATAGTCCTTATAAAATCTTCGATACTTACCAAGTTGTATGTCCGACTTCTCAAGCTTCTCCTGTAAGCGAGAGCGTCTGTTACCGACTTATTATATTTCCAATGGGTTCATTGGCCTTTGTTCTGCTACTGGTTGCTTTGAAAGCAACTGATTTTGAAGTCGAGGTTTCAGCAGGCACCTCGTCTTCATCAGCTTGACCTCTTTCAATCAGGTCGAACTCGTGAGCTTTAAGACTCAAGAACAAGCTACTAGGTTTCATTCTTGAAATGTCCTGGCAATCTTTGATTACCGTGACCTTCATGTCCCCACTTCTTGGTGAGAGACCTTAGGATCTTATAGTTGATATCTTTATCGGACATCTCTACCAAGTTCTCGAAGCTTGTTTATAGACATTGTAATTCTTCCATCGAGTTCGTTGATGGTTTCACAGCAACATCTTGGTTTCTCGAACTTCACCGGTTCGGCTTGAAGGCATTTTGTCTTTTTATCTGTTCATTTCCCTCGCAGATCTCAGCCAGAGTATCCCACATTGCTTTCGCAGATTTGAGATACTTAATCTTTTCTTTGGTGACCTTATCCATTGTTTTCATGATAATATGTCTTGCAATGGTGTCCGAGTATCAATTTTTCTTTCTTCTGCGTCCATCGTTTGGGCTTTTTTTCGTACAAGACTTCCGTGGGGAAAGTGCGGATCTCCTCCATTGCGCAGGATTGTCGTAGTAAATGATGATGGGTCCTCTCGATGACTTCCATCATTCGCGCCTTCGATCGAGCCTAGATGGTTGGACATATATATGGCCCAATCTGCATACTCATCGATTGAGAACCGGGCAGATCATGATACATACCGGACGTGTTATCCATGCCGAGTGATTTTGGAAAATGAATGAGTTTTAAAAACGGTTTTTCAAGATCGATTCGTTGACCACAATGACCGTAGTCGATTGGTCGGAAGAACCAACCGCTTTGATACCACTTGTAGGTCCCGAACGGGTTATGTGAGGGCAGAAGTCTAGAGGGGAGGGGTGAATAGACTTCTGAAAAACTTTTCGTGCAGATCAGGTGTGAGAGCAGATAGCCTGATCAGAGTGCGAGTGAATCAGTTTGGTCGATAGCCTAACTTATCGAACGCTGAAAAAGATCGGTTCGGTAACTATCGATTAATCGATGTGTCGCGGAAGCTTAAGTTTTACCCGTGTGAAAAACCAGTTTGTATAAATCAGATTCCAAGTTTTATCTTTTTAATCAGATGACAGAAATATCAAGTCCGATCAGATCAGAAGCTTGGTGCTATCTGATCTTAACTTAGAATATGTATGCGCTTTAAGATTGTGCGATGTGAGAGCAGTTAATCAAAGCAGTAAAGGCACACAAGATTTATAGTGGTTCGGACAAACCAGTCCTACGTCCACTCTTCCCTTTCACAAGGGGCACCAACTTAACCGACTTAACCGATGGACTTAGTTTTGTGTGTTAGTCCAACACAAGACACCAACAAGAGATGTTTTAAGAGTTCTCACTCAACCGATCCCGTAAATCAAGATTAGAAACCCTAGACTGAAATCTTGCTAAACAACTTATCCTAACTTGGGGTTTGGGTAAGGTTGTTTAAGTTCCAACTATGAAATCTTTCCTTGCATACAAGCAGCCTAATAGCTAGATGAAAAGATTTCTTGCTAAGAACTTATGGGATGAACACAATATAAAATAAGCTTGTTGTTGTGTTCTTCGTATGGAAATCGACTATAGTTTGAACTTCTTGATTATTTTGTTTGTCCAAGCATTTCCGTATTACACTCTCAAGTGTGATCCCATATTTATAGACCTTGAAATCAAAGAGCCGTTGGAGAGCAATTTGAATTTCAGGCTATTTTAGGTGAACTTGCGGGCTTGATGTGACGTGCTTGAGGCGGCATGGGCGAAAAGCGTGAATGTGTATTTTATAGCCGTTTGAGAGAGCAACATCGAATCCCATGAGTATCGCCTCTCGTTCATACGTGTCTCTTCCTTATTGGATGGAAGCCTTGCTTTGCAGTGTTGTTCCTCCAACTAAGGTTGGTATTCTTCTTGTTTAGATCGCAGACGTATGATAAGATGAAACATCAGTTTTCATCTTATGAGTGACTTCGGCAAATCTGAATCGATCTATCGATAGAGTCTTAAAGGCGCTGTTGACTTAGCTTCAACTGGCCGACTCCGGCCGATGTAGGTCTTCGGTCTTATCTTCCGAAGTCATCATCGATCTTCCGATTCGTTTAACGCTTACCTGGGTTGGGATATCGGCTTTTTTCCGATTCTTGATTCGACCTATACATATTGAGTTCCCCCTCAATATGTGACCTATCTATTACATCAGTTGTTTTATACAATCATTATCAACTGGTCTCCTATAGCAGTAATGGAAACATCAGTCAGCTAACAGGTCTGACTGGTCCTATTACATGTGTTTTTGGAACTTTTCATCAAAACTATAAATTTCCCAACAATATAAATAATGCAAAATCACAAAAAACACATAACTAGTATCAAATGTATGTAATGCATAAGTATATTGACAAATGAGCAGAAGTTCAGGTATCACAATATTATAATAATTGCTAGTATTACATTACTATATATATTATATCGTATTATTGTTTTAATAGATGCAAACACACACATATTAACATGTGTACACACTATATATATTGCTTACGTGTACTCATATATATATATATAAAATCAACTAATTCGTTTATTATTTAATTCCTCATTCAACTAATACTGAGATAATTTTCCACTAATATAATTAGTGTTTTGTCACTTCTAATAGATAATTGATGAATCATGTAAGTGATTTAAAATTTAATTATATGCCAGGGTAAAATAACACAAAATTATATTATAAATAGCGCTTAAATAATATGAAATGAACGCAAAGTATGAAATATAGTGACCTTTGAGCATCAGAAGCTCAGATATTATAATCAAGAATGTGATATTGATGATACAGTTGAGATTGATGTGCGATTTTCATCATACCCTTAGAGGGTGTAGTGGTTCTCAAAACTACGAGATACTAGGTATCTCATGATGGATGCACATATACCTTAGAGGATATTGATATACCCAATCGAAAAACCGTTTGATGTATTCTATTTAAGTGTCTATGAGTGTCTCCGTTAATGGGAGCAATGTGATATTTCTCTGACTTGAGGTCAATACGCACGACATGTGCGGAGTGATGGACTTTGATCATGACCGATACTTGCACCCTACAAGGGTAGATATGACATGAGTTTGGTTCATCATGAAGTGCATGTGCGTTGTAGTTGAGCCAAGAAAAAGATTCATTCCTCGTAATAGATTTAGAGAGAATACTCGTCTTCTCATACTAATTGGATCGTTAGTCATTGGCCAATGCACATCACATTTGGAATGGTGTCCAAATGTGATATACATGATCAATTAGTGAAATGAGACAACGTGATTAAATTATTTGAATAGACACATCATCATTCTAGACTTAATCAGAGTATTCGTGAATGAAAGAATATTATCACACCACATGTTACAGGTTGTTACAATACCTCGCAACATATCTCATATATTGAGATTGTCTGATTTATTGTCTAGAGTTCAATTAAGACCGTTAGTTTGACTAATCACTTAATATATGAGGGCTTATGAGTCACACAACAAGTGACCCTCATTTACGAATTATAGTTGGTTGATTAAATATTTGATTTGATAATAACATTTAATTTATAGATAAATATAATAATTATGTAGAATTATTATTATTTAATTAAATTAAATTTAATTAAATAGAATTCCATAATAATAGTACCTTCAAGTGACCATTTAGGTTCAATTGGTGATTCAACAATTGACAGATTGCCTCCCGCCACACAAATACAATATTTTATTTCTTTTTAAAGCAGTATTTTAAACTAATACAAGAATAAGTAGGGATTCTAACAAAAATCAAAAGAAAAAAAAATCTGCAAATGTAGGTACAATAAATTAAGGTAAATCAGTTTTTTAAAACCAAAATATCCATTGAATCAACTCAAAATTAAGAAAATATGTAGCTGATAGATTTTTGGGATTTTACCGCCCCAATCACTCTCCACCACACTTGACGCGGCGATCTCGGGAATTTGAGGCGGCCGTGTGCAACCACGTTGGATGGCGGCGTGTGGATGACCCTCGAGCCGTCGTGGTCTGATCTGCAGCCGCAAACCCTTCGTCTCACCGTTCTACAGCCGCCGCCACGCCTTCCCCTCCCTCAAGCACCTTCCCTTCACTGGAGGCCGTTGGCGACGACGACCTCGTTGTTCCACACAAAGAATAAAATAAATAATGAAAATTAATAACAAAATAAATAATAAGATAAAAAGATTGGGTATAAATGAGCAAGATAAAAAAAGGGCAAATGTAAATGAGTCCAGCCACTTTTTAATGTAGTATAAATATAAAAAAATAATTTTGTGAAGTAGTTTTTTAACATGATTTCATGCGACATGAACTCTCAAATGGGTTTTTCTACGTTCGACGGTTTACCACCTTTGGCTGCATTTGACACCAACTTGCAAATTGTATGCAAATCCCATTTCGAATCTCATCAGTCAACACCCACGGGCCCAACTAACATACGCTTTCCATCTTTGCTACACTACACTGACTCACTCACGTGTCCCGCCGAAACTCGACGTGGCAAGCAGGCAAGCGGGGTGCGCACCTCACCCGAAGCGCAATTTAGCTGCGACTATATTCAATTTTATTTTTCCCACCGATTTTGTGCTGCACAAGTCGGCGCTTAAAATATATGTTGCCTCAAAACCCACCTCACCCACTTTTTCGTTTCTCTGCTCTTCCATTCACCCAATAAACAATTTGCGTTGCCCCTTCCGCCATTTTTCTGTGGAGCACGCAACGTTTAACAAATCATTTTTATATATAATATTCGTCGCGGCGTTATCTTTTTAGAGTTTTTCTACTTTTTTGTTGTTTTTTGTGGGGAAATCTGTTATTATATTCAAATATTGTATGCATATGTTTTGATTTCTGAACATTATTGCTATTGGCTGTTTTCTGAATCGTTATCTGGTTGAATTTATATGTGCGTGCTTGGATTTTGAGGGCGATTGTCAGTAGTGTGTTGTTCTCTGTTTAAAAATACTCTTCCGTTAGCGGAAATTGAAAATGTGTTGTCGTTTCGATGGAATCTGCGATTTGTGGAGTTCTGATGGGGTTTTGTAGGGAGTGAAGAAAGGTGGATTGAAGATTGTTCTGTTGATCGATTATTTGTTCAAAAGATGCCGCATCGAACGACTTACTTTTTTCCGAGGCAATTTCCGGATCGTAATTTCGGTTCGTCGTCGAAATTGGTAGCGGATCACGAGAAGAAGAAATTGGTGGGCGATGATGTAAATTCGGAGCGCGAAGACGTCGCTCTCAAATCCCAACCGAATAATAAAGGCGAATCCACTTTTGGTGAAAGAGGTTTTCACAGTTACGGTGGGATCTCGCATGGAGTCACGGGGGACAGGATTCACGGAAAACAGTTGGCCGATTTTGTAAAGTGGCTTTCCGAAAAGAAAAGGAAGGAAAAATCACCGGGCGGTGCCGATCCTGTGAAGGTCAGATTGTACGACGACGATGGAATCGAAGATGAAGAGTGCCAGCGGCTTTTACCGGCGGCGGCGGACCGGCGGCAGGATTCTCTCCGGCGTTGCAACGGTGACGGAAAGGAAAGGGGGTTCGAGAGGCAAGTTTCGCTGCAGAGATTGTCGAGCGAGGGGAGCACCAGTTACGCCGGGAGCTTGTATTCCGGGACTACTTTGGATGGGAATTGGTCGTCCGCTACGACGGCGATGCTTAAGGACGCCGCACTGGTAAAGGAGGAGGAGGAGGAGGCGGCGGCGGCGGCGGAGGAGGAGGAGGAAATTGGTGGTGGGGGAGGTGTCGAGAATGCGGTGGCGCAGAGGTACAAAGAGGGCTACTATTTGCAGATAATGTTCGCAAAACGTCTCACCGATCAGGCGACGCTTGTAACGGAGCCTCTGCTTTCTCAAGAACGTCGGAGTTATGGATCTTCTGATGCTGAAATCGTGTCCTATCGTCTCTGGGTATGTGATTTTAATTCATATTTAGTTAGTTTTTAAGGTAAATTCTTGTATACACCAGTTGCACGTGCAAATGGTGTACGTGCAACTGCTTTGTATATTTTTTAACAGTATTCATTGTTTTCACCGAAAAGTATTAGGTGTTTTCACTGAATAGTATTAGTTGTGTTCACTGAACAGTATTAGATGTTTCATTGGTCAGTATTAGCTATTTTCAGTGAACAGTATTAGTTGTTTCTATTGGACAGTATTAGTTGTGCACCAATTGCACAGTGCATACAAGTGTACTCAGTTTTTAAAGGTTATTAATCACCATAATAATCAATATACGTTGTTTCAGGTGAGTGGTTGCTTATCTTACAGCGACAGAATATCAGATGGATTCTACAACGTTCTGGGAATGAATCCATATCTGTGGCTAATGTGCAATGATTTGGAGGAAGGTAGAAGAATGCCCTCGTTAATGGCGCTGAGATCAATTGATCCCAATGATTCTTCTCTAGAAGTGATTCTGGTGGATCGACGTGGGGATCCAAAGCTAAGAGAGCTTGAAGAAAAAGCACAAGAGATATACTTCTCAGCGGAGAGTAATCTCGTTTTAGCAGAGAAACTTGGGAAGCTTGTTGCAGTTTATATGGGGTAGATATTAAACATTTTGGGTTAATACTTTACATGATGATTGTTTGCTTCTGATGTGATTAAGTTTGTGAAATTAAAGGGGGTCTTTTCCTGTGGAGCAAGGTGATCTTAATCTTGGATGGAAGCTAGTGAACCAGGGATTGAAGGATGTGTATAAATGCATCGTGATTCCAATTGGCAACCTATCTATGGGACTTTGCAGGCACCGGGCTATACTGTTCAAGGTGATCCGTCATCCATCACATCTTTACCCCAATAAATAAATTTGCTCTTGTTTATATATTGGCTTCATATTATTCAAGATTAATTGAACCTCATTACGTAACTCATTGCACACATATAACCCATTACCTGCTATAGTATTAAGGCGTTGATGTACAGTAATTTAAGGGGTATTTTTTAACAGCTTAAAGCTGCTTCGAAAAAGCTAATTTGAGTGTTTTCAAATTGAATGCTTCTTCTTAAATTAATCCCCTAGAATCCAAAATCTAAAAGCTGGAAGGGTATATGCTTCTAGCTGATCTGCTTTTATCTAATATTTTCCTTTTACCAAACACTCAACTTCAACTTTCTACAAAATTTGCAAACATTAAACACTTCTACAATTAAATTGTCTTTAACACAATCACTAAGTTAAATCATTTTCTCTAAAACATAATTTTTGCAAACAGCCCCTTAGAAACAGTGAGTAAGGCTGTGGTGGGAAACTTGTTACTAAAGGACACAATTGCAGTGAAGTTGAGAAGTACTAGATTGTTTCTTTTAATGAATTTAGGTTGGCTCTCTCCTGCTAAGGAAAATAGGAAAATAATGATATAAATAATGTCTTTCATCTTTTCTTCTTGCTTCATTTTCATTTTCAATTCACTTATTCTTTTTTATATGTGTTTCTTGAAGATTTCCTACTTTTCTAAAGATTCACATACAAGGAATCGTTTTTTTTTTATAAAAAAACTGAAAAAGAATAAGTGATTAAGAGGGCTGAAACATGTTTTACGGAAAGGTAGATTAAGCAAGTCTACAGACACAATTTTTTTAATCTTTATAGTCCAACAAACACTTAATTACTCAAGTTATCATTATACTTTACTCACATTTAATTATGTTATTCATAAATGGACTTAATCTACCTTTTCGTAAAACATGTAAAAACCCACTGAGCATACTTTTGGGGGACGGAGGTAGTAAAATGAATGCGAGCCGGTGGACCATGTATGATGTCGCTTAGCATAATTATTTTATTTGAAGATATTTTTATATGAGTTAACTGATAACTCTCATGTTTGAAGTATTTTAACATAGGAAATATATTTGTCTTCAGAAACTAGCAGACTATGTAGGATTGCCTTGTCGGATTGCTAGAGGTTGCAAGTATTGTTCTTCTGACCATCGATCTTCGTGCCTTATCAAGATTGAGGATGAAAGGAAACTATCAAGGTAACATCTTTTGTTCTTCATTATCACGTTAGTCATCGTTTTTCCATGACATGATGGCTTCCTGGGCTATTTGATTTTAGAAGACTAGTAACTTAAGTTTGCGTAAGCCACATGCTTTTGGCTTCCATATATTTCTGGATAGAACTCTTATACATGTCATGTTGATGGTAGAATGTTTCCGAGTGATGCTAGAAAAAAACCATACAAAAAGCATGACAGGGGTAAAGGAGGAGCAACACAAAGAAGTTTAGAAGAGGACTATAAATTGAAGGCCCAAAGTATAATTTTGTTTTGTCATATCGAGTGTGTGTATATATATATAGAAAGAGTGAGTGAGAGAGAGACAGAGAGACAGAGTTAGTCTTGTGTAAAACAGTTTTACTTTTACCGTACAACTGGTTTGCAACTACCACTTTATAGTAAAACAACTAATACTATTAGCCTAATTAATGGAACAACTAATACTGTTTCAAAATACATGCAAAATGCAAACTAGTTGCACGGTTTACATAAGACTTTGCCCTATATATAAATGCATATATATCTACCTTAAGTGGTAATACTCATTAATGTTCCTAATGCATCCTTTTGTTCTTCTCTTACCTCGTCCGGGACCTTTGCAACAAACTGTCCGAATTAGAGGGAAAAAATTAAAAACCTGCTAGCTCTAGATTCTCTTCAAAAGATTTTATGTGTGTGATGCATTGATGCCAAGCTTGAACACCTTTAATCATGTGATTAGTGCCCGAGTTTGTGCAGTAAGCTAAAAAATGGGAAGACAGTAGTACAAATATCAAGTTACTCACACACACCCCGTCTCTCCATTTACCCAAACAATCTCCAGTGAGATGAGATTTGAAGTCGCACTAGTAGTTCAAATCAAGCTCAATGCTACATAATTCATTTAGAGTACTGGTTTAAATACTCGAATAGTGTTGTGATCCTTCTAGGTTGGTGCCACTTTATTATATCTTATGTAATGAAACTTTATTTTTGCAGGGAATTTGTTGTTGATCTAGTCGGGCAACCAGGGCATGTCCACGGCCCAGATTCATCAATAAATGGAAGTCTACTTGCGTCTGTGCCTTCTCCGTTTCAAATATCGCATCTGAAAGAGTTTCAGCAAGATTTGAAGAATGAGATTGATCGTCAATCACTGAACTCAAAGCATGCATGTGGGAATAACAATCCTATATATTCAGGTTTGTTATATTTTACTTGGTGCTGGATCCTATCCTTAAGTCTTTCCTCATATTTTGAATGAGATGGTCTTATGTGCAAAACTTTTACCGTGCAATTGGTTCGCAACTATCACTTATAGTAAAACAACTAATACTTTTTAATGTAACAGCTAATACCGTCAACCTAGTAATTTTAAATGAAAAAAATTAATAATGTTAAAAAACACACACTAAATTTAAATATATTCCGTAGAACTGGTTTACATAAAACCTAGCCATTTTGGAATATAGCTAAAATAGTTACCTCTGGCTGAACAGCTTTCTCAGTTTATAATTGCAATTTTGTCATATCTATGACTTCCTTTTCTCTGAACAATCCTTGTGAGTATCCATCTATGAATATTGCATGTAGAAGATAAAATGCGTAAATTTTTAATCAAGGGACTTACTACAAATTTACTTGTTTGCAGTCAATAGCAATGAAACCAAGGATATTAACTTTCCAGAAAATTCAAAAGACGATGGGTGCAGCACAGGAGTTTATGATGTTACTGGTACTGCGAAATCTGAGAATGACTATTCTCGACCAGTAGGTGATAAAATAATAATAAAACAGACTTACAAGAAAGAGATCGTTGTAGCAGGAAATGCAGTTTTAGCTCAATCTGGGAGACAACTTCCCAAAGTAACCTTCTCTGAGGCCAAACAACCATTGGAGATTGAGAATAAGTCCCATGATTATGCGAAATATCACGCTTCAATTATCCCAAGATATTTGAATCTAGAGCCTTATCTTGCAATGGATTGGCTCGAGATCTCATGGGATGAATTACACATCAAAGAACGCGTTGGTGCTGGTACTTCATTAATTTTAACTAGAAATTCTCCTGCGCGATGCACATTTAGTATATTGATAGTTTTTTATATATGAATTGTATAATGAATGACATTTTAAATATACAAATTTAAATTCAATAAAAAAAACTTCAAATCACATTAAATTCATATTTTACTTTTAAAAGATTATTTTAATATATGCAATATGAATGCCAAATTGAATATCGTAGAAAATCTTTATTTTCATATTTTATAGGTTGAATTGAAATGAAAATTTGTGTGGATTTGTTTCCTATTTTTGGAATGTAATTTTTGGCTGGAAAATTGTGGCTTTCTATTTTGAGCAGACTTTTGTGTTTTTATATATATATATATATATATATATATATATATATATATATAGATCATTTATACTTTCTAGTACTTGGTGATACCATTATAATTTCTTGAAACTGCAGTTTATGATACCCTTGTTTTTTTTTCTTCTGATAGGATCTTTTGGCACAGTGCATCGAGCTGAGTGGCATGGATCGGTTAGTATAATGAGAGACTGGATTTTCTGAACAAAGTTGGTTCTTTACAACATTTTATTTATGAACTTTGAGATGAATCTATGATGCCTCTTTTGAACTTCTTGTGCATGAGTCCATGAATAGTTCTGTTTCTTTTAAAAAAAATCATATTAGGTTGATGTACTTCTATTCTCTGTTCTAATCTGCCCCTTTATGAGATGTTTTAATCCTTGATTTATATGTTTATTTCCTAAAGAATAAAGATGTATTTCGTGCTTTTGCATCACTTGCTACAGTTTGAGCCTTCTAGCTAATAAACATGCTAAAATTGAGGTTACTTAATAAAGGGAATGTTCGTAAATAATCTGTAGTAACCGTGCAGATTAAATTTATTCCTTCCTGATTTCTATATAATTATTCTCGATTTTTTATCTACCTCTGGTTTTTGTGGAATTTAGAACACCATATCAAATGAAATTCTCTGGCTCTGCAGGATGTAGCAGTAAAGCTTCTAACTATCCAGGATTTTCATGATGACCAATTGAAGGAGTTTCTTAGGGAGGTATGTGTGAAATAGTCCATGTATTACAACATTCTAAAGCAATCCTATCAACACAATTAAAAATTCGCTTTTCTGATCTACGTTTATTCTTAATTCCCCACCAATTTCTTAACAATTATACTCGCGTCTCTAAACCCATAGAAATTAAGAGATCAACAATGTAATATCTCATTTTCATGTATTCATTTAAATGTAGTTTTACTTTTCATTTGAAATCAATTCAAAAGCTCTTTTTTGATGTAGATACTTGAAATTGAGAATTCTGTTTGAAACACAACCACAAAAATCATATTCTTACGTCCCGAAGTATACTTTGAAATTCTTTTCATAATCTCATAGCATAGAGATAAAAATGTGATAGACTGTGTATTGCCCCATATTGTTAGCAGAATTGGTATTTTTCCTATGATTGCTCTCCTTCCCTAAACTATTGACGAATGTTTCGGAAAGTCCCTGAACTATGAAAATGTTCTTAAAGTTCCGTAAAATTTTTGTGATTGTTTATTCATTACTTTTGGAGAAGGTACCTACACTGTTCAAGATATTTTGAAGTTCCTAAACTATTTACGAATGCTTGGTGAAGTACCTAAATTACGAAAATAGTTGGTTGTGAATAATGTGATTATATATGTTGTTCATAACGGTGCAATTCAGTTGCTCAATAATTATTACTTGACCTCTAATTTTGTACTTCACATCTTTCCAAAGGTTGCCATCATGAAACGTGTTCGTCATCCTAATGTCGTTCTGTTCATGGGCGCTGTTACTAAACGTCCACATCTATCTATAGTGACTGAGTACCTTCCTAGGTATAAGAGACTGAAATCATATAACCTCACTGAACAGTTTCTACGAAATAAGTCTGACATCTGAGCTTTATACTGTGGAAATTCTTTGAAACAGAGGGAGCTTATTCCGACTGATACATAGGCCAGCTGCTGGGGAAATTTTAGACCAGAGACGACGACTACGCATGGCTCTGGATGTGGTTTGTTTTGAGTCTCTTATCACTATTTCTTTCTATTATTTTTTGTTTATTACAGCTAATCTTATTACATGTCTTTAGGCCAAGGGAATCAATTATCTTCATCGTCTTACCCCACCTATTGTCCATTGGGACCTAAAATCACCGAATCTGTTGGTTGATAAGAACTGGACTGTGAAGGTGATACTCTTTTACTGCTGCTTTCCAAGGTTTACCCAGTCTTTTGTGTCTGAAATTCTTTTGCCAACATGACTTAGGTATGTGATTTTGGTCTGTCCCGGTTCAAAGCAAACACGTTCATATCATCCAAGTCAGTTGCAGGAACTGTAAGTATATCTCAATCCCCCATCCACCACCCCCCCCCCCCCCCCCCCCACACACACACCACACACACACACACACGCAACCACACACACGCACAACAATCTATCCATCCAACACAGTTGGGCGCTGGTGCATAACTAGTACTGCTTCAATTGAAAAAAACTAATATTGTTCACTGAAAACAACTGATACTGACCAACCCAATACCTTTTTTTAAAAATGCACTTGAGTTGGCATGGTGCAACTTGTGCATAGAAGTAGTTGTCAAAAAAGTATCATTACACTTACAAAAATTTAGGTATAATAGGATAAAGATATGTGAAAAAGAATCTCTGCTTTGTTGTCCCTTGGACAGTATTTTCTTTAATCTTATGTATAACGTCATTTTGAGTATATCAAGAATTTGGATCACTGAGTCAGAATTGCCCATAATCTTCTTCTGAATATCGGTTTGTTCTCACATAAGGTCATACTGAGATAATGTATTGTCATCTAATCTGCTTTAGAGGGTGACGTCCCTTTTGTAGGTATTCATCAATATTCACTCATCACGTGTCCCTATTATTTTCTTCATAACAATTAACAGGCAATCATAGAAACTCCATAAAAAGTGCTTTTATTGTGCTCAAATATGTCTGCAGGTCGAAACATTTTCAAATCAGCATGTAATTCTCTTCCTGTTTAATTTCAGCCGGAATGGATGGCCCCTGAATTTCTTCGTGGAGAGCCCTCCAATGAGAAATCTGATGTATACAGCTTTGGAGTAATTTTGTGGGAGCTCGTTACAATGCAACAGCCTTGGAGTGGACTTAGCCCCGCCCAGGTAATTTATACTCACAGACATTGGTTAATCTATAACCGCAGTTACTAAGCAGTTTCTGGCTTGTTTTAGGTGGTTGGAGCAGTTGCTTTCCAGAATAGGAGGCTCACAATTCCTCAGAATACGTCCCCAGTATTGGTGTCTCTCATGGAATCCTGCTGGGCTGAGTAAGACTTTCTTACCATTTTTCTCGGGGATATTTACGGAACGGACCTATACCATTAGTTTAGGCTAATTACACAAATAATCAATAGAAGGTTTAGTTGCAAATAACTCACCACCTTTTGACTTAATTGCAATCTAATCTACACAACTATTGCAAATCAATCGCCCATTTTAATTTTTTTTGCAATTTAGGCTCAAGGGCAGCCATCTTTTTACCTTTGTATGACGTGACCAGCTAATGTGGCAATCCCCTCAATCCAAACGATTCATTTTACGTATGTGGAAGCCAACTAGAACTGTCACATAAGAAAAAAGGGGCACCAAGGAAGCTGCCCGTAAGCCTAAATTGCATTTAAAAAATAAAATAAAATTGGTGATTGATTTGCAATATTCCAATAGTTTATATTAGATTGCAATTAAACAAGGTGGTGATTTTATAGCTTCGCACATGATGTCAAGAAATGTGTTTTTTCTTTAAAGGGAACATTCTTTAATATGTGATTTTGCATATCATCTATTGATGGCGATAAATGCTGTTTTCTGCAGCGAGCCTGCGGAGCGCCCCTCGTTTGTCAATATAGTGGACACGTTGAAGAAGTTACTGAAATCGCCGTTACAGTTGATACAAATGGGCACTCAATGAGACGCCCTTAAGTATGTATGTACTATGTATTTATCTTCTTTCGTCTTTTCTCCACAAGGAAAGAGGAAGTTGCAAAAAAGAAGCGCTGCTTGAGATTTTTCTAATAAATATAAGGACAGGACATTGCGCATAATATCAAATAACTTTTTAGGATAAATATCAACTCTAACGTATCCGTTGTTGGAATGAATTGTTTCGGTGAATGATGCATGAGCTTTCAACTGCTTTATGTCAAAGTGTAAGACTTGCAGAATTGAAATGTTCATTATTCACGAGGCAACAATAATTACTCATTCGTAATGCTATTGCTGGTTTGTTTATTTAGCCCCTTTTCCTAATGAGTTATTGATGTATTTATGTGTACTTGTATGCATTAGTATTTTAAACCGTTTTAATTATGAATACTTTTATGTATATTATATACTATTAAACCGTTTTAATTGAAAAATGTAAATTTGTGGGCTTGGTGAAGGATTTTTTGGGATTATTGCTAAAAACCAAAAAAAACTCACCCACTTGCAACCAGATACAAAACATATTTGCTCTTACTATTAGATACAATATTATTTGACATTTGTACTAAAAATAACCTCACACATGTGATGTGAAATAATGAATAGGGGCGTATATTCATCTTCTCTCGCCCTCTTTCTACAAAATTTTCATCATCTCTCTCTTCACTCTTGTCCAGATTCATCTTCTCTCTCTATAAATTTTCATCTTCTATCTCTCTTCACTCTCGAAAGCCGGTGATTTTCAGATCCATCGGTGGTGATGCTAGGTGGTGGAGGTGGCGATTTTTGGGTGGTGTGGTGGTTTCTGGTGGTGGGGGTGGCGGTGACGGTGGCTCGAGTTATAGAGGAAGGTGGTGGTGGAGAGGTAAGTGACGGCGGTGGATGTAGGTGGTGGTGAGAGGTAAGTGACGGCGGCATATTTAGGTGGTTTCTGACGGTGGTGGTGGCTCGAGGAAGAAGAGGTAGGAGACGCGTTTGTAGCTTGGATTAATATTGTGTTTTAAGTTTACGTGATTTGGATGGAATATTTGTTGTGTTTGTTTGTGAGAGAAGCATTTCTGGGAGTTGGATGGAATGACAAGAATGTTTATTTATGGTGTGTTATAAAAATTGAATTTGTATACATACAAATGTTTATGCTTATATGCAATGTATTATTGGTGTATACAAAGTATATAGTCTATATGCAATGTATTTTTTAACAATGCAATTTTTGTATTGTGCATTTTCTTTTTTCATATTGCATTTTGCTGATGCACAATGCATTTTTTTACTATGCATTTTCTTTTTCATATTGCATTTCTTCTTGGTAGTGCGCATTTGGGGGAATATACATGATGGGGAGATGACGTGATTGAGAGAGAAAAATAGGAGTTAATTAAACATGTCAATTAAAACTGTCAAATTTATTAAATAATAATTATTATTACTTAAATTAAAATAATTGCTCGAAACTAAAATGAAGAACAAAGCTAGAACTAAAAATCACCTATTTTTCGTCCTCATAAAAAATAGGTGGAAGTAATTTTTTTTTTTTTTAAATAAAGCAACATTTGATGCAGTGATTTGACAACACATTTATATGAAACAATGCAATTTTGAACCGTTAATGCATTTTGTTGGTGCACAATGCATTTTCTTTATTGTGCATTTTTTTTTCATATTGCATTTCTTTTTGGTAGTGCGCATGTGAAGGAATATACATGATTGATGGGGTGATGATGTGATTGAGAGAGAAAAGGGGGAGTTAATTAAATAGGGTATTGGAAAACATGAAAAAAGTCTTGATGAGTCCTGCAATATGTCGAATAAAAAATCCACAGTATTCTCCATTCGTTTCTTCCCGAAGGGAAAAATAGGTAGGACACATAATACTTATTGTAGTGGGCTGTAAGTTTATTTCCCAATGTATCTCTTAGTAAGTGTTTCATGGGAAATGTAACTATCAGTTTTTTACCCGATTTTTTTTTTCTGAAAGCAGTATAGTATTAGTTTTAGGAACATGTTAAACAATCTTTATATGTGGAGAAAAGAGGAATTGTTTTGCGGTTAAAAGTAGGTTGTTTCTATCTTTAGGTAATATTTTTTTTAATATTGTACCATGTAACACTTTTAAGAGGGAATGAAATCACCTATTTCATAATTGATGTTTTTTTTTGTATTTCATAATATGGATGAATGACACATGAAATAATAAAAAATATATAACGAATTATCATATTCTGGGTTCATGTGTCAAAGATCCAACATGATGAAACATCAACGAAATACGAAAAGTTGAATAGGGAAATCACACCGCTATTAAAGTTAGAATATAGAGTATTTTAAATATTGTATGTTTCAAATTAGGCAAGATTTGAAAATTTTGCAAGTTGAACCCGTTTCGAGTCAGGTCATCTATACAGTATTACATTCCATAATTATACTATAAAAATAAAAATGTAAGTATGCATTTCTTATGATGAAATATTGTAGCGCTCTGAAAAATGGCGCCACCTTAATTAGGGGAAAATTGTTTGAGGTTAAAAGGATTTTATACTTACAACGATTAAAGTGGAAGACCAAACCATGAAGACACGGGTTATAATTTTTGTGCCTAACTCTTGTTTTATCCACATTTGTAAATCAAACACTTGTTGAATTTAAATATTTGAAATTAGACTATCATGTACGTAAAAAGTTATAATTCATTTAGTATAATGATGAAGACGCTTGGAATAAAAACATTTATGCAAGTGGCTTAACGTAGAAAAAGATCGACATATCATCCTAGTAGTTTGCAAAAGGTACGATTTCTTGACCTAGTAACCCATCCATATATAATAACAATTAAAACACTGCAATGACAATTTAAAACATGCTAATACTTAACCCACTCCTTACGTTAAAATTTGAAACATAGTAATTAAGCTTAATGGAACCGACCCAATCAGTTACACGTCCGCCTCGTCGTCAGTAGACCTTGAAAGAATTAAAGTAGCATCATGAGTTTTCTCCTGGAGGAAAAGCCCAGTGAAATAACATTTAAAGTATAATTACATTAAGAAGACTAATTGACACATCACATGAGTACACGTCAAGATCTGTAGACTTGAATCATTTCACACAGAGCATAACCCCTAGACATGCATCATTTCATACAGAGTATAGTCCGTAGACTTACCACATTTCACACAGATCATAACCCATAGGCTTGCCTTATTTCACGCAGAGCATAGTCTGTAGACCTACCTTCTCATATTAACACACATATTGATCTAACTAATGCAAAAGTAATTACATGTTACCCACTTTCTTGACGTTGGATGTAGTGGGATAACTTTCTTAAAGTTTGGTTTTCTCGTACTACACTCGACACATTTAGCTATCTTTTAGTCTTGTGATCATTAAATCTTACTATATATATATATATATATATATATATATATTGAAATCGTAAAAGGCTTGAAATATTCTTACACAACTTTACCATACACCAAGAGTCAATTCTAGTTATAAAAGTTAATCGATTTAACGTGTAAAAGACATACTAGGAGCATAACAATTAAGTAAATTCACATACCCCTTTAAAAATCATGAAAATGTTCTAACATGCTTATCACAAGTCCAAGTTATTTTGGCCATCAGAATTTGGATCGATGAGGCTCCAGAAATGGGTCCCGGAATTTATTCGTACAAGGTTAGTTCTCTGATTGTTAATGTATGGGTTCGAATTTATGAGTTTCCAATTGAATATTTTACGTGCCTATCATTGAACGTATTGCTTCGGCTCTTGGTCCTGTTGTTGGAGTTGATGAGTGTACTCAAAATCGAACTATGTGTCACTATGCTCGGGTACTCATTGAATTGGACCTCCGTAAGGAAAAGAAGTATAAGATTATGTATGAAAGTGTAGGTCCCGAACGGGTTTACGTGAGGGCAGAAGTCTAGAGGGGAGGGGTGAATAGACTTCTGAAAACTTTTTTGCGTGAGATCAGGTGTGAAAGCAAGTATGCCTGATTAGAGTGCGTGTGAATCAGTTTGGACTGATATCCAACTTACTGATAGCCTGACGACAGATCAGTTCGGTGTCTATCAGTTTAATTGATGTGCAGAAGCTAAGTTAACCCGTGTGAAAAACCAGTTTGCTCAAATCAGATTCTGAGTGATCTGTTTTAGATCAGATGACAAAGTATCAAACTGATCAGATCCGTTGCTTGGTGCAAATCTGACCCAGACTCAGAATATGCATGTAATACTGAAACAGGTAGTGTGCAACGTGTAAAGCAGATAATAACATATAAGGCACACCATAATTTTATAGTGGTTCGGACAACTTGTCCTACATCCACTCTTCCCTATCAGCAGGGGCACCAACTTAATCAACTTGAACTTAGTTTAATGTGTTAGTTCAACACGGTACAATTAGATATTTCAAGAGTTCTCACTCAACCAATCCCAGAAATCAGAAACTAGAAACCCTAGTCTGAAATCTTGCAAAACAAACTTAACCTAACTTTGTGGGTTTGGGTATAAGATTTGTTGTGTTCCAACTGAAATTCTATCCTAGTGTTTGAGTAGCCTAAAGCTAAAGGATAAGAATTCTATGCTAAGAACAATGGGATGAACACTTAGAAAATATTCTTGATTTTGTGTTCTTCGTGAGGAAATTGCGGATAGCTTGAGCTTGATGATAATTTCCGTGTCTTCACTATGAAGGTTTATCCCATATTTATAGACCATGATTTCAAAAGAGCCGTTGGAGAGCACTTTGAAATTCAGGCTATTTTAGGTAGATTTGCAGGCTTGATGTGACGTGCTTCAGGGATGACATGGCCGAAAGCATGTATGTTTGTCTTTTCTAGCCGTTTGACTATGCAGCGCCGAATCCCGCATTGTCAGCTCCGTACATACATGTCTCGTTCTCATTGGTTAACAAGTACACTTGTTCAGTGTTTGCTTTACCAACTAAGGTTGACATTCTTCTTGTATGATTGATATCGTATGATCAGGTGCACCATCAGTTGTCACCTGGTGTGAGCTGACCTGATCAGATAACACTGATCAGTCTACCTGATATAGTCTTCTGATGCGAGTTGTCTTAGCTCAACTAGCAGACTCGACTGATGTAGGTCTTCTGGTCCTTTTCTTCTGGTAGTCATCTGGTCATCAGGTCTTCTGATTATTCGGCTTCATGTCTTCATCTGATCATCTGACTATCTGACTTGTCTGATCTTCTGATCTTCTTCAAGACTAAAACCTATACATATTGAGTTCCCCCTCAATATGTGATCTATCTATTACATCAGCTGTCTATACAACTCAACTGGTCATCCTATCTGATATTTAAATCATCAGTCAGCTAACAGGCCTGACTGGTCCTATTACAAACTGTTTTGGAACTTCCATCAAAACTACAAATTATCCCAACAATTTCCCCATTTTTGATGGAACCAAAACATTAACTTCAGAAAAACAGATAACCAAATAAATGTAAATGACAGAAACAACAGAAATCAGAAGACAATGAGAAGTTGTCTTAAGATCAGAAAGGTAAATCATTTCATAGATTTTTACATTTTTACAAGTACAAGAAATGATGAACAAAATTACCTATCATCTGATCTAAGACTTCATCTTCTGATCTCTTACATATCTCTCATGCCTTCAGGAACTTGAAAGATGTCATACATTCTTCTGAGTACTTCCTTCTGGCGATCTTCTTCAATGATGTTCCCTCTTTCCAGTGCATCAAAATATGCTCTCCGGAATCCCACTGGATCATACTCTTGATTCTTCTTGAGAGGAGGGATCAGATATTCATATCTTGGAGCAGAAGGCCTCAATGTCATTTTCTGCCTTCCCTCATGACCTCTTTGTAGAATACTGGATATTTCGTTTCGAGCCAGTCCAGAAAGATCTCATCAAATAAGTTGTCATCTTGTTCTTCTGGAACTCGCTGAATCATGAAAACATCACATAACCAGTCTATCTTTATAATTCTCCAGGGATCATGAAGATCTTCTTGGCATATCAGAATTTCATTGACCTTTGTAGGTAGGGCATTTTCTACCCAAGTCTCATCTTCATCAGCAACGGCCTTCTTCTTTTGTTTTCTCCTAAAAGCTCGATCTGGGCCTGCTGCTTCTTTCAGCTTCTTCCTCCTAGTTGCCTCATCCATGATCCTTCTTCGTTTGATATGGTCTTCTTGTTCTCTGATCTGCTCCTTTGACAAGAGATATTCTGATCTTGTAACCACTGTGTTGTGAGCTGCGGGGCGTTTAGACTGTTTTCCTTTCAGTTGACTTCTTTTCTCTGCCTCTGCTTCTGCTGCTTCTTCTTCTTCAAGTTTCTTGGCCAGTTCAAGACTTCTCGCCTCTTCTTCTATCTGCAGCTTTTTCTGAATAGTTGAGGAAAAATCCTCAATTTTGTCCACTCTCACAGTCAGATCAACCAATTCAGCTTTCTGATCAGAAATTGCCTTGTCCTGAATGTCCAGTTGTCTAGTGTGTTCTTCAACAGTTGTGAACATTTAGGCCAATTCAGTGTCTTGGACTTCAGCAGATTCACCAGGTCTTGATGCAGATATGATAGTCAGTTGAGCAGATGGGGCATCATATTTTTCTGATGGCTGACCTTCCCTCTTTTTGGTTACATCAAGAAGCTTTCGGATAATCTTTTCCAGATTAGCAAACTGATAGAGCATTTCTGTCTTCAGCTCGTCGACCTCCAAAGATTGTATTTGAACATTTGAGGCAGATGGAGTCGGACCAAGCATCTTGGACACGACATCTTCCAAGGCCTTCTTTGCGATGAAAACATAAGTTTCAAATCTTTTCTGGCGGTGACCTCAAAATTTAGAATCGACTGCATCGAGATTTATATGCTTCCTCGAAGAGGATTCTGATATCAGATAGCATGGAGACTTCCAAACCAAGTTTCTTTAACAGCAACTCCACCCTTTGCATCTCCGTTGTAGAGACTTCAGAATGCATTTCCACCAGTTTCGCGGCAGTCTATAAAAAAAATGAAAAACGTACATGATAAGACTCTAAATGCACTATTTAAGAAATAAAAGTCAAACTAAGTTTTAGAATTAGAGGTCCCACTTGGGGACAGTAGTTGTGATTGTGGTCACATCTTCCTCTGGTTTTACGTCCAGAAATGGCTTAAACGCCTTCTATGAGTCGGGGATATGCTTCCCATCCAATTTTCTTAAAAATTGGCAAACATGGTCTTTTAACGTCAAATTCCCGAGACTACGTGTAAAATCTTTTTTTAATTCATTCCATAAATTAATAATCGTTAGTCGCACTGATCCACAAGAATGCGTCTCAAGAGTCAATCGAATATAATCCAAAGACTCCTTACTCAGCCCATTCTTAATGAAATCTATCTTATCATATCGATTTTTGATGCATATCCTATATTCCTACTTGAGTGTCACCGATTTACAAAATCTAGCATTTTTATTGCAAACATCCATTCTTTTAGCTCTTTGTTTTTTAGAATAAAAACTTCTACCAAAACCAGCCGATCGTGGGAAAATTTAATATGAAATTCACCCCCAAACCTAAATTTTGATAGATCAACCAAAGAAATTAGGGAGTTCCTTAAGAATTAGTAACCTTAATATCTCACATCCATGGTATATTTTAATCAAATCATTTTTCACGAAATAAGGAAAAGCGTTTACTCGGAAGCCCGATTTTCAAAGCGTGATGTTTATTTTATGGCTCATTTTTAATCCGAGGGTTTCTTTTGGGTTTCTACATGATTTTGAAAGTCCTTCAAAATGGCATGAAACGCCTTCTTTAAGGTTGATCTTTTCCCTTGTAAAAATAATAATCAAAAAAATTTTTAACATTTTGAAGGAAAATATTTTTTCAAATTTGGAATACATTACATATCAATTAAAAAAGCCACTCCCCAAGCTAACTTTAAAAATAAGCCTTTTGTGCCATGATGAATGAAAAAAAATGCACCTAATTCTTCTTCACAAAGTTAATAATGAACATATCATTCAAAATACTGATGATGGAAAGAAAGAAAAACTCATTGCTAGTTAGTGGAGATAAAAGAAGGATGTTTAGAAAAATAAAATAACCCAAATCGATAAGATTGTTTATGACCATTAAAATGAGGTGGAAATTGTGGGCATTTTTTTCACACATCATTCAAACTCATTTTTTATGTGGGTAAAACCGACTTGTCTATGGAAAACCATGTCATTTAAATCCGTTGAAATAGAACATAAGGCTATTCGGGGCTATCAAAACATTCAAAAATTTTAATTTAGAAAAAGCTAGTTCTTTAAGATGCTTCGTTTAAATTTCGAAGAAATCAGAACGAAGCATATGAAAACTCTAAAATGTACAAAGAGAAAATGAAAGTATTTCATGACAAACACATTGTCAAAAAAATATCCGGGCAAAAGGTTCTTCTCAGGATTTTCAAGACTACATTTGTTCCATTCGAAAAAAATAGTTCTCAAAATGGTGATGTCCTTTTATTTTAGAACTATTTTTTCGAAACAAAGCAATTGAAATTGAAAATCCTACAATTTTGATAAGTTTTTTTTAAAGTCAATGGACAACGCTTAAAAGCATATCTTTGAAGTTTTAGAAAAGAGATTGAGTCATCATCTTTAACTTAAGGTTCCCATCAGATATGTTTAATTTTATTTTTTAAATTAAAATAAATGTTTTGATTCCAAAAAGACTTATGTTCTATTTTGAGATATGGTTTTCAATAACTTGTCGATAAGGACACAAAACAGTTGTTTTTTTGAAATTTTTGATAAATAATTTTTTATTTCTTTTTTTTATTTTAATGGTCATAAATTTCACCATATTTTACTCTATAAAGATATATTTTATACCTATATCTAAACATCCTTTTTTGAATTATCATCAATTTCAATGATAAATGAGTTTTTTTTCTTTCCATCATCACTCTTATTTGCATTGTCATGTTTTCATTATTAATTACAATGTGGAAGAAGAATTGCGAGGCATTCCAAATCTATTCAAAATTATTTTGCTCCAAAATTTTTTTTAAAACAATTGGGGGATGTTATTTTTTATGATTGATATGTAATGTATTGAAATTTAAATAAATCTTAGCTCTCATCTTTGCATAGAACTTTCAATTTGACATTATTATTGGCACACACTGGAAAAAAATCGTAAATTCCAGAAGGCAAACCATTTAAAACAATTAGGATAGGATTTCATGCCAATTATTAGGACTCTAAAAATCACGAGAAACCCGAGCAAAGTCATGAGCCATAAAAATAACATCACGCCTGACAACAAGGCTATTGTTTCTTTGATTAAACGTTCTCCTTATTTAGTGAAAAATGATTTAATTAAAATATACCATGCTAGATGTGAGAGATTAAGGTTATTAATGATTAAGGAACTCCCAGTTGATTTACTTTAGTTAACCGAAGCAAAAGTTAGGTTTGGGGTGAATTTCCTGATTCAATTGTCCCACGATTGGCTGGTTTAGGTAGAAGTTCTTATTCTAAAAAACGAAGAGCTAAAAGAATGGATCTTTGCAATAAATGTGCTAGATGGACGTGTGACACTCGTTGTAGGATTATAGGATATGCATCCAAAAATCGATATGATAAGATAGATTTCATTAAGAATGTGCTGAGTAAGGAGTCTTTGGATGATATTCGATTGACTCTTGAGACGCATTCTTGTGGATTAGTGCGACTAACGATTATCGATTTATGGAATGAATTAAAAAAAGATTGTACATGTAGTCTCGGGAATCTGACGTTAAAAGACCCTGTTTGCCATTTTTTTTTAAAATTGGATGGGAAGCATATCCCCGACTCATAGAAGGCGTTTAAGCCGTTTCTGGATGTAAAACCAGATGAAGATGTGAGCCACAATCACAACTATTGTCCCCAAGTAGGACCTTTAATTCTGAAACTTAGTTTGACTTTTATTTCTTAAATAGTGCATTTATAGTCGTATCACATATGTTTTTCATTTTTTTATATAATATGTCATCTAGTTTTTCACAACTCATATCATTTTTGAGAATAGTCTGAATATGGCAACATTATATTCTCGAAAATTAGCTTCCATATATGTATTAGGTGGGTCTAAACTTGGTCATAATAATGAATTTTCTCTTGTAGCAAATAAACTTGGTAGTGTACTAACACGAAGAAAAATCAACCTAGTATACAGAGGTGGTACACTTTGTTTGTGAGGTAATGTTGCTTGCATGGCATCCCTTGGAAGGTCTAGAATTCTAGGAATTGTTCTCAGTGCTATTAAGAGATTTATTGGTAATACAATGGGTCAGGAAATAGAAGTTTCATCCATACTTGAAAGGTTGCAAAAAATGTTGGAACATTCTGATGCATTCATAGCTCTTCCAGGTGGACTTAGTACTTTGGAAGATATTTTTCATATTGCTTCTTGATTATCATTAACTATTCATTCAAAGTCTATTGGAATATTGAACATAAATGGTTTTTATGTTGGGTTACCAACTTTTTTAGATCATGCAGTACAACAAGGTTTCATGACAGAGTCGATACGTCAACTCTTCATAATAGATTCCGATCCAGAACAATTAATTGAGAAACTCCAGGCCTTTGAGTTTAAATATAGCTCAATTGCTTCTCAACTAGATTGGTTTGGTGACCATGGTAAAAAGAGAAAGGTTGATTTAGATTTACGGCTCTCACTTAAAAAAAAAAATATATATATATATATATTATTTTTCTCTTTGTTTGTGTATATGTTTCAGGTTTGCTTCATTCAACTTTTTTTTTTTAGGACCAGGTAATATCTTCTAATTCTTGAAACACCAATTTTTAACCATTGTGGACAGTGTTTCGGTTAGGCTGGGGGGAGAGGATTAGTGAATATCCATTCTTTAAAATAATAATAATAAATAAATAAAGATGGCAGAGTAAGGTGTAAAACAACCCTTGAGACGCATCAAAATCACACACAAACTTAGAGGATTTCAATTTACTTTTTTTTTTTACTTTATTTAAATTTTTTTTTTTAAAAGAGATGGCAGAGTAAGGGGTTTTACCCTTGAGAAGCATCAAAGACGCAAACTCATTAGGCGTACTTGAACTCCTTAACTTCAATATGTGCAATTGAACAAACTTGACACATTTTCTTACTATTTAAATCAAGTACTGTCTAATAGTTGTTTATAAGTCATCCTCATCTCACACACACACAGTGACAAAAGATTATGGGTTGTAAATTGAAAAATTCTACCAACCTCTCTGTTTTGCAAATGGTTGCAATTATTTGATTGGGTAAAAAAAATCTAACAAGATTTACATTAGAGTATTTCAATTCTTGTTTAGTGGATATAAACCTGCCCTGTGAGAATTTGTGCCTAAATATTATACTTGAACATTATTTCTTGGTGTTATACTCTATCATGAACTATGTTCTTCAGAATTTGTTTTGAATCTGTCTCTATCACTTTTGTTGGGAGATGAATTTAATAAAAGATTTTGATTAGATCCCAAAACCCCTGAGTATGACATGTTCAGGATATCTTGGTAGTATAGAATTGGGATCAGGTTTCAATAGAAATTAGGACTAAAGATTATCTGCAGCTTGTATAGTCAGCAGATATAAGTCAGAAAATTTTAATGTACTGAAGACTCAGAAGAATCCTGAAGGCTCTGAAGACAGAAGTCCCTGAAGACTCAGAAAACACTGAGTAGCTCAGGAATATCCTGAAGACTGTTTGTGCTGATAAAAAAGGACCTTGAACAACTATTTTGATGAAATAGTGTTATGTTCATTCCTAGTACAAACAAACAGAATGTTAGACATTTGTGGACATTAAGTAATATATCAGATCAGAAAGGTCAACTTAAAAAGAGCCGTTTTGCTTGTCTCTGTTCAAAGGAAGACTTCAACCAATGAGGAGGCAACAACAACGTACTTTACTGACACTGAAAGCGACATCTCACTGAGAAATGTCAGGTCTGATATCTTCCAGTTCACATAAAATGGTGATTGGCTACATGGCTGCATATTTCCTAAAACATGCAAGGGTGCGTTCAAACCTAAAAATAGTCGTTCATCAATAACCAGAAGAGGAAACTCTTGATGCTATCTCTTCCAACGGATAATTTTTCAAAGAGTGACCTAGGAGAAGTTGCCTATAAATACCAGTGACCTTCAACATTACAAGGTTACGGGAAATCAAAGTAACTCCATAGCTCATTCGTATTCTTGCAAATTGAAGCACTCAAAAAACTTAAGATTTCCCAAGTGTTTCACATTGAAGAGAGCTCATCCACTAAGCCTAGATTTGATATATATCCAAATCTTAGTAGAGATATCCTAGCCTTTGCATTTGTACTTATTGTCAAAGGATATCTCACCCTAGTTGGAAACCAACCCAAACCAAACCCTTTTGTTAGGTAGTTTGTGTATTGTGTGAATTGTTGGTGAGAAAGAGTTGTAAAGAGTAAGTAAGCTGCAGTTGAGTCAGCCAGAAAGCTCTAGAGAAGAAGTGAGTAAGCTGTTTTAGACAGTCAGAAAGCTTGTGTGTGTTGAGTTAGTAAGCTGCAGTAGTCAGCCAGAAAACTCAAGGTAGAAAAGTTAGTAAGCTGCTGTGGTCAGCCTGAAAGCTTTAGGTGATAGTGTGTTAAGGATTTTCTCTGAAGATCAGAGAGAGTGGACGTAAGAGCTTTGCCTCTGAACCACTATAAATTGCTGTGTTATTTGCTCTCTGTACTGCATTCTATCTGCTGCATATTTTCACTGAAAGCATACTGATTTTCTTGATATTCAGTTGGAAACAATCCACTGAACTTGCATAGAAGTTGATCACAGCCTTAACCACTGTTTTGACAAAGAAAGAGATTTTCAGCAAGATAAAACGAGTATAAACTTAGGGCCAACACATTCCGCACTCTTGATTAGCTAGAACAGATAGTTACCAAACTGAACCAACTCTACTGAGTATTCAGTAAGATAATTATCTGATCCAAGCTTCTCAGGATCTCTGATAAAACTCAGGATCAGTTGGGCTAATATGAAGCTTCTGAAAGCTGCTCAGGATCACTGTCTCAGTAGACTTTGACTCAGGGCGATTTGTGCTTCTCAGGGCAAAATTCTCAGGACATCATGACCCTTCTGATTTCAGTAAAAGAAAAGTTTTGAAAATCACTGAACACGTGTATTCCTCCCCCCCACACACGTGTAAGACTCGTTTGCACCGGGACCAACAAGTGGTATCAGAGCAGTGGTTCATTTTGACCACTTGCTTTGGTAACCATAGTCTATTTGATGAAAGACTTTGGTGGTCTACTGAATAGATCTTACTGCTGATATCTTACAAGGCTCATTCATCATGCCTTCTAAGAAACTTCTTATGTTCTCTGTTGAGAGCTATGACCTATGGAGATTGAGAATGCAGGCACATCTGTATTCCAAACATGAAAGAATGTGGAGAGTGGTTCTCAAGGACCATTCAAATATACTGTTGTGAATCCCAGAATCACTGATGATGAGAGGAATGACCCCAGAGATGAATTTCCTAAACCTGATGACCAACTTACTCCTGATGAGAGAAAGTTAGTCAATTTGGACAACATTGCTAAAGATACTCTATATAGCACTATTGATGATGGTGTTATGGGGATGATTTCTCACTGTGAAACTGCCAAAGAAATATGGGACACACTTGCTATCATGTGTCAAGGCACAAATCATATTAAAGAAAACAAACTTTATGTTGTCGTTGGAAAGTTTGATAGCTTTGAAATGGAAGATGGTGAATCCATTGACAAACTGGAAGTCAGATTCACTAGTATTATGAATGATCTGAATGCTCTTAGGAAAAGATACCCACAAAGAGAAGTGGCACTGAAAATTCTTAGAGGATTGTCTGAGAAATGGGATATACATGCTGTGGTGATTGAAAACACCAAGAATATTGATTTTATGCCATACCAACAAGTTTTCTCTGAACTGAAAGCTTATGAATTTGTGATCGATAAGAAAACTAAGAAATCTGATAGCCAAGATGAATCTTCATCTAGTAAGAATGTGGCTTTCAAAGCCAAAGAGAAATCTTATAAAGCTAAAGAGTCTGATAACTCACTTGCCAAAAATCAGGATGAGCAAGAGGATAAGCTAGTATTGTTGGCAAGAAGGTTTGAAAGACTCAATATTATATATGGGAAATATAAGAAATACTATAATAACAACAGGTACAGGAACAGGAATAACTCAGAAGCTGAGGGCAGATCCACTGAGAAAAGGAAGGACCACAAAGCTGAAGGATCCTCATCCAGAAAGAAGGACTCCAAAACCAAGGAGGAAAGTGATCAGGATGATGATGTCAACAGATGTTATAACTGTCAGAAGAAAGGTCTCTTACAGTATGATTGTCCTGAGCTGAGTGCCAAAGAAAGAAATGAGAGACAAGCCAAGAGAGACAGAAAGATCTCTAGCAAGAAGGCTATGATTGCTGAAGAAAAAGAACAATCTGAAGAAGGATCCAGTTCTTCAGAAGAGATATTCTCAGATAGTAACAGCGATGATGTCTGCCTTGTTGCTATGGAGGAGGTAAATTCTTCTATCTCTGTTGTTGCTCCTACACAAGCACCTGAGTTATCAAGTTCATTTGTAACCAGTAACTTTGACCTGATGGATTCTTTTGAGAATCTTATGAAGGACTATTCTGTGTTACAAGAACTGCTCATAGAAACTCAAGAGCAGAATAAGGAACTGACTGCTGAAAATCTGAGGTAGAAAGACTCTAATACTACTGAAATCACTTCTCAATTAATGGGAACTACTGATGAACTAGATGTTCTGAAAGTACAACTCTCAGAAAAGGAGAAAGTGATGGAGACCCTGAAAAGAAAATTAGAGAAATCCACTGAGGAGAATCAGCTTATCAGGACTGAATTCAATGACCTCTCTGAGAAGCATGAAACTCTAAAGAAAAGTGAGGATAGTGTGCGGAGAAAGTTAGCTCTATTGAATTCTGCATCTAAAGTAATAGATGAAATTAAGAGTTACCAAAGACCTGCAACTATAAAGGCTAGATTGGGATATAATCCAGGGGGAACCTCACAAGGTCTTCTGAATGCTGCTTCTTCTAGTAACACTAAGACTGTCTTTGTTAAACCGGTGGCATGTACTCATCTTCTTACTAAAGAACAACCCCGTGTTTTAGACAAGGGTAAATGACCTATGGTTTCAGGAAAACTGAAGGTTCGTGAAAGAATGCCCAAACCTCAGGAAAAGGTAAGAAAACCTGAACACTCAGTAAAAAATCCTCAGGCCAGTACTTCGAAGTCTCAGGCTAAGAATACCAACCTGAAGAAATCTGCACTGAACCATCAGAGGAATTTTCAAAAGAGAAACACTCAGCAGAGATATTCTCAACTGAAAAGACCAAGTCCTCAAATTACTGAAAGACCACAATTTCAGTACAGGCAACCTAAACCCCACTTGCCTAAGGGTAAAGATTTCTTGAACCCAAGTCAGCAGAGACAGAGACCAGCTGCACCAAGGCCAAAGCATTGGAACAAGAGGCCTGAACCCAAGAAGAACTCTAAGGCTCATGTTCATGCTAAGGCTGGCACTCATACACAGGGTACTGCCAAGGCACCTAGGGTGGTGAATGTGTATGTAGATGTTTATGGGAGATAAATCAGCCTTTCTAAAGTAATTAGAGTTATCAGGCATATTTGGGTTCCAAAAGGTACAGCTAACCTGGTAGGACCCTACACCAAATGGGTACCTAAGGCCTGATCTATTTTTCAGGTGAAGGAAAAGGGCACTGAGCAGAATGAAGACAACATAGCCCTGATGAGTGAAAATGAATTGGCTAGTGCTGCATGGTATCTGGACAGTGGATGTTCAAGGCACATGACAGGATATAAACAATTACTCACTGACTATGTTGAGCAAAAAGGCCCTCAGATTACATTTGGAGATAACTACAAAGGACAGACTGGAGGATATGGAACTCTTGAACTTGAATCGGTTCATATCCGGGGTTTCATATGTTTCTGGTTTAAAGCATAATTTGCTTTCTATCAGTCATTTTGTGACAAAGGATTCAATGTTGAATTCTCAAAGAACTTATGTTATGTGAAAGATAATGCTTCACAACAAATATTACTGACTGGTACTAGAAAAGGGAATGTGTATCTTGCTGATTGGAGATAAACTCCTAAAGATACATGTTTGGTTGCAAAAAGTTCTACTGATACCAGTTGGTTGTGGCAAAAGACTGGATCACTTAAACTTCAAAACCCTGAACAAACTTGCAAGATTATCACTTGTGAGGGGGTTACCCAATGAAGTGTTCAGTAAAGATCATGTATGTGATGCTTGTCAGAAAGGAAAACAAATCAGAGCATCATTCAAAAGCAAAGTAGAAGTGTCTACTGACAGAATACTGCAATTGTTGCATATGGATCTCTTTGGTCCAGTAACACCTGTGAGCACAAATGACAGGAAATATACACTTGTGGTAGTTGATGACTACTCTAGATATACATGGGTCATATTCTTACTCAGTAAGAAAGAGACTCAGACAAAACTGCCAGAACTACTGAAAAGACTCAGTACTGAAAAGAACCTGAGTGTGGTCAAAATCAAATCAGATAAAGGAACTGAATTTATCAATCATATTATATCTGATTATTGTGCATCAAATGGAATAGCTCATGAAACATCAGCTGCAAGGACCCCACAACAGAATGGTGTTGCTGAAAGAAGAAATAGGACTCTAAAAGAAGCTGGAAGAACAACGATTGCTGAAGCTGACATCCCTAAGAGATTTTGGGTTGAAGCTATCAATACCGCATGCTACTCTCAGAACAGATCCATGTTGACAAAGAATCAAGGAAAAACTCCTTATGAGCTGTGGAATGAAAGGAAGCCTCTTGTTTCTTTCTTTCGTGTGTTTGGTTGCAAGTGTTTCATACACAATAATGGTAAAGACCAGTTGAAAAATTTTGATAGCAAAGCTGATGAAGGGATATTCTTAGGATATTCTAAAGTCAGTAAAGCCTTCAGTGTTTACAACTGTAGGACACTTATTGTGGAAGAAACACCTCATGTTGTTTTTGATGAATCTACTTGTGTTCAGAAGAAACAGGAACATGACTCAGGAGATCTAACCAAGAGAATCACCAGACTTAGCCTGAAAAAGAAGAACAAAACATCCTCTGAGCCTGAGAATGAAGTAGTCAATCACTTTCTATGAATGGAGTGAATCAGACTCAGACAAAGAAGCTCAGGATGGAAATACTCAGGATGGTGAGACTCAGGATGGAAATTCTCCACTGAAGGAAAGCCAACACACTGAAGCTGACCAATCTGAACATACACCAGTTCAGACTCAGGTATGTAATGCCGATGAAAATGTGGTCACAGCTGAGGCAAACTCTGAATCTATCAACCAATGGGGAACAAATGTCTCTGACAATGTTCTGAATGAAATTTCCCCTGAGGAAGATGATCCACTCTCTCCTTTTCTGTTGTTCCCTGAGTTTAATGAATTACCTGAACCTAACATTTCAAATGTTGAGGACACTACTGAAGGGGGAACATCCAGGAGAAGATGGTTGGATAGTCATCCTACAAGTCAGATTGTGGGTGATCTATCAGAAGGTGTTAAAACAAGAAGGTTCCATGGTGAAAGTGCTCTATTCTGATGCTTTCTATCTGAAAAAGAACCTACTGAGATTGAAGAAGCTCTTCAAGATTCATTCTGGATTACTGCTATGCAAGAAGAACTGAATTAGTTCACAAGAAATGAAGTTTGGGAGCTAGTGGATAGACCTCAGAGGCACAATGTGATTGTAACTAAGTGGGTGTTCAAGAACAAGAGAGATGAGAACAACAATATTGTGAGAAACAAGGCAAGGCTAGTTGCACAAGGTTATTCCCAAGAAGAAGGCTTAGATTATGATGAAACCTTTACACCTGTTGCAAGACTAGAAGCCATCAGATTGTTTCTTGCATATGCTGCCCACATGAAATTCACAGTCTATCAAATGGATGTGAAAAGTGCATTTCTGAATGGTGTGCTTAAAGAAGAGGTTTATGTAGAACAACCTCCTGGTTTCAGACAGAATTACCAAGTTTACAGGCTCAGGAAAGCCTTGTATGGTCTTAAACAAGCACCCAGAGCATGGTATGATACACTCTCTCAATTTCTTACTGACCATGGTTTTATCAAAGGAACTGTTGATAGAAATTTGTTCAAGATAGAAGATGGGAATGATATCTTACTAGTTCAGATTTATGTGGATGACATCATATTTGGTTCTCCAAATCATCAGATGTGTGAGAAGTTCTCAGCTCTGATGAAAGGAAAGTTTGAGATGTCTATGATGGGGGAGATGATTTTCTTTCTTGGACTGCAGGTGAAATAGACTAAAGAAGGAATTTTCATCAATCAAGCAAAATACACCAGAGATCTGATTGCTAAGTATGGTGTACAGAATTGCAATGCAGTTAGAATTCCTATGAATACTAACTACAAGATGGATCCTGATCCTGAAGGAAAATCAGTAAATCACACTGATTATAGAGGGATCATTGGATCATTGCTATATCTCACAACAAGTAGGCCTGATATTACATTTGTTGTTGGGATATGTGCAAGGTACCAAGCTAATCCTAAGGCTAGTCACATGGAAGCTGCTAAAAAGATTTTGAAATATCTTAAAGGCACTGTGAATAGAGGATTATGGTATCCAGCTGATGATAACCTTGAATTAACTGGGTATTCAGACGCTGATTATGGTGGATGTAGAATTGATAGGAAGTCTACTACAGGAACTTGCCAATTTCTTGGAAGTAAACTGATATCATGGTTTTCAAAGAAACATACCTCAGTAGCAACCAGTACTACTGAAGCTGAATACATGGCTGCAGGAAGCTGTTGTGCACAGATTCTTTGGCTCAGACAACAATTGAGGGATTATAAGATTATAGCCAATGATTTACCCATATTTTGTGACAATAATAGTGCAATTGTTATTACACAAAGTCCAGTATTGCACACCAGATGTAAGCATGTTGATATCAGACATCACTTCATCAGAGATCATGTTGAAAAGAAGGATATCATGATGGAGAAAATTCATACTGATAAACAAAGAGCTGATATCTTGACTAAACCATTGGCTGAATCAAGATTTCAGGAACTATCAGTTGAATTAGGCATGTTGGATCCAGGTGAATGAATTTCACTGAAGGGAGAAGTCCTTCAGGGGCATGTAGTTATTCAGGAGGAATAACTCAGGACAAAATTTTCTCAGGATGGAAACTGAGACTCAGGACAAAATTTTGTCAAGGTCAGTGTTCAGTAAGGTTTATATATTCAAATAATCCTGAAGTAATACTGATACATGCATTACATTCAGTAGCATTTATTACACAAGGGATTACTCAGTAATCATTCTAAATAAATGACAAAAGGCCTGAATTTTTAAAGCGGGAATGTTTGAAGTACCATTGACTGAAAAAGACGAACAGTCGCCTCGATTTCCGAGAAACAACTATTTGTCAACCTATAAACTGCTACTTGCCTATTGTCCAGAAAATTAGCCAAAAATAGCTATTTTTCTCTAGATTTTCTTTAAATCTCAGATTAAATCTCAACCATTCATCATATTTTCGAGATTTAATCACAACCATTGATCTTTATTTCACAGATCATATATAAACCCACTGTTAACCCTCATTCGTTTACTTCTCACATTTAAACGATCCGAATTCTCAAATCCTTAAACCTTCAAAACCTTCAAACTCTTCATATACACTACCCAGAAATTAATCTGCAATGGAGTTCCCAAGTTACGCCATGATTAAAGATCTTTGCCGAAACCAAAAAACCGTATTTTGAACATGTGGTGGCAATGATCGACAACAAGGCTACCCAGGTAGAAGAAGAGGCTTTAAACATGTTGCGGATGGCTTGATTGACACGACAGGTGAGCAATATGCCAGAATCCGAACTAATCCAAGAAGTGTTGCAATTTGTTGTTAACCTTCGAGAAGGAGGACGGGGAGGACTGGTTTCGTAGCTAAGTTTTGGAACTTATGCGAAATCGAAAGCAGAGGTGGTTTGCTCCAAGCAGGTAATACTATCCTTAGATGATATTAATTCTGAGTTTGAATTAAACGATAAAGGAGAAGATCCAGCATTGTATATGTCTGGAAGAGAACAGGAGATTTTGGACCGTTTTACAGAAACAAAGATGGAGTTGAAAGGGGCTCTGCATAAACGGTGTTTAAAGCCAAAATACAGAGTCTTAATTGACATTGTGGCCAAGTGCTTGATGAGCACCTCTGGAAGTCTGGAGCTGGTGAGCAGAAATAAGTTGAGGCTCATGGCTGCAATAGAGGATTCACCCTCTATGGACTTCAACTGGTTGAAGTTCTTGGTGGACTGCATTCTTCACCAAAACCAGAAATTGAAGTATGCAAAAGGTGCTTCCACCAAGAATGGGAAGGTCTTGTTTGGGATGAAGATCAGTTTTTTGATCGAGACCTTGCCCAGGGAAAATATGTTCCTAATTACGGGAGTAGAGTTTTCTAGGACTCGGATCATATTCCAAAAGCCCAAGTCCCAGAAAAGGAAGGTTGCTCCATCAGGAAGCCAAGGTTCTATGATTCAGGAGGAATCTGAAAATCAGGATGATTCGAGTACTGATCAGGATGATGTGGTAATTGCTAAGGTTGTCCAGAAGCCAGTCAGGAGGAAAGGACGAAGAGATCTCTTGATCTTCTAAGAGTAAAAAGGGAGACTGGAGACAAACTGAAGCAAAAGGCGTTAGCCCCACAGAAGAGAAAGAGACTCCAGACAATTGCAGAGAAAGAAGACCAGTGAAGATGAAGAAATTCATACTGAAGCTCAGCAAGGAATGAAATCTCCACTTCAAGTGCTTGCTCAAGTGGTAAAGAACGTTCAGGAGCAGGACACTGACGAAAATGTATTCTCAGAGGTACTTGAAACTTCCCTGAGCACTGATAAAATATCTCAGGAGATTTTTAAGTAACCTCAGACACAAACCAAGAGCGCATGTAATCTCGGGATCCATCGAAGTTTGGATACTCTCTCCGAAAAGAACCCTTCCTTGACCCTTCAGCACTTCAACTCATCCAATACGAGCCTAATGTTCCAGAGAGTCCTGAATTGAAGAAGGGCGAAGCAGAAGAGGTAGAATGGCGAAGCAAGGGGGAACGGTTCATCCTGGACAAATACCCTGAACTGAATGTTTATCCTGACCTTCAGGATATTTTATTTAGGCTCAGAACAACGGTTTACATCCTGAACCAAACACTTCAAGAGTTATCAAATTTTTGGGGGGCACTCAGAAGTTGATAACTCTTGATAACTCTTGAAGTTGTACACCCAAGTGTAGGTTTGTCTCAAGTAATACAATTTCTCGGAAGTCCAAGTGTCGAACCACATGGAGGTTTGGAAGAAAATATGTCAACCAGTAGGTAATAATTCAAGGGTCTATATAATATTCTAAATACTAAAGCTTTGAGATTCCACTTTAAGTAAAACACTAGATTTATTCTTGACTATCTTTGATAACTCAATTGAAATCTAACAATCAAGTGATTTCAATCGGAAGATAAAACATTAAACACTTAGAGAATTATGAAGACTTTATTTTAGTTAACTTAATGAGTTTATGAAATTAATTATTGATATGTAAGGCTAAACATTCATTGTGTCAATATGTCTACAACAAATCAAAGTCTAAACATAACAAAATCTTTAACATAATTCATTAAATAGCTAAAAAGATTGTACCTTTGAATATCTTCATTGATAAGCCAAGAATATCACTACTATCTTACTAAAGCTTCATCCCAAGCTCTAGCAAGATACTTAGCTACTCATACTAATATAAACACAACTCATTTTCTTTGAGAGAAATACTAGACTAATTATAGATGTATTACAAGAATTGGATGAATTGGATATAATTTTTTCAAGAATTCAGTTTGAATTGGTTGCCACGATATAATTGAACCAGGTTTTAGAGAATTAAGCCATGTTTTTGCTTTATCTTTAAGAGAGAAAGGAAATAATTTTTCCTTAATCGATTCTTGAGTACATAATGGTTCACTAAACGTTGCACAAATTTCTTCAAATTCTTTTAAATGCAAATAAGGGTTTTCAGATTCAAAACCGTTAAAATTGGGAAGCAATTGAATCATACCAGGTTTGAATCTGAAATTATTTACGTTTTGTGGGTATACAATACATGATGGGATGAAATTGCGTTGAGGTTCTAAGAAATCTCGCATGGAGCGAGCTTGTAAATTTTCATTAATGTGTCTTTCAATTTCTCCATCCACACTTTCATTTTCACCCATGTTTGAAGCAATACTACTTAAATTAACTATATGACTTCTTATTAAACGACCACTTATGCTATCACGAGTCCAATTATGCATAAACTAACAAAAACAACAAAGTAAAATTTAGTAACAATTACGCATATGACTAATAAAAACAATGAAGCAAAGAGATAAAGAGAAATAAAAATGACCTACTTGAGAGGCAAAGCCTCACGAAGGAGGAATCATTCTCCACAAAACCTCCCCGGCAACGGCGCCAAAAATTTGATAACTCTTGAAGTTGTACACCCAAGTGTAGGTTTGTTTTAAGTAATAAAATTTCTCGGAAGTCCGAGTGTCGAACCACAGGGTGGTTTGGAAGAAAAGATGTCAACCAGTAGGTAATAATTCAAGGGTCTATATAATATTCTAAATATTAGAACTTTGGGATTCCACTTTAAGTAAAACACTAGATTTGTTCTTGGCTATCTTTGATAACTCAATTGAAATCTAACAATCAAGTGATTTCAATCGGAAGATAAAACATTAAGCACTTGGAGAATTATGAAGACTTTTTCTTAGTTAGCTTAATGAGTTTATGAAATTAATTATTGATATGTAAGGCTAAGCATTCATTGTGCCAATATGTCTACAACAAATCAAAGTCTCAACATAATAAAACCTTTTACATAATTCATTAAATAACTAAAAAGTTTATACCTTTTGAAGATATTTATTTACAAGCCAAGAACATCACTAGTATCTTACTAAAGCTTCATCCCTAGCTCTAGCAAAATACTTAGCTACTCATACTAATACAAACACAACTTATTTTCTTTGAGAGAAATACTAGACTAATGATAGATGCATTACAAGAATTGGATGAATTGGATGCCTCTCAAGGGTTAACAAAGAGCCCTTTATATAGGCCTCAAGTTTGTACATTGTGGACTTTTGTACTCAATTTGGCAGCCTACAAAGATTAATTTGTTTAGCCTTCTATCCATCCAAATCTTGACTTTTTCCCTTAATAAGAATTGTAGGCCTTTGAATTAGTTTTAAAGGATACCAAAATGTCAGCAATTGGATTTATAGTTTGAGATTTATGACCGAAATGGTGAGGTAGCTCAAACTGTTTTCAGATTTGGTAGCGAATTTTGTTGACAAATTTAACATTTACATTGATTATGCTTTTCACTCTTGATGTTGATGTTTTTTGACCTTTTGAACCTGAATACAACTTGTATCTCAATGGATTATTGATCCAATACAACTAGAATTAGGTCAATTGGATTAGTATAGCTCAAGATATTGTCAAAATACAAAAATGTGGTTTGTATCAAAATCTGGACAACAATGTAGTCTCGACTTTTTGAGTATAATTGGACCCCAAACTTGCAAGATTGGACCAATATGAAAACTCAACATCAATATCCTATAATTTGGATAAGTATAACTCAAGTTATGATCTCAACAATCAAACAATATATCTACTAGCTATGTTACATTATACTTATGAAATTATATATGAAAATGCTACAAATAATATACCAAAATAACACATGAAATAGATATAATAAATACATATTTAAACATTAATCACATACATTTGCAATGGACTGACATGTGTTTTCAATCTCCACTGTTGCAATGGACTGACATGTGTTGTCAGGCTCCGTACAATGTTGTCGACTTCTCATTGACATACGTTAGCGATTGTCTGTAACCCTTTCTACTTCTTCAAATGATGGCATTGTTTTGTATCAGTCTTTAATGCTGACTTCAAAGTTGGATTTCTTATTGTATTTGTACGTGCAACACTTAGTCGATTTGACTAGGTAACATTGTTGGGAAATTTGTATTAGTTTTGATGGAAGTTCCAAAATAGGTTGTAATAGGACCAGTCAGACCTGTTAGCTGACTGATGACTTAGAATCAGGATAAGATGACCAGCTGAAATGTATAGACAGCTGATGTATAAGATAGGTCACATATTGAGGGAGAACTTAATATGTATAGGTCAGGTCAGAAGATCAGAAGACAAAGTCAGAAGATCAGACGATCACATAGTCAGATGATCAGGTGAAGACATGAAGCTAAAGTTCAGAAGACCTGAAGCTAAAGTTCAGAAGACCTGAAGATCAGATGACTATCAGAAGATCAAGACCAGAAGACCTACATCAGCCGAGTCTGCTAGTTGAGCTAAGACAACTGGCACCAGAAGACTCTATCAGGTAGACTGATCAGTTTTATGTGATCAGGTCAGCTCACATCAGGTATCAACTGATGGTTCTCAAGTCATACGTTGTTAATCTGGACAAGAAGAATGTCAACTTTAGTTGGTAGAACAAACACTGAAAAGTGTACTTGTTAACCAATGAGAGCAAGACACGTATGCACGGAGCCGACAATGCGGGATTCGGCGCTGCATAGTCAAATGGCTATAAAGGACACTATTCACGTTTTCGGCCATGCCGTTCCTGAAGCACGTCACATCAATCCTGCAATTCTACCAAATATAGCTGGAAATTCAAATTGCTTTCCAACGACTCTTTGATTTCGAAATCTATAAATATGGGATTACTCTTTAGAGTGAAGACACAGAAATTATTAAGAAGCTCATACTATAGCAAAATTTCCGCACGAAGAACACAAATTTGAAGTATATTTCTAAGAGTTCATCCCATTGTTCTTAGCATAGAAATCTCATCCTTTAGCTTTAGGCTACACAAATACTAGGATAGATTTCCAGTTGAAAAAAAAACAAATCTTACCCAAACCAAAAGTTAGGTTAAGTTTGTTTAGCAAGATTTCAGACTAGGGTTTCTAGTTCTGATTTCTGGGATCGGTTGAGTGAGAACTCTATAAATATTTGTTGGTTGTAATGTGTTGGACTAACACAATAAACTAAGTCCAAGTTGGTTAAGTTGGTGCCCCTTGTGATAGGGAAGAGTGGATGTAGGACTGGTTGTCCGAACCACTATAAATCTTGTGTGCATTTATCTTTTCTTAACTGCTTTACACTATCGCACACGACTTTGCTTAAAATCTCATAGATATTCTGAGTTAGGATCAGTTTGCATCAAGCAACTGGTCTGATCAGTTTGACTCCTTGGTCAGCTGATTGAAAACATGCTTGAGAATCTGATTTGTTAAAACTATTTTTTCACACGAGGTATAAACTAGCTTCCGCACAATCAATTAAACTGATAGACACCGAACTGATCTGCCATCAGGCGATCAGTAAGTTAGATATCAGTCCAAACTGACTCACTCGCACTCTGATCAGGAAACCTGCTTTCACACCTGATCCTCACGAAAAGTTTTTCAGAAGTCTATTCACCCCTCCCCTCTAGACTTCTGCCCTCACGAAACCCGTTCGGGACCTACAAGTGGTATCAGAGCAGTGGTTCTACGGACCACTGGCTTTGAATATCATCGGTTCTTGAGGAAGAACCTTTGTGGTCACTTGAACAGATCTTGAAAAACCTTTTTTAAAAAACTTCATCTGTTTTCTAAAACTCACTCAGCATGGATAATACATCCGGCATGTATCATGATCTGCCAAAGTTTTCTATTGATGAGTATGCAGATTGGACCATAATCATGAGAAACCATCTGGGTGCCATCAGCAACAGAATGATGGATGTTCTTGAATAAGGACCAATCCTCATCTACCACAACAACCCAGCTGAAGGTGATGATCCAGATTTTCCAGTTGGCGCTCGAATCAGAAAGAGTCAAGTTCTGATGGATGCTAAAGAAAGGAAGTTGTCAACTCTGGATACGGTTGCAAGACACATAATCATGAAAACGATGGATAAGATCACACGTGAAAAGATCAAGTATCTCAAGACAGCCAAACAGATATGGGATACACTTACTGAGATGTGCGAAGAAAACGATTTGATTAAAGACAGTAGACTGCAAGCCGAACTGGTGAAGTTTGAGAAACTTAAGATGCTGCCAAATGAAACCATCAATCAGCTCGATGAAAGAATCACCATGTCTGTCAACAAGCTACGAGAACTAGGACGAGAAATGTCAGACAAAGACATTAACTACAAGATCTTGAGATCTCTGACAAAGAAATGGGATATGAAAGTTACAGTGATAAAGGATTGTCAAGATATTGCTAAGATGAAGCCAAGCAACCTGTTTCTGAGTCTTAAAGCCCATGAGTTTGATCTGATTGAACGAGGGCAAGAAGAAGATGATGAGTCGCCTGCCGAAGCCACACCTGCCACATCAAAATCTGTTGCATTCAAAGCAACCAGCAGCAACTCAAAGTCTACTGAACCTGTTGGAAACATCATAAGTCAGACGGAACAGATTGCTTTGCTGACCAGAAAACTTGAAAAGTCCAACATTCAACTGGGTAAATATCGAAGATTCTACAGAGATTGTCAAAACAACAGAGGAAGAGATAGGAGGCCAACCGACAGATCACAAGAAAGAACCAAATCAGATGACCGAAGAGATGATCACAGGGAGGATCGCAGAGAAGATAAGAAAAGAGATGATCGATCTGATGAAAGGAGAGACAACAGATCAGAAAGAAAGAATTCAGATTACAGGCAAACAGGGAAGTCACCTGACAGATTCTACAGACGGAATGACTCACCTGGTAGAAGAAGTTTCGTGGATCATGGAGCATGTTTCAACTGTGAGAAACCAGGTCATTACAGTGCAGATTGCTCGGACCTGACACCGAAAGAAAGAGAAGAGAAGCGGAATAGAAGAGAGCAAAGTTATAGAGACAGGAAAGCCATGGTTGCTGATACATCTGGGATTGATGATTTTTATCTGCCTTCAGAGGATTCAGGTTACTCATTTGTAGAAGACTTCTGCCTGATGAGCAATGCTAATGATTTCTACAACTACGATGATCTGATGTTTTCTTCTGATGATGAAATATGTCTTATGGCTAAGGAAGAAGACCAATCTGAGGTAACTTCTAAATCTTCTATGCTTTCTGTTTCCACACCAGCTGTGCTAAGCACACCTGCTGGAGAGATTGACCTGCAGCTCTATAGTGAGCAATTACTTGAAGTTCTCTCTAATGCAGTAGACACTTATACAATAGTGGAAGCTGAAAACGACAAGCTAAGGATTGAGAATATTCATCTTGTTAAAGAAAATGATATCGTAAAAGTCTTTGAATCGAATCATTTAAATCATTAGAAAATGACCAAGAATGGAAGTTTCGAAAGTCGGATTCTTCCGATCGTAATAAATCGATTAAAGATCACCTAGTTATTAACAAACAAACAAGTCGATGATCTTAAAATCCTACAAGCTAAGTTTGATGAACTCTTTGGACCGCATGAGAGTCTAAAAAGAAATCGAGGAGCAACAGACGAAGAAAATAGAGGTTTTCACGAAATCTTCTAAGACCGTTCAAGATCTGAACAACTATTTTTGTACGTCAACTAATAAGAAGGGAATTGGGTATGAAAACCCTTCTACATCCTCAAAAGCCCCGTCTGGTTCACTTCAGAAAAGTGTAATCAAACGAGCTTCTGATAAAGATACACATAAAGTAAAATTTGTATCAGATAAGGGAAAGAGACCTGCTGAACAAGTAAGGCAAGTGTCTGATCAGAAAGGGAACATAAATGGACCCCAACTTATCAAGCATCAGCCAAGGAATCAACAGAAGAACCTTGTTCTTCTGAAGAGACCTCAACCTGATCAGCAGATTAGGTATCAGAAAAGACAACCTCTCAAAGGGAAATCTGATCTGAAACCTAATCAGGGTCAGCTGCCTAACAAGCAAGCTAAAGGTAAACTGCTAAGACCATCTATGCCAAAAAGATATGAATCTTTTAATGGTAGCAGTCGTACATACCCTTACAATTAGAAAGCTAGGGCTGCTGCACCTGAGCCCCACTGGATAAAAAGAAGACAAATATCAATGAAAAGGCCCAAGTCTTCTGAGTCATCCAAGGCTCACACTCATAATCATACTAACCAGATTGCATATGAAGAGACGTGTGATTATGTAGATGTTTATGGGAGACAAATTAGGCCCTCTATTTTCAACAAAGGTGCCAGATATATTTGGATTTCGAAAGGTACTTCTAACCCCCCAGGACCCGATTATACTTGGGGTACCTAAAGCCTGATTTGATTGCAGGTTCGCGTGGGTTTGACCAATAAGGGAGGTGTACAAGCAACTATCTGGTACATCGATAGTGGATGCTCAAGGCACATGACTGGAAGCAAACATCTCCTTAGCTCTTACACGTAATGTTAAGGCCCACGTGTACTCTTTGGTGATGATAACTTTGGTTTTACCAGAGGATTCGGAACCTTAGAGAATGATGATGTACAGGTTACTGGAGTCTCGTATGTCGAGGGTTTAAAGCATAATCTGTTATCAGTTTCACAATTCAGCGACAACGAATTCAGTATTGAGTTCTCGACTGATCAGTGCACTATCAAGAATCGAGCTACTCAACAGATTTTGTTAACTGGTTCAAGGAAAGGAACGATATATACAGCAGATTGGAACAGTTGTCCAAGAAATGCATGCCTGATTGTTAAGAGTTCCAAAAGCAAGTTAGATTGGCTAAAGATAAGAGATTGAGTCATCTGAACTTTAAAACTCTTAACAAGATAGCAAGGATGTCTTTGGTTGAGGGTCTTCCGAATGAGTTATTCTCTAAGGATCAGACATGTGTCGCATGTCAGAAGGGAAAACATGTAAAAGCCTCATTTAAGGGAATCCCAGGACCAACATCCAACAGAGTATTGCAACTGCTCCATATGGATCTATTTGGACCAGTTACACCAGTTAGTCTCAGCGGACGCAAATATACTCTGGTAATCATGGATGATTATTCCAAGTTTACCTGGGTTGTATTCTTGTATAAGAAGAATGAGACAACAACAAAGATACCGAGTCGCTTTCAAGAAACTCTGAGAATGAGAAGGTGTCAAGATATAGTGAAAATCATATCAAATAAAGGTACATAATTTCTGAACTCTTTTATTACTGACTTTTGCACTAAGTTTGGAATACAACATGAGACATCAGCTGCAAGAACACCACAACAGAATGGAGTAGCAGAACGGAGAAACAGAACACTCAAAGAAGTTGCTCGAACTATGTTAGCTGAACATGCAACTCCAAGTCATTTCTGGGCAGAAGCCATCAACACTGCATGCCATACTCAGAACAGATGTTCTCTGACTAAGGCTCACTTCAAAACACCCTATGAACTGTGGAAGGACAGAAAACCTCGTGTTTCTTACTTCCATGTTTTTGGGTGCAAATGTTTCATACACAACAATGGGAAGAGCCAGTTGAAAATTTTTGAGGCCAAGTCAGATGAGGGTATATTCTTAGGATATTCCTCAATCAGCAAGGCTTTCAGAGTGTTCAACAGGTGACCCCTAGTTGTGGAAGAAAAACCTCATGTGGTCTTTGATGAGACATCTTCTGAACAAGAGAAATCTGCCTCAGAACAAGCAGTACCAGATCAACCTGTACCTGATGCACATAAAATGGATCAGCTAAGTATCAAGGAAAAAGGATCAGATCACGTAGCGGTGTATGTTCGAACTTGATCTTCTTGATTCACCAGTCAATCGGACCTTAAGGTAATGCATAATTTGTCAATGAAGAAGTTCGGCATACAATTTGAGATAAAGAATAACCGAACCATCGGTTCAAGGGGAACACGATGTTCCTATTGGACGGAACATCAAGACATGATGAGTCCAACATCAGCTGAGACTTGTCCATGTCAAGTGGATCATAATTCTGCACCACTCCCAATCACTAGTGATGAACTACTATCAGAAGAGGATGATGTTCTCCAAACTGATGCAAATCAGAAAAGAAGGACCTGGATAACCAGTCATCCAACTGATCTGATCATCGGAGACCCATCTGATAGAGTTAAAACTAGACATCAGATTGGTGAAAGTGCCATGTATTGTTGTTATTTTTCTTTGAAGGAACCAACCGAAGTAGAAGAAGCTCTACAGGATGCAAACTGGATTCTAGCCATGCAAGAAGAACTGGAGCAGTCTTAAAGGAATCGGGTTTGAAATCGGTGGGATGCACCAACCCATCAAGATGTGATTGGCACAAAGTGGGTATTCAAGAACAAGAGAGATGAGAATAATGTCATAACGTAAATAAGGCAAGACTTGTTGCTAAGGGGTATTCACAATCGGAAGGAATTAATTATGATGAGACCTTTGCACCGGGCCGCCGCTTCGAAGCCATTCATTTATTGCTTCGCACATCGCCTACGTGAGGGTTTATTGTGTATCAGATGGATGTAAAGAGTGCATTCTTAAACGGGGTACTAGCTGAGGAAGTTTATGTTGAACAACCTTCTGGCTTTGAAAAATGCACCAGGTGTACCGTTTAAGAAAAGCTCTTTATGGCCTGAAACAAGCTTCTCGAGCTTGGTATGATACATTCTCTCAGTTCTTGATAGACAGTGGATTCACTAAAGGAATAGTGGACAGAACCTTATTCAGAATAGAAGATGGAGAAGATATTCTGATCGTTCAGATTTATGTGGACGACATCATCTTCGGATCTCCCAACAAGAGTTTATGTGACAAATTCAGCAAGCTGATGCAAGGGAAGTTCGAGATGTCCATGATGGGTCAGATGAATTACTTTCTGGGTCTACAAGTTAAGCAAAGTACAGAAGGGATATTCATTTGCCAGGAGAAGTACACTAGGACTTTGTTGGCTAAGTTTGGAGTTCAAAACTGTAAAGAAGCCAGAATTCCTATGATGACTGGATTCAAGAAGGATCCAGATGAGAATGGTCAGAAAACTAATCAGAAAGAATACAGGGCTCTCATTGGATCTCTACTATACCTGACTGCCAGCAGACCAGATATAATTTTTGCAGTAGGTGTATGTGCCAGATTTCAGGCAAATCCAATGCAAAGCCATCTGGAAGCAGCTAAGCGGATTCTTAAGTATCTGAAGGGGACAGTAAACCTTGGTTTATTCTACCCATCAGATGATAATCTAGAGCTTAGTGGGTATTCTGATTTTGATTATGGAGGTTGCAGAATTGACAGGAAGTCAACCTCAGGTACATGTCAGTTTTTAGGTAGTAAACTGATCTCTTGGTTTTCAAAGAAGCAGACATCGGTTGCAACATCTACTACTGAAGCAGAATATGTGGCTGCAGGAAGCTGTTGTTCCCAACTGCTCTGGCTAAGTCAGCAGCTGAGGGATTACAACATTATAGCTAAGAACGTACCTATATTCTGTGACAGTAATAGTGTTATTGCAATTACTCAGAATCCAGTTCTACATACAAGATGCAAGCATGTGGATGTCAGACACCATTTTATAAGAGATCATGTTGAAAAGAAGAATATCATAATGGAAAAGATCCATACTGATAAGCAGAAAGCTGATATTCTAACCAAGCCACTAGCTGAGGTCAGATTCAGAGAATTATGCAATGAGCTAGGGCTTCTGGACCTTGGAGAAAGTGCACCAGAAATGTTTGGTGGACTGGTTTCCAAGACCAGTTGGTTAAGAGACTGGCTAGATAGAAAGAATCAGTTGAGTAAGGTATCTCAACTGATCAGATCTGATCAGAAAAGGAATATCAGATTAAAGGAAAACTGATCAGATTGGATGTTCAAACTTTGTAAGTCGATTTAAGCAAGATTCAACAAGCAAGTTGCATAAGTATTACAGTTATAATCGCATAAGGTAAAAGAGTCAACACAACAATGGGTTAAAAGAACTTTCATTGATAAAGACCCGGAGGTTAAATTTTCATTACAAGTTACAGTACAAAAGACCTGGAGGTCAGTACATAAACCCTAAACCCTAAACCTTAAACTCTTGCTCTCTCAGAAGGGGTGAGAGGCTTTAAAAGAACAATAAGCCAGAAGCCCCTAGTCCTAAAATCAATGGGACTCCCTGCTTTAAATGGACACGAGTGTCATACATATGGTGTGGTACACCACATGGACACAAGTGTCACATGTAAATATTGGGTTTTAGTCTGATCTAGACCGTGTACTGTCTGATCAAGATCGGATAGGCCGGATCAAGATCGTATAACTAAACCCATATTACAAGATAAATGGAGTCTATTGATGCTAGTTTCGTCATCTTGATAGGCGCACAAGGCGCATACGGTCAGGAGAAGTGTCTTCTCATTTGCGACGGCAGATCCGCCACCCCGGTGGTAGAGAAGTTTGGCAATAATCATAGGATCATTCTTCGATGACGACGAAAGCTGTAATGAGGGAAGCACAGGGTTGATTTGAGAAGTTAAAATCATTTGAGTAGGGTAAAGGAAGGATTTTGCCGGAAGACTCGCCAAAATTAAGGGTTCACCGGAATACATGGATTACAAAGCTTGAAGAAGATAAGTATGGTGAATGGGTTATGTTGTGTAAAAATCGTTTGTTCTATTTATAGAGGACAAGCGGGGGTGAAAGTGCAAATTTGATTTCTCAAAGCCCTTCAGAGAAATTGGCACCGCAAGGACAGCGCGTAGGTATTACGCGACATATGGTTGGATTAGTTTATGGCGTGTGATATCACAAAGTGTCCAGACCATCATTGCAAAAAATGTCACATCACGCCGACTTAGGGAATCGAGACGACTCTTCGATGTCCCGAGATTAAGTTTTGGCGGTAGCACTCAGCCCAAGACTTGACTTGATCTGAGTGGATCAGATTGGATCAGCAGAAATCTGATCAGATAAGAGACTGGTCAGATGAGGAGGATCAGTTGAGTATGGTACCTCAACTAATCAGAAAGATCAGTCAAGAATTGATCAGAGATAACAGTTGAAGGGGAAACGTCAACTGATCAGATATGATCAAAAGGCGACTGATCAGATAAGTGGGATATTGTTGGGAAATACTAAGGGATAGGCTATCATCAGTAAGGTCAACAATAATCATGCCAACCAGATCAGATCAACGATGGTAACTGACTGATTACAATATCAGTTAGTCAGATACGTTTTCTGATTTACCTTTATGCTTATTTTATGTTAGCTATTAATGTTCCCATTACTTTATGATGTCATGCCTGCAAGCATTAAATGCGGACGTGGGATTTTTGTGTTAAATGCATTTATTGCAATCTTTTAAGTCCAAAAGTCTGCCGGTTTAAAATCCTTGACCTCACGATTTAATTACTTTTCAACCGCCTCAATCTTGATTGTCCAATGAAATCAAGGACACTCAAGTATTTTCAAAAATAATCGTGCAAAATATTTTCCCTCCCATCTTTTTAAAACCCTAATACCCCTTCTCTGAAAACCTTTCACATTTCAAAACTTCTTAAAACCGCAAATCAGTTCCAGAAAATTCTCTAACTCTCAAAATATTCAAGCGATTAATTTGTCCTTTCAAATACTCATATCTCTTTTCTGGTAAACTTGCTCATCTTGTTGTTTTGATACATGAATAGCATATCATGATAAGATTATAGAATTTGTGTGTATTTTTCTTAATCATGTTCAAATGGGAATCGAACTGATTATTTCTTTTCATGAAATATATGCGCACTGAGGATAGATATACATATGAATGTTTCGCATAATTGCTCTTTTATGTATATAACTGTGTGATTGATTATGTTCTTTCACTTAGTCCTAAATTTGTGTAATTGTATATGCCTTCAGAAAATAGAATCTTCATCTATAGTACCATCGGAAGGTTGTGATTATTCTTCCATGATAAAAAATGTCATCGATGAAAAGTATGTCATTTTCACTGTCACAAATGATCCAGAATCAAGGAAGATTTTGGAATGTCTAAGAGCCTGTGGACTCGACCAATTCTGTTATCGTCATTTGAACAATGTGCACATCATTGAATTATTAGAATTTCTGAGAAGGCTAAAGGAGACAGACGATAAGAAGCTTTTCTCATTCGGTGGGCACAGAATCGATGTCACCAACAACAATCTCAGAAGGATTTTTGGTCTTCAAACGGGCAAGAACTACCCTGATGAGTTCACAGCTAGGATGACAGATAAAGAGTATCTGCAGAAAGTGCTATTGAGGCCTGGGAACATAACTCACCTCACGAATGTCAAGGTTCCCTACCTCCGAAGGAAGTATAGGCTGCTTTTCGAGATTGTCTCGAAGGTCATTCTTGGGATAGCATTCAGCCCAGATGCTCTAACCCAGCAAAAGCAGCATGTGATGGCCGCAATCATTGAGAAGGCCCCAGACATGAACTAGATGAGGTTATTCAAACATCGGTTGCTGCTGGAAACTGAAAAGTTTGGCAAAGGCAATGACAATCGAGTAGTGCTGACCAAGAACATCTCCAACATTCACAAGGTCTCGATAATTCTTGCTGATAAGCTTCCCCACGACTATCCTTGGTCAGAGATTGGTCAAAAGCCATACCTGGAGAAGTTCAAAGCATTGTTACTCAAGGGCGAAGAACTGTCTGGGCTATCTGATGATGACCCAACACCATATGTGTTGAAACCTAAGCACACAGAAGGGAGAGCCCCATCAAAGGCCAGAACGAAGAGAAAATAGGATGTGAGTAAGCCTTCTGACGCAGGTAAGAAGCGACAGAAAAAACTCACCACTATGCCTTCTGAGGGTCTTCGGGACGAGGACATGATGTTGAGATTCTGGAATCAGAAGGGTTACTGCAACTTGAGTTACCTGGTAAGGAGACTGCTGTGAGTTCTGAACACACAGTCAGTACAGATCGAGAAATAATGGAGGAGTTTGATAAGATGGAGGTTGGTGATGCTGCTGAAGAAAATCTTGAAGAGGCTCAGTCTGAACCATCTGACTCAGCACACTTGAGCACACTATTCTTGAGTTGTGATTCCCCTTACTTTCCCAGATCACCTACCCCACCATCACCTCAACAAAATCCACCCTTACCATCTCCCCCCAAACAACTCACTACCCATCTTCAACCTGATCAACCAGTTACTCAACCATCTCAACCAGAAACAACCCAAGCCCAGTTACCTGATCCAACACCAGTTGAGACAATACATCCTGATCAACCCTCATCTCAACTGGAAATTCCTCCAAGCCCACAAACTTCAATCAACACATCTGCACCTCAACCCACAGAACAACCAAATATTCCTACACCTCCTCAACGCCAATCAGATATAGCCATTGAACCATAAATACACCCATCTGAGCCAACTACCTCATCTGCCCCAGGTACTGAAATAGTTGAAGAAGAGACTGTGCCAAGAGATGATCTTTATGTCTCAATGTCTCACAACCCCTTCAACACCAGAACACTACTTGGATCTCCAGATGAAGAGAGCCCAGCGCTATACATTCTGAAACAGCAGGTAAAGGAGTATCTGCTTGAACTATGCCCATATTTGGTGAATCATCATGGTCTTCAGCACCAGATTGACGAGATTGTATTCTAGAGGGATGTGAGGTTGAAGAGCATCGAGGAGTTTCTGATCCTCATGGAATCTATGAACTCAGATTACTTTGTGGATCTGGAGTTGAGATGTTTGGAGAATGCAGGGGTTGACAGCTCTGCTGAATTGGCTTCTGATGATGATATCAGGTGGCTAATTCATGACAGGTTTGGGATTGCCAGGGAGTATGAAGAATCAGAAGAACCGCAAGTTGATGAAGTATTTGAGGAAGCTGCCGATGAACCAGGTGTGGGTGCTGCAGATGAGACCCGGCTTGGCAAGGCATCAACATCCGAACAGACTGCTGTGTTAAATGATAATATTCTTGATCATATGACATCAAAAATACAAGATATCATTGCAGATCTGATGAAGAGATTCGAAGAAGAACAGAGGCACCTAGTTGACAAAGAGAGGATGCTAACTGTGGACAAGATCACCCACATGCATGATGTTATCCTCGGCTCTGTAATGAAACAGATTCATCCTATAGCTGAGAAGCTAAAGATCCAGACTGATAAGCTTGGAGAGACACAAGTTCTCTTGGAAAGTGTCTGGGGATCTTTAGAGAGGACTGACTCCTGTATGGATCTTGGCTGGAAGAGATTTGAATGATCTGTTAATCAGACCAAGAAGGCCATTGAATCAGGCTTAAACAGGCTACTGGGTCCTGCACCTTCTTCTGCCAATGTTCAGATCACTCCTCTTGCTGTGGAGGAACTGAAGGAGGAGATAACGAGTCAATTTCGGGCTCTGAATATCAGACTGTCAAACCTTTTTGATGCAACCAAAAAGGGGGAAGGAAAAGATCAAGAAAAATAGATGCAGATGGTAACCTTTGATGCGAAAATACCAGAAGCCACCTCATCTGATATACCTAATGTCACTCCATCTGAGGTCAAGGTCATTCCTTCAGATGTCATTCTTTCTGAAGAACTGAAACAAACTGTGGAGCAGGACAATAAGGAGATCGAGGCTCAAGGAAAAGAAATCACGGAGCAGAAGTCAACTTTGTCGGAGGTTGTTGCCAGAGTTGACAAAATTGAAGATTTTTCTTTTTCTGTGCAGAAAATGATGGAATCTGATGATCAGGCTAAAAGCCTTGAACTTGCAAAGAAACTTGCAGAAGAAGATGAACAGGCCGAATCTGAGCAACCTCTGGTAAGAAAGAAAGGCAAAGGCAAGATGATTAAATCGACTGTTGTTGTTCGGGGACAAGATCAGATAACCACTTCAAAATCCAAAAGCCAGATGTCTTCTGAACCAACTCAAGAGCAGAAAAGACAGAGGATAATAGAAGCTGCCATTAAGAAGCAGAAGATGGCAGAGGCTGAAGGACTTAATGTTGCATACATCCGGAAGCAGAGGAAGAAGGAAGTTGTTGCAGAAGATATCAGCTGGGAAGAGAGAGCGTTTCCGGCTACTGTCAAAGACATCCTCGTTGCTCGGGAAGATCTGCTTCCTGAGTGGGACCAAATCAGGGCGGAATGGCTTTGTGATGTGTACATCTTGGAGATGATTCCGATTCATCAAGACCAAGTTGCCAATGATGATGAATTTCGGAACTGGTTAGAAACAAAGTACCCTGATTTCTACAAGATTGTTATGAAGGAAGGAAATATTATGTCACTAATGCCTGAAGCTCCTCCCTTCGAACAACTTATTCCACCACTGCGTCCAGATAAGAATCTCGATCCTGTCCAGTTTAAGAAAGCTTATTATGCATTTGCAAAGAAAGGAGGGATCACCGGGAGAGACAGATTGAACCAGCTGATGCAGAGGATGTACAGACTTTTTGGTATCCCTGAACATCTTCAAAAATTCAGGCAAGGTTGAAGAAGACATCTTAGTATCAAATGATAGGTATTTTCTGTAATCACGCATCTATCTTAATAAAATATCCTATCATTTTCTGATTCTAAGACAACGACTCATTGTCTTCTGATATGTGCATCTTAATTATTATTTTTGCATTTCATTCATGTTATCTGTTTTTCTGATTAAGTGTTTTGGTTCCATCAAAAAGGGGGAAATTGTTGGGAAATTTGTATTAGTTTTGATGGAAGTTCCAAAACAGGTTGTAATAAGACCAGTCAGATCTGTTAGCTGACAGATGACTTAGAATCAGGATAAGATGACCAGCTAATATGTATAGACAGCTGATGTATAAGATAGGTCACATATTGAGGGGGAACTCAATATGTATAGGTCAGGTCAGAAGATCAGAAGACAAAGTCAGAAGATCAGACGATCACATAGTCAGATGATCAGGTGAAGACATGAAGGTAAAGTTCAGAAGACCTGAAGCTAAAGTTCAGAAGACCTGAAGATCAGATGACTACCAGAAGATCAAGACCAGAAGACCTACATCAGCTGAGTCTGCTAGTTGAGCTAAGACAACTGGCACCAGAAGACTCTATCAGGTAGACTGGTCAGTTTTATCTGATCAGGTCAGGTCACATCAGGTATCAACTGATGTTTCTCAAGTCATACGTTTTTAATCTGGACAAGAAGAATGTCAACTTTAGTTGGTAGAACAAACACTGAAAAATGTACTTGTTAACCAATGAGAGCAAGACACGTATGCACGGAGCGGACAATGCGGGATTCGGCGCTGCATAGTCAAACGGCTATAAAGGACACTATTCACGCTTTCGGCCATGCCGTTCCTGAAGCACGTCACATCAATCCTGCAATTCTACCAAATATAGCCGGAAATTCAAATTGCTTTCCAACGGCTCTTTGATTTCGAGGTCTATAAATATGGGATTACTCTTCAGAGTGAAGACACGAAAATTATCAAGAAGCTCATACTATAGCAAAATTTCCGCACGAAGAACACAAATTTGAAGTATATTTCTAAGTGTTCATCCCATTGTTCTTAGCATAGAAATCTCATCCTTTAGCTTTAGGCTACACAAATACTAGGATAGATTTCCAGTTGGAACAACAACAAATCTTACCCAAACCAAAAGTTAGGTTAAGTTTGTTTAGCAAGATTTCAGACTAGGGTTTCTAGTTCTGATTTCTGGGATCGGTTGAGTGATAACTCTATAAATATCTGTTGGTTGTAATGTGTTGGACTAACACAATAAACTAAGTCCAAGTTGGTTAAGTTGGTGTCCCTTGTGATAGGGAAGAGTGGACGTAGGACTGGTTGTCCGAACCACTATAAATCTTGTGTGCATTTATCTGTTCTTAACTGCTTTACACTATCGCACACGACTTTGCTTAAAATCTCATACATATTCTGAGTTAGGATCAGTTTGCATCAAGAAACTGATCTGATCAGTTTGACTCCTTGGTCAGCTGATTGAAAACAGACTTGAGAATCTGATTTGTTAAAACTGGTTTTTCACACGGGTATAAACTAGCTTCCGCACAATCAGTTAAACTGATAAGACACCGAACTGGTCTGTCATTAGGCGATCAGTAAGTTGGATATCAGTCCAAACTGACTCACTCGAACTCTGATCAGGAAACCTGCTTTCACACCTGATCCTCACGAAAAGTTTTTCAGAAGTCTATTCACCCCTCCCCTCTAGACTTCTGCCCTCACGAAACTCGTTCGGGACCTACAAACATTAGATCTGCTAACTGTGTTAACTAATAGTCTAGCTTGATTCAACTATGCTTCTCAGGACTTGAGCTCTAGATCTAAGTATTCTTAGCTGACAACTTAGATGTCAACTTCCAATACTTAGTGGTTATCCGCTTCTTGTGTTGGGCCTAATGGACTTCACTTAAGTTTTCCCCTCAATTTAATACCTATAAATATAAGAGCAAATTCATGGACATCAACTATTCTATACATTCAACTTTTGAAATAATACTGGCTGGTTATTCTTGATATTTGAACAAAACTAAACAATTTTATCACAACAGTTTGTATGTTCGCCCACAATATTAGTAATTTTTAGGAGTGTTTTCACAACTGAACTAGTGATCAAATCGGACTGACATCAATTGGCAGTTCAACTAGTTGGATCAGTTCGACCAGCGATCCAATTGATAGAATGATCCCGGTCTATTCTTATAAAGAGGGGGTAAACAAGGAGTCCAAAATTAAAATTAAGCAGAAAGGTAGCCTAAACACTTTGTCAAATCCTAAATTTTAAGAAGACAACCCACTTCACTCTTTCAACTCTTAACAGTCGTAAAACCCTACCATCTCTAGTATTATTTTTTTTCTCAAAATTGTCGTCGTGGATGAAATTGGATCTTTGCGAGGTATATTGTTTCTTTTGCAGTCCTATTTTCTCTTCTTATGTATAATCCATAACTCTTCTCTCTCAACAATAGTATTCCTAATTCATATGGAAATACTTATAATATTTTATGAATTGAAGCACGTTTTAATGTAAAAGAAATCTTATATATAGTATTGATCTTTGCTCACTCTCCATCTCTCGAATATTTCTTGCTAATACTAGTAAGTTTGACAGAATAATTCAATAAAGAGAGAGAGAACCCGATTATACAAGGTTTAACCTGTTCGACCATAAAACAGGTTTTTAAGTGTAATCAGATCAATTTCGGTTCCCGATTGAACCAGACAGTCCTGCTCTGATAACAATGCTTTAGTATACAAACTGCTTCTCCAAAGAAGAAAAAAATACTATTTTGATTATTATTTGTGGGTCAAAAAATTTCTAGTTACACGGTAATCTAGTTTGCCGATTTGTCATTCTCAAATTTATTTTTAATTGTTGAAGTTGTAAATTTTATGTGTTAATATTTTATTAATACGAGTAACAAAATATATCAAATTCATCTACTTGAAACATAGATAATGAACTTCAGCATTATTTTCACTTATATGAAATGAAACCACATCATAACATTGGAGAAAGTCGGCTCAAAATCCATTACCAATTCCCAACCGAATCAAAATACTCCCTCTATTCCGGTATAAATTTTCTCTTTCTTCTGGGCTCTTTGATTAAGGAAAAACAATAAAGTAATAAATTATGGGTGCATTTGTTGAAAAGTAAAGGAGACTTTTGGAAATTGAGAGAAGAAAAAATAAGTGTGGAGTAATGAGTGATATTTTTTTAATATTATTTAAAAAGTGAGGATAAAAATTATGAATACTGAAATTATCTTTTTTATTTATGAAAGAAGAAACTTATTGTATGACTGAGAAAAACTTATAGTGAGACATATTGAGTATAATATAAGACACATTTTAATCAAGTTGGGGATGGTTTTGAATTTGGTAGGGTATATACAAGTGCATAATATATTCATTTTAACACAACCTCTCCTATGAATAGTTTCGATCATAGTATGACATTGATATCATTACACTTGTAAATTAATATCACTACTTTTATAAATTAATATTAATAATATTTAATATTATAATTTTAATTTATAAATATAATAATATCCAATGTTTTCAAAACCGGGTTGAACCGGCCGGTTCAACCGGTTGAACCGAACCAAACGCAGAACCTTGATTAAAAAAGCACTATATAAAGGATTTCCGGGTTGAACGGGTTGAACCGGTCAAAACCCGGTTCAACCGGATTTTTTCTTTTTTTTTTTAAATTAAATTATTAATTTATATTAAATATTTAAAATTTTAAATTTATATTCCTCTCACATTTTTCTCCAATACTTTCGATGTGGGATAAATGTATGAGGTGGGACAAAATTTATAAAATATGATATGAAAAGTTATAAAATATATATTTAAATTTTTTTTGTAGGTGTATCTTATTTTTTTTTTTAATTAAACATAGAAAAGCAGTTGAATCACGGTTGAATCCTGGTCCAAGCCGGTTGAGCCGTGACCCAAATTGAATCTGTCCGATTCGATCACTGATTCGGTTATGAAAACATTAATAATATCAATTGATAAATAAAATAATATTAATTATAAATGTAATGACATAAATTTTATACCATAAATAAATTTTAGAGGAAAATTTATGCTAATTTTAAATTACCAAACAAGTAGAAAGCAACCAAAAAGAAAAATGCCGAGTGATTTAGTGTTACAAGCCGTAATAATCCTGGCCGCTCTCTTCTGGTTTCTCCTCACCAAAAACATCCCCCAAACCCTCTTCTCCAATCTCCGCCTGCTGAGCCGCCGATCCCACTTCCAAGCCAAGCGCCACGCTCCTTTCCCAAGCCGAAGCCGACCGAGCCATCGCGCTGGACCCCACCGACGCCGCCTCCCACATACTCAAGGCGCTGGCGCTCGAGATGCAGGGCTTCAGGGCCTCCGCGCTCGGCTCGCTCGACGCCGCCCTGTCGCCGCTCGCCGTGAAGTCGCTGAGCGCTTCCGAGAAAGCGGACGCGCTTTTCAAGAGGGCGGAGCTGAGGGCGGCGCTCGGCGGCGGTGGAAGATCTGGTGGAATCGGTGAGGTTGAAGGGGGATAACGCCAAGGCGTTTGGGTTGTTGGGGGAGTGTTTTGAGAAGGGTGGGTTGGAGGAGGAGGCCCGAAAGGCTTACGAAGATGCGATCGGAGTCCGGCCCGAGTTGCGTTGGCCAGGTTGGGTTCCTCTGAATCGTAGAGGCCGGTCTTCTCTGTTTTTCTTTTTTATTCATGTAGTGATTATTTATTTTGGAAATTCACAAATCTTGACTCTTTTGTAAATTTGTTTTGGTAATATTTTACCCAAAAAATTACTCCCACGCGCAAAGCCCAATTGAGCATCACTTGTTGATCTCAAATACCCGCTCGATCTCGGTGTAGTTGTTCCCTTTTTTTTTGTTATTTTGTTTAAAAAATAATAATAAAATAATAAAAATAAAGGATAATTTTGGATATTGGAAGAGGAAAAAGATATATGGTGTAATGAGTGGAGTAGTGAGTGGTATTTTTTGTAATATTGTGTGAAAAATTAGAATAAAAAATATAGATAGTGGAGTTACTTCTTCCTTTTATGAAATGAAAAAATTATAATAAAACATTCAAAAAAAAAAAAAAAGACAATTATAGTGAGACGGAGAAAGTAATACTTAAGTAGAGCGTTCTGAAATTTAGAAGGGGGGTTAAATAAACTTCGCACAAAGTAAATTTTTCGATCAACAAAAAGGCTAAGTACACAAGTAGAAGACTTGATGTCTTCTATTTCAGAGATCATCTAGTTTCTCAAGGAAACAACTATAATGCATGAAAACGTTTTAATAAAGAAGAAAGCTCTTTTTGATAAATAAGAAATTAAATAAAGCAGATAAAATGCACACGGGTTTTATAGTGGTTCGGAACTCAACTCTTACATCCGAGATTGAATAACTGGAAAATCAATTATGGAAAAATGAATTTTTTTTTTTTTCAGATTTTGCTTCCAATTTAATTTTTAGTCTTAATAAAAGGAAGAATGAAGACTAATGGTGAGGCTCTCTAACTCCAAATCAATTATGCGTCGAGAAATTTAATTTTCTCCACAACTATATAAGGCTCACATTCCCCTGGCATGGACACATGTTTCTCGTCTTTTCTCTTCATCTCATATTTACATGTTTCTTTTATAAAAGAACAAATCACAAAATTCCGGCAAAAATAAAAAATGAAATAGATTTTTATAGACCAATTGAACTCGAACATCAAAGCACCGCCATCGATTCCAAAGAATCAGAACTCCAAGAACCATAAATAGATCTTGAACATAATCCAAATGAAAAATTAAATTTTGATGCACCAAACTAGAACCTAAATTAAATTTCTGAGAACACACTAAGAGTAAACAAGGTAAAAAGACCGGTGGAAAACTAAATTGACCGGAGAGAATTTAGAGAGAATTAGAGAAGATTATTTATTTCAAAGCAATTGAAGTTGGAGAGAAATCAGTCTAATTCCAATGGAAAAATTCCTACGGAAAAATAAACCGTTGGAATTTTGGAAATTCCACCGATTTTTCCAATAACATAAGCAACCGTTGGAAAAATCCAACAGTAATTCCAACGACATAAACGTCCGTCGGAAAAATCCAACGGAAATTCCAACGACTTAATCTAATTGTTGGAAACATTATTCCAATTGACATTCCAATGACACTGAACAGTTGGAATAGTACCCGTAAATTATATAATTTTTTTGTATCTAATTCCAATGGAATTTCCAATGGCATGATGCTTTTGGAATTTTCTTTTGATTATTCCAACAAAAATTCCGGCAACGTTTGATTGTTGGAATGATTTCCTAAATTAAATGATATTTTTATATCAAATTCCAATAGAATTTCCAACGTAACGATGTCGTTGGAATTCATTTTAGTTGTTCCAACATAAATTTCAATAGCACTAACTTGGCCGCCTTTGTCCTGCAGGCGGCGCATCTCATCTCCTCCGCCGTGCATCCCGTTACTCCCACGGTACCCCAACGTACGTAGAGAGCCTATGACGTCCATCAGTTTTCCACTGCGTGCCAAAAATTTCTGATGCACCAGAAGCAAGTTAGAAAATGGTAACAATTGTCCACCGTTTCTCCTCCATCGTCCATTAGTATCACTATGTATCTTATTTCCCTAGTTTAATCTTTCCGGTAAAATTATGAACACCCATTGTTACTCTTGACTTATATTCTTTGCAGCAAACCAAGCTAAAATATGAATAGTTTAATGATTATATATTGCCCCTGCTATGCTTTTCTTTTGCGTTCTATATTTGTGGATTTTATGAGGAATTATTTGTTTGGTTTATTCATTGTTTTCTTAAGACTTGGTGTGAATTCTATGATGGATATAAATCCTAATAATAAAATTTTAAGTGCCCAAAAACTAATGTTAGTTGCATAAGTTGTTATTTTCAAATACTAATTATTCCTCTTTTGTGTTATTTGTATTTCTTAAGGTTGCACTAATTATTGTCAATATTAATTATGCCCAACAATCAATTATGCCTACAGTAATTATTGCCATATACTAATTGTGTTATTTGCATCTTCAAAGTTCAAGATAATAAGTGTTATGTATGAACATACTAGGCTTATTCTTGCAGGCTTAAAGGTATTTTTGCATATTTGAAGATGACTTTTGATTGCTTCTTTTTTTGTTTTGGAAATATATATTTTTGGAGGACACTCGTCATCTGCTTAAGCTCCCAACTTGTACAGGTAATCCAAGAAATTATACTCATAAAAAGAGATTTAATTTGTTTCCCTTGTAACTTGCTCAATTTTCACTTTACTATATTATGTGGTCATTGAATTTTAAGTTGATGCAGAGGTGTGCAATAAATTTTAGAAAGCCAAAGTTTATTCAAGATTATATAGTATATTGGTCAAATATTGGCTGGTTATAGCTTGTGGATTATTATACATTATAATATTGACATTTTCATTTACTATATGATGACATACTAGAATAGATAGAATAAGTAATGGATGTTTTAGAATGGAAGTGGGGTAGAACGCTTTCTTGTTGATCCAATTTATATTGCTTTTTTCATCTTTCGTACCACAATTTTAATACAGTTACTTTCATTATTGACGAGAGATTTATTTGATTATTAAAAATTGAAGGGTTTTTTTTTTGGGGTTGGGTGAGGGGCTTATTTGATCTTATTTTGGAGGGTAATAGGTTTAAATATACAAAATAAAAGATAAAGAACCTATTTGATCATGAGAGATAAGATGAGGGTCCAAGTTGATACCTTCTCCACCCCGGTAATAAATTGGCTAAATGTGATGAGATTGATTTTTTTAGATTTTGCTTTCAATTTATTTTTTTGTTTTAATACCAATGAAGATTAATGGTTAGGCTTTCTAACTCCAAATTAATTATGTGTGGAGAAATTTGTTTGTTTCTCTGCAACCATATAAGGCTCATTTTCTTAGTATGGACACATATTTTTCATCTTTTTGTTAGTATATTTGTCATAAAGACAATCATTTCCGAGGACATAGTAATTGATCATATTCAGTTATTTAATATTATTGATTTTATTTAATAATATATGACACTACACTTATTTAAATATTATGTTTGATTGTTTGTATTTATTTATGTTTGTGTTCTCATTAACTAATGTTGTCATTGAGAGTGTGAGATCTCATATGACCATGTCATGGATTGTAAAGTAGTCCCAATCAATGATCATCGAGAATGAGATATCGATGATGCAATTGAGATTGGTGCGCGATCTGCATTATATCCTTAGAGGATGTAGTGGTTCTCACAACTACGAGATATTAGGTATTTCATGATAGATGCACATATACCTTGGAGAGTATTGGCATACCCGAAAGAGAAACCGTTTGGTGTATTCTATTTAAGTGTCTACGAGAATATCGGTTTGTGGAGTAATGTAATAGTCCTCTGACTTGATGTCAATACGCACGACATGTACAGAGTGATGCGGCTTGACCATAACAGACGCTTGCACTCCGAACGGGGTAGATATGACATGTGTTGGGCACATCACGAAGTAAATACATGTGTGTGGTAGTTGAGCCAAGAATATGATTCATTCCTCAAATAGATTTGGAGAGAATACTCGTCTTCTCATAACTAATTGGATCGATAGTCATTTGTCAATGCACGTCGCATTTGGAATGGTGTTCAAATGTGACAACGTGATCAATTAGTAGAATGAGATAACATGATTAAGTTATTTGAATAGACACATCATCATGTTCTAGACTTAATCAGAGTATTCTTGAATGAAAGGACCTTATCATTATACGCTTCACATTACAGGTTGTTGTCATTTCCTCGCAATGTATCTCATATATTGAGATTGTCTAGTTTATTGTTTAGGGTTCAGCTAAGACCATTAGTTTGACTAATCGTCTGACATATGAGGATCTATAGGTCACACAACAAGTAATCCATTTTTACGAATTATAGTTGGTTTGATTAAATATTTGATTTGATCAGAATATTTAGTTTATAGAGAAATATATTAATTCTATTAGATGTAATTATTAATAATTAATTAAATTGGATTTAATTAAATAAAATGATATATTAAATACTCCCTCCGTCCCATAAAAGCGTGCACATTTACTGTTTTCACGTGTTTCTGCAAGCGAGTTTTTTATTAGTATTTGAAATGATTGATGCATATAAAAGATGAGAGGTAGATCTATAATACCCCTCATTAAAAATCACTTTATCATTTAAAATACTAATAAATAACTCGCTCACTAAAACTCAATAATAAAGGTGGTGTGCACGCTTTTATGGGACGGAGTTAATATATCATAATAATATATTAAATATATTATTATTATATACTCCCACCTATTCAAAATATAAGATGATTTGGCTTTTTGCACGGTTATTAATAAAGAAAAATTATACCAAAATTAGCATTATTTAATGATAAATTATCTTTAATGACATGATAGGGAGTAAAACAAGAAAGTAAAGAAAAAATATTAAATAAGGGCAATATAGGGAAATAAAATCTAAAACATCAAATAAAAAGTAAATAATGCAATAAGTCAAAACATCTTATATTTTGAATAGGGGGAGTATAGTATAGAATCTATTTAATATTAGTAATTTTGACTGTGTCAAATTAAATAGATAATAATGGGCTTTATGACTTATTAGAAATATCAAGGTTTTTTAAAAAGCCTTCACTATATATATGGGTCTTGGAGATCCAGAAAAAGATATGTCAAAACACTTGCTCTATAAGATTTCTGCCGTTGAATTCTCCTAGCAAATTCCACTAGAGATTCCACACTGGTAATTGATTGCAAGTTCATAGACAAGGATTGCTTGGATACCATAGTTGAGGAATCCACCTACGAAGCACTGTAAGGATTTCTGTGTTATTAATCTTTTATTAATTATGTTATACAGTCATATATAATTCATTGTTGGTGAATCATCTAATTCCGTTGCGTCGAACATGGTGTTCGTCCCAACAAAATCAACACTTTTCTCTTCATCTCGTTTTTTTTTTTGCATTAACCCAACTCTTCTATTAGAGAGTCGGTTTTTAAGAGGTTATATTTTTTTATGACTCAATAATCTGCCCATTAACTGACTAATTAAGGGACAATCCATTTCATTTCCCTGTTTTCTAGTTATTTTCTTGTGCACTACTCAATTTTTTTTAATGAATTTAATAATTTTGGTCACATATTTTACAAATGGGTCAAGTCTCACAATTTGGAGAAGAATAACAATATAATATAAAAATTACACTTGAAAATTTTTTGGAAAGAAAAATTAATGAGTCAAAACTTCGTCGAACCTGAAAAAATAAGCAGTAAACTTCGTGTGGCTTCGTCGAACTTGAAAAAATAATCAGTAAACTTCATGTGGGTATGATGTGTCTAACTTGGGTCGTGTGATAGGAAAAGAACCTAAACCGCAGGGCCATCTATCCTTTTTTTTAAATAATTTGGTTTCCGTCCCAAGAACTGATTAAACTGCATGGTCATCTGTTTACTTTTACTTTATCTCAAAACATTAAATATTGATACGTGTTTTTTTCTATTTTGATCCATTCAAAAGCTGGTAAAATTTATTTAAATTGAGTCAAAATTGCGACAATTGTATTGTGCAACTAGTGTGTAGTGTGATTTATACGAATTTTTATACTCTTTATTATCTCCATATATTAGAAGGATTATTACTATAACATTCTTCTTCTTTTTTAATTGGTAAAGAAAATTTATAAAAATGTATGAGCACAAGGGGTACCCAATCTTATACAAGTTGAAATACTTAGAAAAGTATTCAAGTTACACCATTCAAGAACTCAACATAGCTAATGGATCATTCAACCAATTTGTAACAATTACATCTTGCAAGTTTCTCTCTCTTAGGGATACCCATGACTAGGTTCTAATCTTGATTTCCTCCATTGTAACTATTTGCATTTGGGACCGTGCTATTAAAAATAAGATCATATCTAGTTTTTCAAATCGCCCAAATGACTCCAGTCCACAAACTTGATAAAACTCTATCTCCTTTCCCATTCGAGACCAACGCACTATGTAGAAGAAGATTTATGGCCGATTTTGAACGGGGTACCAACACAACATTCAATCATATATGTACTTGAGACCAGATTTGGGCCATGCTAGCTCGATTCTTTTTATGTTGTTACCATCCCCCGAGTGTTCAAATCTTGGAGCATTCACACTAATTTTATATGACACAAATCAGGTGTTATTCAATGTCGTTTTTACATTCCTTTTGTCGATGCTACCCTTGAATCTAACAAAGTAAAATTGTGCTCCAGTTTTTTATTTCCTATCTAATATGAACAAATCCAGAACCCTTTTGATGTTATCGAACTTTTTTATAATATCATCCCACCTGCAATTGTTAGGAAATTTTTTGAAGAAAAAAGTCACGTCATCCCGGTCAAATCTCAAATAAATTGTCTTTTATATGTTCATCCATGAAGAGATCTTGTGTGAAACAATCTTATTGACTACATTATATTAGATGGAGCTCTAATTAATATCATTTTCCTTTTTTAATTAGACATATTAGTTCATTTGAATTGGTCTTATTAGTCTCACGAAATGTAATATGTAAAACGGTCTCACATAAGTTTAAATGTTTCCAAATTCATGTATGAGAAAATGATGGTCTCACACAAAATGTCTACTTACTACTTACTATATATATTATTACTGATTTACCCACACATTTCAATTTAAATTTATCATTTTAATTAATTGATAATTTTTAATAACTCTAATATTAAACATTGTTCTTTTAAGTAAGTCGTACATGAGATTGTCTCCCGATGAAATGAAGTACTGCCTCCGTCTCAATCTTAACTGCATTATTTCCGTTTCGATCCGTCTAAATCTTAACTGCATATTTCCTTAAATGAAAATACTCACTTTAACTCACACCCTTCAAACATCCACTTATTTACCATATGACACTCTCTCATACCCTCAACACATTATCACTTTATCATCTTTAATAAATATTATTCTACTATTTAATAAAGTTGAATTCTCCTTTCTACCCCCAATATTCACTTAAAATACTAATAATCAACTATTTCTTAAATAATACTCCCTCCGTCCCGGTGTATTTGTCCCACTTCTTTTGGTTGAATTGTTTAAGAAATAATATTAAAATAATAGATAGTGAGTCTTTATAGTATTTAATGGATGAAAAATAAAGGTATTTGGAATAGTTGAGATGAAAAGTGAGGGGAATAATATTAAAATAATAGTTAGTGAAGTGTTATTTTTTCCTTTTATGGAATGAGACAATTATAGTGAGATGTCCATAAAAGGAAAGTGAGACAAATACAATGGGACGGGAGGAGTAATAAATATTTATTTCTTAAACTCCGAGCACACAGTAAACATGCGATTAAGATTAAGATGAAGAAAATATAATTTAAGAATAATATTTTAATATTTCAAAATGTATTAATAATAATTTGTATACATTTATAAATCATCTCACAGTGACAGGTTCTCATACAAAATTTTAACAATTTTCTTTCATTTCCGCAACAAGAACTATAATGATAAACTAAATAAATGAGTACGTGTTTTTAATGTCGACAGTGACGCGACTTTTAGATTGATGGAACCTGGAAGATGGATACTGACTTGAATGTTCAGCACACCTAAAAAGCATGGCTATATAACTATATTTAATAAAATCATTAAGGTTGTTACTTTTTTTAATGTGAATGATAATGGGAAGAGAATTAAATATGGGGCGGATCCTCTCCCGCAACAATACCCTCAATTTCCTCCATTTCATAATATCTCCACAATCCACTATAATCAATGGGCCACGTCTCTCATTTTACTAATTAAATCATTTTTAATCAATTTCCTTCTCTCTCTCGAATTTCTTCAGAAAACAGCTCCATTCCACCATATTCATCCGCCTTATGATTATGAACCTGTTAATTCGTTAATTTGATGGCTTCCAATAATCCTCTGTACAACCTCTATAACACCCCGTCTCTCCAACGCGCCGATTCAATCAAGAGTCTCACCGGAAATTCACTAGTGCTCACCGGAAATTCATTGAAGGGAAAGGTTAGAAAATTGTGCTGATTTCGCCGTTTCTCTCCGCCGAAAAATCCTCAAAACTGTTACTTAAAGCATCAAATTCATCGAATTTCATTACCAAAGGCAAAAAGTAATCCTTCTCCGGTGGAGAATTTGTTGTAAATATAATAATATTAGTGGACATTACATAGTGATGACTTAGTGTTTAGGACCTTTAGAGCTAAAGCTAAATTCCTATTATATATAGGTATATTCTATTGTACCGTCTTTGAGATAGAGATTACAGAGAAAATAGTGAAAACCCTCCTGGCTTGGTCGCCCCCAGATGTGGACGAATTGGGTAAACAAATCGGTGTTCTTGTTCTTGTTCTTTTCTTTATGATTATTCTATATTTTACAACACGTTATGAACACGAATGCTCTATCGAATCAGGGTTTTAATTTTGCGTTGTTGAAAGTTACAAAATATTCAGAGTAGGAACGAACAGCTACCGACGTTCTCTTTGGATCCCGCGCATCAATGTCGCACTCGCTAGAATGGAAAAATATGAAAAAGATAGAGCGATGGATTTAGAAGCAGATGCAGATCGAGTTCCTCCATTGTTTAATCAGATGGCACTTCCATCTAGTCACAACTCACACAAAAGGTTCTCGCGGGTACGTATTCTTCTACAGTTCGAATCGATCAGATAAAATTGCATACTATGGATTTATGTACAAATCGATATTGGTTAAGAATTTCGTTTTTCGGTGCACTTGATCTTCAGATTTAGCAGAATAAATTTATTATTAAAACGAACCGGTTTACTAATTGATTGATGTGTAATTATAGAATACACTTTTTTCGATCTAATTGAATTAAGGTGATGCTGCCATGTTATTCCCCCATTAAATAACAAAAGTTCACAGTATTTGGACAATTGTTGGATAGAAAATTTTATATATTTGATGGTATGTGCTTTATGTATGGTACCCATTTATCCTTCTTTATTTGTTCTATATATGTGCGTGATTTACGTGGGTGTGGCATGCAAGAAATTACCAAACGATTGGGATTCTATCATATCATGAGATGTAATTTGTTTATTTTTTCCCAATTCAAAATTTATATTATTAGGCATGGCTGAATGGATTAGCTATTAATTATATCTTTTTGAAGAGAATTGTTGAATAAATTAATTTTACATACTTGAGAGATGATTAATGCTTCTGCCTTGGTACTGAACATGCTTAGTCATATTTTGATCAAAATGTTGCGAGAATCACACATTGTTCAACATTCTTTTATTGTCTTTTTGGATTCTATATTGATGTCTCTGTTTGGTTGCTCTACACAATGTGACGAGTTCAAGGCTGATAAAATTGCCCAATATATAAGACGGAGAAGCAGGTATCTAAATCTCCTGTTAAGTCTGCGGCCAAGTTTTTTCATTAGACGTTTGGGAACCTTACCGTAGGGTTCCGCTCTGGTAAATAAATTTAATCTCTTTTAAATTTCAACAATTAGAATTATTTGTCGCGGTATAGGCTTGAAAATTATTTGCTGTAGAAATTAAGATTTCTGTGAAAATTCCTTATTTGCCTATTATTATTAATTTTTGTGGCCGATTATTTCATGGAAATTTATTGAATCTGAACTACATACGAAAATTTATATCAAGTTTTCCTTAATAGTCAATTATAGTAAAAGATTATCTTGTATAACTAAAGGGAAAATTATCAAACTTGCTCTTCACTGCATTACTTCTTGACTTGAACTTTTCATGTTGAAATTCATCCTGCTATACCTGTTTTGAGTAGAAATAGTATAAATCATACATGAAAATTCTTCCACTAAAATTGATTCCTTATATAATTATAAGCAAAATAGAATCTCGCACTAGTTTGCCTGAAGCAAATAGGAACATTGAAAATTGAAAATGATGATTTTTTTAATAATGTACTAATTTGCCTGAAGCAAATTTATTCAAATTATGACATGAGCGGTTCAAAATATGATAAGTCGGATTTTGACTAATTCTATTTTACATAGTATGTCAAATAACATAATCTCTTATGCAAATTAATTTATTTGTGAGGCTTGTACAAAGAAAAATTTATAGTAAGACATCCCCGTACCAAAGTTGGAATTGTATCATTTATTTTCTTGAATAAGAGTCATGAAGATACTTGTGGACTGATATAATTTGTCTGAAGCAAATTTATTGTCAAATATTATTGAACTTAAAATTTTGAATTATCCAATAAATCCATTTGAATGGTTAATGTCGATTTGATGACATTAATGATTATTATATGACATTGAGAATTATGCATTTAATCCCGTCCACATCGATAATGGTTTAGTTGAATTACTAATAGATTTTATCAAAATAATTACTAGACTATTATTGAAGAATTCCAACTTAGTTATATCATGTTGGGGGCATGAAATTTTACATGGTGCTAATCAAATTCAAATCCGACCCACTTCAAATTTTGATTATTCCCCTTTTATAACTAGTGTTTAAGAACTAAACATTTATCATCTGCAAATATTAGAATGTGCAATATTTGTTTTCAATATCACCACCACAGTGTACCTCAATTCACGGTCCAGTTGGCTAATTGCACATTTGATGAAGATCATTTCTCGGCATTAGGGGGAGATAAGAATTTATAATTCAATGAATACCGAGAAATTTCGTGGAATATAAAAAGATCTTCAATATTTAAATCCACGCACTAGTCAAAGTGAACTGGAAGTTCATAGTATAATTAACTTGCAATATTTAGCAAGTGACCTGCCAGATTAATTTACCGATAAAGAAGTGGCTAAAGCACATATACTTGTTGTAAATGCACCAAAAAGAGTAAATGTGTTAATTTTAGGCAATTATATATGTTAATGCCCCTACACGCCAGAAGCGTAAAGGACCCCTTATTATGTAAGACATAAATCCGCGGTAATTACTAAAACTAGCAAATATATTCAGTCACTCTTGAAGTCTCTTGAAGAGATTTGTCCCGAAGACGAAAATTCTAGTAATGAAGCACGTGCACAAAATAATAAAAATACTAGAATTGCGGAACGACCAGATCAAAATATTATGGGAAATGATGAAGACCTGGTTGATATAAATATAGAAATTATAAATACAGGAAAAATTTATCAATGTTGTCGACAACTTATTCATTGCCATAATTGCCCTTACTATTAAAAATCTAGATCTAGTACCCAAAAGTCAATAGTTGAGCTGGAAGCGCTTTGACTGGGTAAAATAGGAATAAGCAATTGAGGCAGAGCTCGACTCGCTAATATTCTTGACTTTATCGTACATACACCCCGAAACGTTATCCCTGTTGGATATAAATGTGTATATGTAAGAAAAAAAAAGAGAATAATGATGTAATGAGGTACAAAGTGAGATTAGTAGCTCATGGGTTTTTGCAGAGACCCGATATAGATTTTGAATATATACTCCTATTATGTATGAAATAAAGTTCCGCTACTTAATATCTCTGGCAGTTAGTAAAATTAAATTTAGAAATGCAGTTGATAGACATTGTAACCACATATTTATAATGATCAATGGATATCACTATTTATATGAAAATCCCTGATAGATATAAAATTCCTCATATGAGGAATGGTGAAAGTCATACTAAGTACGATATTAGAATTACAAAGGTCATTATATGACATAAAATATTTGGGTCGAATATTCCACGATCGACTCAATTAATTCTTCCCGAGGGAGGAATAAATAAATATTGAATATTTCCTTACGTGTTTACAAAGAAATTATTTGGTGGTGTTTGTATTATCTCGGTTTCTGATGATAATCTAAATATTATTGGAACAAGTAAGGAAATCAAAGAAAGTTAATTTGATCTTATAGATTGAAATTTGAAATAAAACGTTGGTGAAATCAAGTATTGTCTCGACCAACAGATCGAGCATTTCCCTAAAGCAAAATGAATCTTTATATACCAATCAACTTACCTGGAGAAGGTATTGGAGAGATTTTATATTAAATTTTATCTACTTAGCACACTAGTAATTGTTCGATCCCTTGAAGTGGATAAAGATAAATTTGGACCTAAAGAGGATACATATGACATTTTAGGACCAGAAGTTCCTTATTAGAGTGTCCTTAGTGCATTACTATGTTTTGAGAACTGCACCAAATCCGATATTGAATTTATATTGAATTTGCTTGCAAGATTAAGTTAGTGCTTCTCCTATAAGAAGACATTGTAAAACTTTAAAGCATATGTTCAGTATCTTCGACGTTTGCAATATTTTGATTTAAATACATTTATGATTCATGTGATAATGTTATATCTCCTATCATCCATTATGAGGAAAATGCAACTTTTGTTGCTCATATGAATAATAGGAATGCTAAAGGAAACTTGACAAGACATATATCCCCTAAATTCTTTTACCTGCATAAACTCCAGAAGAGTGGTGAAATTATTATACAAAGGCTTGGAAGACTGCTGTCTTCAGGGGGAGTGACAACTTTAAAACCATCTTGAAGATTGATTCTCGAAGATCATTAGTTATATATTTTCTTATTTTTATTAAGTTTCCTTTCTAGACTAATATAGCGATGTTTTACTTAGTCATGATGAGTATCACATTGTAATGTCTAAGGGAGAGTGTTGTAAATATAATAATATTAGTGGACATTACATAGTGATGGGCTTAGTGTTTAGGGCATTTAGGGTTAAAGCTCAATTCCTATTATATATATGTATGTTCTATTGTACCGTCTTTGAGATAAAGATTACAGAGAAAATAGTGAAAATCCTCCTGGCTTGGTCGCCCCCAGATGTAGTCTTTCCAAACGAACTGGGTAAACAAATCGGTGTTCTTGTTCTTTTCTTTATGTTTATTCTATATTTTACAACAAAATTCTAGGGAGAGAAGGAAATTGATTACAAGTGATTTAATTAGTAAAATGAGAGACGTGGCCATTTTTCTCCCTTGATTATAATGGATGGCGGAGATATTATGAAATGGAGGAAATTGAGGGTATTGTTACGGGAGAGGATCCACTTCCATTAAATATACACACTTGTAATGTGCTTTAGAATAAAATTTTCTTTTGATTAATGTCAAAGTCTTGTATGTGTGCATTTTATAATTTAAGTGTATTTTAAAAGTTATAATTAGTTATTTTTAATTTTAATTGAATAGTATTAATTGTATACCAGATAATGTTCAATCAAAATAAATAATAATATTTGGTAAAAATAATTAATACCGTTTAAAAATACATTTGAATTACATGATTTATATATTGTACAAGAGACTCACTCTTAATTAATTCATTTCTTTCACTTATATCAATTTTAGAGTAAAGCACTACCAATTAACTAATTAACCGAAATTCAAATTGTAATTCACTATTTAATTATCTAACTATAAATTAAAGAATGTAAACCTAACACCCCAATATTACTGATCCGAGTTCAAGATTACTCGAACTGGAAAGATGGGTACCACTAACTAGCAGGGGTGGAAGCATGAATATAATACAGGCCACTGTTTTTAGAAACGGGTTGAACCGAGAACGGCCATGGAACCGGTCCGATTACCCTCAAAAAATTATTTTTACGGTTGAACCGGAAAAAATCGGCCAGAACTGAAAAAACCGGTCAAAACCGAAAAACCGATTGAACTGGTTTTTTGTTTTTTTTTAATTTTTATTTATTTTTTAATTAATTTAAAACTTAATTCTTATTTTTATCATCCTTATTTTTAATTGTATTTTGTTGTCTATGATTCTATAGTGTTTATTTCAAGATGAAACTTATAAATATATAATTTTAAATTTCATAAGTGCACATTTATTTTATTTTTAATGTAATATAGAGAATATTTTAAAAATATTGATAAGGATCGTTTTAACGGTTGGACCGTCGGTCCGACCGGTTGAACCGCCAACTGGTAACCAATCTAGTTTGATCGACAGTTCGATTATGAAAACACTACTCCAAGCAGGGCAAAAGAATAAAAAAAAAACTTTAAAAAAATTATAATTAATTAATACTTTGAATTTCAACTGATCAGGTTGTTTTTTTAAATTATCATTCATTCATCACATTGTAATTTTTACACTCCAAAAAAAAAAAAAAAAAATTGTCTACGAAATTTTCTAACATGGCTATATAATTTTCCAACAAAATAATTTTATTCTTAAATGGTGAGCTTTGTCCACATATTTTTAACATTTTAATAGACAAACATACTCTCTACAAATTACTTACGAATTCTTAAAGACAAATTAACAAATTACCTACGAATAAATCATCTACACATTTATAATTTCCGTAGGCAAGCAAATTACTTTACACAAATAATTTTGTAGGCAATTACAATTGTAATTTGGAATTACTTACAATTTACATGTGAATTACATAGAGAATTAAAAAAAATCTATGTGATTGGAATAATTTGTAGTCAAGTCTCAAACAATTCTCACTGTTTAAGAATGAAATTATTTTCGTTGAAAATTATATGGACATGTTGAAAATTTTTGTAAGCGAATCTCTATTTTTTTATTATATTAAAAATATTTATAAAATTTTAATTTTTTTTAGAATTATATATGATATTTCACAATGAAAATTAACGTGGGAAATTTCCTCAACGTTCGTCCCCTCATGCTAAACTAGGCATTTTTAGCACACCTAAAAAGCATGGCTATTTATTAATATTAATAAAATAATATACCGACCTATATTATTTATATATATACAAATACGCAAAATAAGTTTAAATGATTCATGAATTTGAGTTCTTCAGTTATTGACAAAACTATAATAAATGAAAACTGTTTGGAAAGTGAGGGAGTTGGGATTTATGAAAGAGCAGTAAGTAACCACCCCTGATTCAAATTATTGAGGGACCCATGTATTAATTCAATTGTGGTGCTGGTTCATTAATTGGTACTCCATATTGTAGACGCCGCCACCCGTAATGAATTCGACCGCCAATCATTAATTACGCAGTGCAGACATCTCCACCAAATAGTGAAACCAGCAGCTGCTCTGTTCTCTCTAACAATTAGGGACCTGCTTGGTAAAATAATGATAATGGATATCATTGAGAGATAAATCACTAAGAGTTATTGATTGTATTGTTATTGCTTAGTTAGAACATAAACAATGAGTATCATGTGAGATGAGTTGATAGTGAGTGGGGGTAATCAATTGTCCACTTCTATTCTCATTACTTATGTATCAAAACTATCAAACAACTTCAATATCCATTACCCCCAACCAGGGTCGATCCTAAAAATTTTAGAGTCTGAGTCGATTTTAAAATTCGACCCCATATATTTTTTTATATATGAACTAAAAGATTATACCAAATTGACTGTGTTTCACAATTTGAAAGTTGAATAATAACTAAAAAAAATTACAACTAGATACAAGATTGAGTAAACCATTATAATCCGATACAAAGTTGAATAACAACTAATGACAGCTTGATATGAAAAAAGGAATTGCAAAGATTTTATTATGTGTATACAATATATTCTCTAGTTTCACAATAATTGTTTGTCACTTTTGAAGTTTGTATAAAAATAAGATACATAAAATTTTGATAAATTCTACTTCCAATGAAAATGAAAATAAAAGAGAGGAGTGGGATTTTGGGAAGAAAATTGTATTTTCCATAATAAATTATTTTTTAGGGTAAATTTAATAGTGAGTAGCGATAATATAACAAAAATATAGCAAAAAATTGTGGACTTATGGTGCTTAAATTTTATTATGGATAAAACATGGGCTTAAAAATAAATTATGAATTTGCAAAAGCTGGGACTTGAACTCTAGACAAAATAAAATAAAATATTTATTTTTTCCACTAGGACAATTCACAATATATTAATTATTTTACAAGTATAAATATATAATAGTACATATATGTGCATATAAAATTATGGACCCCTAAAAATCGATAAAATTTTTGGGCTTGAGTCGGACGACTCGTTCAACTCAAAGAAGGCATGGCCCGGCCTCAACCAAGCGGACCATAAATCCACCAATCCCTGTGAAAACTCGTTTTTTTACCCATACTTCTAGGGTCTGGGCGTCCAATGTGCATACCCCCTATTTGCACCATCCCAACCAATCTCATCCTCCTCCATATATTAGGAAACAGGTATATTAACAATAAAAAAAAAACAAAAAAAAAAACTTGCAATGAAAGCAATCAAGAAAATGTCGCTAACACTAGCCCAAAGACCATTAGCAAGATAAGTCATGAGTTGGTTGCAACAAATTTTATTATAATTGAGGAAGGGAGTCATCTTTTTTGTCTTATATTCATAGTTAACTCTTTTTTGTCTTATCCTTGATAATATTTTTTTTATTCTTTTATGATATATTTATTCTTATTAAAAAGAGTCGTGCATGAGTCGCATAAGTGTTTTGATATTGTCTGTTCTAACCTTCATAAATTGTAACTAAATGAAAGTGAGCCTAAATCTGAATTTAGAACCTCTGTAACACGAAGGTTTTGACATCTTCAAAAAGGGAAAAATTGTTGAAAGAAGAATTAATTAATTTTTTTGATTAGATATCAAAACCCCTGAGTAGATGAATATCGAAACATCCTGATAAAACTTTTAGCCTAGTTGGCCAGACTTAAAGTTCTTCACTTTGTATAGTCAGTATACTTTTTTTTTTATAGAGCAAATGGTGACTCGGACCCATGACCTCACGGTATGGGTAGTGGTGCTCTAACCGCTTGAGTTATTCCACTTCGTCAGTCAGCAGACTTATTAGTTCAAGTTAGATTTCCAGGTTAAGATTTGTAGATCAAGACATTTGAAAAAGACATCTGAATAGAAGATCAAGTTGATGGAGAACTCAACAAGCATCAAGTCTTGACCAATCCATCTGAAGATATGAAGAATCAACAAACCTATGAACAAGACCATTCAACTTGAAAAATAAAATACCAGAAGTCAGCTCTTGTAATCTATCAACAGAAATGTGTTAAGACCACTAGAGCTGAAGTTAAAAGAAGACAAGTCAACTGAAGATAAAAGAAGACGAGTTTACTACGATATCTCTTAAGTACATTAATCATCTTCGTGTTTATTCTTGTAGATACATGAAAGTGAGTTGGGCGATGATGATAACCTTTTTTTTTAGGTACGGGGTACAATGATCTGGTGTTGGACCAATTAGCAAGTGAAGATTGTTGGGCTTGTGTTGGTCTTTTGGGTATTGATCCAACTTGTTATGGAATTCCGTTTACTTCTTCTCCTAACTTACTCCCATTCTCCTAGTTTTAACCCTTATTGACAGTCTTTCCTTACTGTTGACCTTCCTTTTTTATGCCATTGCAATCACAACACCGTGATCGGTAATGATGTCCAATGCTCGTCATACATATACTTAGTAAGTCTCTTTTTCGTGAGTGAGTTACCTAAGGTGAGTAAAAGAGGTTTGGGAGTAGTGTGAGAAGGGTCTTGTTCTTACATTATGTAAGCCCGCCGAAACACGTTAAGAGAAGATTTGAGCCTGGTGTTCAACCTCTACTCACAGTAATCTTTAATGCGAACAATCTTTAAGTTGTACTTTAATGAAAATTCAAGTAAGATGCCCTCACTAAAAGATTTAAAGAGAGATATTTGTATGTTTATCTGAAATCAATGCAAATGATGAACAATGAATAATGTAAGTACAGAAAACAATAAATACACCAGATATATAGTGGTTCAGAGACTTAAGCTCCTACATCTACTCTTCCTGATTCAACAAGAGAATTCCTCCAGCTCTGAAATTCGTTGTTTTAGAGTATCAAGGTGTACTAAACAAAATCAACCTATCCAAGGTGATTTGTTCTCTAGGATCAACACTATGTCCTAGTTCTCAAACACAACAACATAACTTTCAAACTGAGCACTTTCAGCTTACTTGCTTCTTCCACTCAAACTTAATAATTGTCACTTCTCAAGGTTTAGGGTTTGGATTCTGATTTTCTTTCAAACTAGTAAGATATCCTTTATAATAAGAACAAGTATAAAGGCTAGGTTATCTCTTTCTAAGCTTTTAATGTATGACAATTTAGCTTGGATTATATAGAAGTTTAGAACTCTCTCCAATGATGAAACACATGGAAAATTCTTGTAGTTTTGAGTGCTTCAGTGAGTGCGACAATAAGCTTGAGTGCTTTGGATTTCATAATGTCCCATAATCTTATTTCGATCCAAGGTCTTCTGTATTTATAGATATTTCAAATAACTATTCAGATAGCTTTTTATTCTTGTGTGGTGAATACGACTAATTTTGAATCTTTAGAATGTCATTAGCCTATCTTATGTAAGGTGCATTAAATTCTAGCTTTCACATTTCTACAAATTGTTCCTTGTAGCAGGTTTTACTTTTTCCGAACCTGTCATTTTCAGGCTCAATGTTCGTACAGTGTTGTCAAGCTCTTGTTGGACCACATTTTCAGGTTGCAGAGACATTTCAACGGCTATTAATGACAACTCCACTGATGGAAAAATAACTTTAACTGAATCAAACTTGAGACTTCAAGTATGAAATTCTTCTTGTGTGCATTGATTCCCAATAAATGACTCAGCATCCTTGTCTTCTAGACTTTAGGTCAATAGACCTTTAGATTACTGTCTTCTTTTATCTCCAGCTCTAGTGGTCTTAGCACATAGTGTATGCTAATAGATTACAAGAGCTGACTTCAAGTCTTCTGTCCTTCAGGCTGAATGGTCTTATTCATAGGTTTGTTAATTCTTCATATCTTAAGGTGGATTGGCCAAGACTTGATGTTTGATGAGTTCCCCCTCAACTTGTATTATATTCAGATATCTTTTCAAATGCCTTGATTTGCAAATCTTAACTTGAAATTTAACCTGAACTAATAAATGTGTTGATTATACAAGTGCAAAACTTTAAGCCTAGCCAACTAGCCTGACATATAAGCCTTATCAGTTCTATCAATTCATCTACTCAGGGTTTTGGTATCTAATCAAAATCTTATTCAATTCATCTCCCAACAAACATGCTAAAAACGATAGTTCAACTGAGAAAGTTCATCAATTGGATTAGCTGGAAGTGTAGAGGAGAATAGCTGAGACCATTAGTATAATATGATGAATTCTTTATGAGGCATGTGACTCTCAAATTTAATGATTACCATTTACAAAAGAAAGTTGCTTCCCTGGAAAAGCATTGATCCAAGCAAACAAATGAACTTACGAAATACTATCGACCTTATATAGTCGACAAGTTTTGATTAAGTTTTTTGTACAAAAGAATCCTCATAAACCTGATTTACGATCTATACAAAAATGAAATAAGTGATCCTATATGATGAGGAACATTTGTATCGTTCAATAAGATAATGACACGTGGATGGTTGACTATGTTTCGAATGGGTAGAGGACCGATCGAGTGGGCTGAGATATTAGAGAAAGGGCTTGGGCCTAGATATTGGGCCCAGGAACGTGACGAGCAAGCAAACCTGAACATACTAAAGAGATGAATGAGAAATAGGCCCATGAGAGGTCAGGGACCAAGAGGATAAATCAAGCCTAGAGATTGGGCTCCCAAGAACTAGACCAAGTTTGGAGATTGGGAGCAGGTGAATAAGGCCCAAATGGTTGGGCTCAACAGGGGAATCTGCAAATTAAGGGCTAATAATTGTGGGGTTAGTGGATAATTATCTGTCATGATGAGGAATAATGAGGGTCGTCAGATGAAGAGGATCAACAGCTAGGAAGCCCTGATCCGCGTGAGATAGATTCTGGATAGTGGATTGAAAAAAGTGGTTTCGATTTTCAGGGAGTTTGGCAGGGAGCTGACGAGTCCGAGATAGGCGAAGCCGTTGGATTGAGAGATCGACAACTCACAATGGCGATATGCGTGATAGGGAAACTGAGAAGAGTGGAGTTAGGAGTTAGTTCCGAGAAGAGGGGAAAAAGACGTGGCATGAAAGAAGACTGGTTAGAAAGATGAGGGAAACAAATAACCGATCTTTAGGGAGTATAAATACTCCCTGCAGGTAAGACAAAACACACGATCACATACTGATACTTATACACTTGAATTGAGTTATTCTTTATGATTACTTGAGCTAAAGAAGTGATAACTGACTTGAGCGTCGGAGAGTCTGCGTTGGAATCCCCTCCAGTGTGTTTTTCAGATATTTACGTAACGTCGACAAATTTTTCACGGTCAAAGCTCGAGAGTCTTCAATAATTCAACGTACGATCCCCGTTAAATTTCACATCACATTTCGACCACTTTTTACGCATCACTAAACAAGACGAGAAACACAATTTTCTTTTTTACTCTGATATTTTATCTTATATTTCATTACCTTTAATACAAGGTCATGTCTGTTAAATAAATACTCCATTACGTACAAAACATTATTAATTTTGACATGACGTTAGGTAGACAATTTCACTTTACACTACTTGCCCATAAAATTGAAAGTCTAGACAAATCTTACATATACATGAATGAACTAGAAAGCAAATACGTTCCATCCTTTTCTCCTACATACATATCATGTGTTACTTTTAAACATTTCAAAACATTTCCCCCTCTCCCTCTCCTTTTCAATCCACCCTCTCTCAAATACACCCATGGTTTCCGAAACCACTCTATGCGACATAAAGCTATCTACGGTGGTTCCGGCGAGCATCACCGGCGAGGACAAGAACCACCAGCTGAGCGGCGTGGACTTGGCCATGAAGCTGCATTACATCTCCACCGTCCATTTCTTCGGCGGAGATGCGGCGGCGGGGCTCGGCGTCAACGATTTCAAGAAGCCCATGTTTAAATGGCTGCAGCTCTACTACCCGATCTGCGGCAGGCTCAGGCGCGGCGGCGGAGGGAGGCCCTACGTCAAGTGCAACGACAGCGGCGTTCGGATTGTGGAGGCGAGTTGCAGCACCATGACGGTGGCGGAGTGGCTCCAAAGCGTCGACGGCGGCGATCATCACCGCCGGCTGGTTTATCATCAGCATGTCGCCGCCGATGATTTCGGGTTTACGCCCTTGGTGTTTCTGCAGGTACGTTTAATTGCTTTAGATAATAATAATTTAGCTTGGTAATTAATATAGATATTGTGTAAAATTAAAATTTGAAATCTAATTGACACAATTACTACAAAATTGTGTAAAAAAAACTAAATATCAATATGATATGTTAGTGTAGATATTGTAATTAAATTTATAGCCATTACTTTTTAAGAACTAATACTCACTGACATTTAATGTTGGCGCACAATTATGATATTAGTTTATAAATAATAACGTCAATTAATAAATATTATAATATTAATTTATAAATATAATGATATAAATTTTATGTCATGAATAAATTTTATCGAAGATTTACTTGAAAAGACAAGTTCTCCTATAAAATTTATTTATCGTACAAAATTAGTAGATACTATATTAACATTCACATAGTGGTAATTTTTACGATATTAATTTATATTGTGAATAAATTTCATGAGCCTGACTCCTCTGTAAAACTAGCGACAAGGATAGTATATAATTATATATTGACTTTGTTAAACAAGCAAGGTTTCAAGATGTTTAATTTTTTTAAATGTATATACATAACGGTGATAATAGTTATACATAATTTAAAAAACTAAAATTAAAATTCACGTGAGCTCGAGTTCATATACATTTTTGCTAAAATTATAATTAGTATAACAAAAATACAAAATTAAAACCTATTAACAAGAAAAACAAAATAAAATATGAAATATTTGATAGTTTTTTTTTTGAGCAAATATTGAACAATAAAATTTGTAAAAAAATAAATATTTGATGTCGGCTAGAAAAACTCTAAAAGAAAAAATTTAAAAACATATTTGAATTAAAAAAATAATTATATAAAATTAAAAAAAAATACTATTTATTATTTTGCGAAAGCACATATTTATCGAAATAGCCAGCCAGATGCAGTGATGTCCGATCAACTCCGCCAAAAATCCGACAATCTCTAAAAAAAAAAACTATGGAGAAACATTTATTTTTAACGTTGTTAGTGTTTTTAAAATTTTTAAGTGTTTTTCTCTTTTTTAAAAGAGTTTGCAATTACAAAGTAGGTCGTCTGTACACGCGACTTTACTTTTATTTTTTAACGTTTTAAATAGTACAGTAAAAAAAATTGAACATATTCTGTGAAAAAAGCCACAACATTAATCCTCAACTGCTTTTTGGCAAATAATAGTAGTGTTGTTCGAACATTCCCGAGGTAGTAGTGGGATTTTAGCAAATGAGTCTAACACTTAATTTAAACTACTGCATACCTAATTATGTTTTAAGAAACAGCTGGATCGAATTATGTACTCAATTCTGCAAAAACACAGCCTCGTGGGGTGTTTAATTCTCATTATCATACAATAAATATTAGTATGATATTCATATAATAAAGTTTCAATTGTGAGAAAATTATTTCTCCAACACTGTTTATATTCACATTTTTTTAGAATCAAGACTCATGTCCAAAATCATTTGAGAGAAAAACATTTTAGACAATTTTAATATGAGAAGGTGACGTGAAATGAAATTAATTAATAATACAAGGAGATTAAACGTAATTTAAAGAAATATATTCCAATGTTGTATTTGTGCAATTTACCCTAATATGTTCGCGATGAGTATATACGTAACGTAACAGACATTTTTTATTCAAATGGTTTTAATTTTTACTTTATATTTTAGATGGTATATTCTTCTTATATATATTGAAACCAATCTCAAAACGTACCATAAGTCCATCTTGATGATTTTGCAAAAAAAATGTACATGTTTGAAAATTGAAATAAATACTTACACGAGCTAATTCTTCGAAAGTGTTACTCACACCATAAGATTCATGGCTTATTTTAAATAATTTGGAAAATAAAACACCAATCTTTGGTCTGGTGAGTATATATATGTTTGAGATTTAGGAGTATTTTTTCTTTAGGTTTCATATTCGAAATCCCAAGATACCATCAATTTTTTAAATAGACGTTTAATATTGAAGCCTTCAAGATGTAATCAATTTCTGAAATGGACGTTTTAACTTCGAAACCCTTAAAATGCCATCAATTTTTGAATTGAACGTTTTAACTATTCTTGTTTCAATTGGGACCCTCGCTAGACGACGGTGGAATTGATCAGAATTGTACACAACATTTATGAATCAACATGAACAGTTGAAACTTAAATGGGATCGGAATATGATGGAGTTAATTAATTATAGGAGTGTGGCAGGTGGTAGTTGGACATATCTTAATACTTTGTTGGACCATTTTATGAAAGTTGCGTTTCGTTTGCATTTCTCTTTATTAGTCCACTATTTTGTTGTCAAATAATTAATACTTTCGAAAAGTAATGGGTCCGAATTGCTTTTTAGGCTAGAACAAGATATGCTCGTTTGAAATTCATTTTATCTGGATTAAAATTTGTGACTCTTTTCGCTCTTTAAAAAATAGTGCAGAAGTGATTTTTTAAGAAGTGGGTGTGACCAATTCCTATTAAAAAAAAGTGCTTCTTGAACTCAAGTAAACAACCCCTTTTATCTGGACAAAAAATTATATGGATCAATCTCATATATAAATAAATCTTGTTTATTTATGTAATGATTAGTGAGTTTATGGATTCCCCAACTCAATTATATTTTAACGGTTAGTATGACTCTACAAAGTAGAATAACTCAATTGATTTGAATACCACTACTTATGTCGTGAGGTTTTAAATTTCGAGTCAATATTTGACCTTTCAAATCATCTCGAGTATGAAACCGTCTCACACGATATTAATTGAATTTTGAAATCTATATAATCTTTTATTTTAATTGCATTTTGTACTAGTATACGTTTATGATGAATATAGTACCTAAATGACTGCTCATAAACTTCATGTAAAATAAAAAAAAACAAATGTGTACTCCCTCCAATTTAAAATACATACCATTTTAATCAATGTATACATTAAGAAAACATTAATTTTCTTTAATACCCTTAATTAATTGTTTTGGAATTCTAAAAAAACCTTTAAAAGTTATTACTATTTAAGTTATTTTTTAATAATTTTTTGGGTAAATTAGGAAGAAATATAATTAATTAACCTTAAAATATAGATAACGATATCTAAATTGCAAATTATGTGAAATGTCAAACTGATATCTTAAAAAAATTGACGGGTATATATTATTTTAAAGATGAGGAGATCTTGTGTGGGCTGTCTCACTAATCCTATATCGTGAGATGGAACTCTAATTAGTACTTCTGACTCATTTTATTAGAAAATTTGATCCTTTAATCTGACCTTTTTTTTATTTGAAAACATCCTTTAATCTGACCTTAATTCATATACAAAGATAAGACATGTATTTATTTGTTGTGCCTGGCCACCAACTAGATGTAAAAGATAATGTAGGAATACCTCAAACTGCAATTAGACTAAACCAACAACTACAACTGGAAATGATAAATGTAGTAACAAAAACTAGTAGCCAACTTGAGGACACATCAAAGTTAAATATTTGGCAAACACAATTAATTAATCCTGTCATTTAATTCCTTCAAAATTAAATATTTGGTGAATAAATTGATCAAAGTCGTTGATCTCCTACTTTTAAAAGTGTAATGATATTTGGGTGATTCATCCGGGGTGAACACTGTTAACTATTTTTGTACCCATAATGAAAAAAATTATTAAAATTGTCACTTATTTTATTAAGGGTACAATAGTAATTTCATCATATAAAATGACTGAAATACCCCTATCACCAGTGGCAGAACCACGTTCACTAGTGGGGTGGTCATCCCCACCCCCCAAGTTTATTTTGTCCAAGCTACTCTATATACATATGTTTAAAATTTAATTATGTTAAATATTGTAATAGGCGTATGTATGTTAGCTTTGGAAATGATGAAAAGTGTGGATTCAAGAAAATGATGGCATTCATTGGCTGTAAATTGGGTGTTGGGCCATTCTTTATTGAATTAATCATGTAAAATTAATTAACAAAATATTATATCACATATTATTAGAGGTGCTCACCGTTCCAGTTCCGAATCGGCGGTTCCAAAAATTTTGAAGGTGGAATCGGAACCGAACCGCGATCAAGACGGTTTCGGTTCGGTTCCCGAACCGGCGGTTCGGGTTCCAAGCCGTCGGTTCCTTATTTTTTAATTTTTTTTTCTTGATTTTTGGATCTAAAATTTGAAGGAATGTAGATGACAAATTTAATTATTGTAATATTGTTAATATAAGAATTTAAATTAAAGATTACATTACAATAATTAAAAGTTAAAATATAAAAATATAAATAACAATAATATTAGTACAATACCGAAATGCAAGCAACAATGAAAATTAGTAAGACTAGTCTAGTAGTCTAATAGAATTAAACTTCATCACCATTTGGACAATTTTCAATTTTCCATGTCAAATTGACTCTCTTCTCGGATGCTTTGATTGTACATGTTTAACCAAAACTCCATGTCAATTTTCTTGGTCTCTTGACTTGACTATTGACTATTTGACTCTTCAAACAATGAAAAAATGAAGATGAAAACTTGAATAAATTAAATCAACTAACAATAGTTTTGAATTAATTGAATTATTGAAGTATTAAGTATGAATTAAGTATCTTGAATTCTATCTTTCTAAGAAATAAACTTAGAAAGAATTGAATGAACTATTACAAAATATTTAAAAAAAAATCGGCGGTTCACGGTTCTAGAAATGATGGAACAGGAACCGAACCGTGTATATTACGGTTTCGGTTCGGTTCCTGTTCGAACCGCCGGTTCCGGTTTTTTTTTAGCATGCCTACATATTATGTAAGGAACAATATGTATAGCTTTGATCAAAATCAGATGGTGAATTTTATTTGTACCATATTTTAATGTACAAATATTTTATGCAAGTGTCGGCTTTATAGAAAATTCATCATCGGATCTCATATCATTATTCTATATAAATATGTGATATATACATGTATAATAATCTTTAGTCCGTTCAATTTTTAATTAGTTATATAAGTTATTCTTTTTTCTTTTCTTTTTTTTGAGTAGATTTTGTGCAAGACTGTTTTAAGGTGAGAGGCATAATTTGAGCATGACCATCATATTTTAAAACGAAAATGTTAATTTATGCTAGTTTGCAAATAGTCTCCTAGTGAGACCATTTCACTTAAGTCATTGACTCTTTTTTTCGGCCCCCCTCACTTAACATTCCTGGCTCCGTCCCTGCCTATCACCTCAGCGTGAGTCTGACCATTTAACAGCGTCCCCTTTAAAAAACCAATTTCCAATGATCTGAATGACATCAGATAAATTCTTTATTACATTTGAAATCCAATTTAGTATGAAATAGTCTTAAAATGAATAAGTGATGAGATAACAAAAGTGTGAGAATTGCTTGTTTGGTGCAGATAACAAAGTTCAAGTGTGGAGGAGTGTGTGTGGGAATGAGATGGGCTCATATCCTTGGAGATGCATTTGCAGCATCAGAGTGCATCAATATGTGGGGGAAGATCATGGCCAATCAAGAACTGCCACCTCATCTCAACATGACTCAAACCATTAATCACCATAATAACTCCGATTCCATTTCTTGTCAATCCATTAAGCTTTTGGAATCCCTTGGGGACAACTGGTTAACTCCAAACAACACCAAACTTGAAATGCACACTTTTCATATCACTGAAAAGAAGTTATCTAACTTGCTGCATTCGGAGGAGACGATCGAGCCCTTCGACTTTATCTCTGCTATAGTATGGAAGTCCGTGGCGAAAGTGAGTGGTGCCAAGATTGTAAATATTTGCAAACGGAGGGGCAATGGAGATCTGGTGATTGGAGTGGTTGAAGCTCAAACTATAATGGATGATGATACTATTGCAGTGTCAAAGATGGTTGCTAGCAACTTCGTCGATGAAACAAGCGCTATTGGGAAACGGATGGAGGACAGAGATGGGGACCTGGATTTTGTGGTGTACGGGTCAAATCTTACGTTTGTGAACTTGGAGCAAGTGAATTTGTACGGGCTGGAGCTGAAGGGAGAAAGCCCGATTTTTGCTGACATGTGCATCGGAGGGGTGGGCGATGAAGGGGCGGTTGTGGTGGTTCCGGATTCGAGTGGAGGTGGGAGGGTTGTTAATGTCATTTTACCTCAAGATCAGCTCCAACACTTGAAGGATGAGCTCAGGGTGGAATGGGGCATCATCTAATAGTAATACCTCATTACTGGCTTTATTATGTTGTACTGTGTGCTTTGTGTGTGTTTTTTTGCTGGAGATGGAAACAGGAGTATTATCAAAGGTAACTCAAATATTATTTTCTTGTTCATGTATATTTGCTATTATTATGAAAAATGGAACAGAGGATTTGATCTACTAAATATGTGCATTCCCCCCATTGTTGGGGGCATTAAGGCTTGGGCAATATCTAATTTAAGATATGACTATAAATACCCTTTAACATTCTCTTATTTTCAACTCATCAAATTCTCAATTTGAGTTGAGCAAAAATGAGGAAAATATTATACAAATCATTTACTAAGAATAGTTTATGAAGCATATAAATATATGAATAACACTTGAATGCACCAGTTGCAAGGTTTAACTGGTGCACAATTAATATTATTCAATAAAAACAATGTTGACCAACTAATACATTATAGTAAAACAACTAATACTATTTAAAATTACTCTTGAGTTGCACGGTGCAACTGGAGCATATAAGTATTTGCCTCTATATATATAGCTGAATACAATATACCATATTTGGATAAACAGATACCTACTACAGAAGCTCCCAAAGCATCGGCGCCCCACTCGTTTAAGCCACGAAATCCAGGTAAACAGTAGTATCAGAAGTGGCTTATCCATGGCCTTGAACATTAAAAGATCTCTTTGCTGCACAATACAGAGAGAGAGAGCGGAAACGCACAATTCAATGGCCTTGACATGCAAATTAAGCCAATTTCACAAGATATCAGAGTCCTGCTTTAGAGGCCAGGAGAAGTTGTATAAGACGAGTCCAACCATAAGAACCACACTGCCCAACACGAAAAACGGGCTCAAGTTTGAACCGTCTGGGAGGTACGGTAACGGAAGGGAAAGAATATAGATTGATATCGGCACTGAAACACCAAGTACATGTTGTTAGAATATATAGCTCTACTTTTTTTTTTTTTTTTTGCACTGAGATAGTAAATAAACAAGTGATGGAGAACCTGATGACATGACAGCAAGGGAAGAAACAATGGCTGATGAATATTTCAAAAGATTGAGCACTGATATGTTGAATGCAATATTTGTTGTTATGTAAAGGAGGGGTAGCAGTGGGGCTCCATCACAACCTGACAAATTAACAAGAGTTACATGTCAATTGAAAACTAATAGAATGAATTCTTGTTTAATTTCATAAAACACGTTTATTAAACATATGATTTCATAAAAATATACTCCCTCCGTCCCAGAAAAATTTGGCCAATTTCCTTTTTGGGACATCCCACAAATATTTGCACACTTAAAAAAGGAAACTCCTTACTAAACTTTATCCTCACAATATTCACATATTTACACCAAATGCCATTACTTTTGTGGCCCACATATACACTCAATCCATTTAATTCATTTACTTTATACATATAAACTTACTACATTACCCCTCAACACTCCACTCATTACACCTTTTTCTTAACATGCGTGCCATAAATTTGGGGCAAATATTTGTGGGACGGAGGGAGTAGTATTTATTAAACATATGATTTACCTGTTGTATTGGCTCCAACGTTAAAGAAACAAGCAGCCCCGTCTCTCAAGTATGAAGGAAGTTCAGGTAATGGTATGCCCTTCAAGTTTGACAAAAGAGGCAGACAAAGGAGCACAAAAAGTGCCTACAAGAAAAGGAAATATGAGATACAAGAGTTTTCATGTGTCAGATTTATATAGAGATTGGGCCAATGCAGTACTGGCTTTCTTAGTCTGCTTTCAATGGAATATCTCAACCCTTGTAATTACAATTTTTCATAATAGAAAATGAGCAACACTTGGGTGCATCAGTTGCACGTTGCTACTGGTGCACAACTAATACTGTTAATTGTAAACAACTAATATTGTTAAGTGAAAACGACTAAAACTGACTAACTAATACCTTTTATAGTAAAACAACTAATACCATTTAAAAATACACTTGGGATGCATGATGCAACTATGCATTGAAAGTATTATGCCTAAAAATATTCTGTTTCATATAAAATACAAACAAGAAAACATCATATGTAGGCATGGAAATAAAAAGATATAGACATAATTATTCTAATGATATCTTTGTGAGTCGATCATTACCTGAAATCCAGATCCGTAGGAGTTGACAACAAATATGTCCAGCACCTTTCCCTATATTAGTTAGATAAGATTTAGTAGACCTCTGATTTTAAAATCTCGAAATTTGAAGTAGCACATTTTAAAACAACAAATGCACATGACAGATTTCATTTTTCGCACCTTGAGGCGAGTTGCAGCATCAAGGAAAACAGATTCCTGCCCATTTACAAGAAGATTAATTGCATAATAGGTGATTTAATGGTGTCCACAATGATTCATGCATTACCTTGAGAACAGAAGCAACTGCTTGAAATGCAGTTGAAGCTATCATCATTGCGGGCCACAGTATTCTAACTCCAGAGAGCATTTGATCATGTTCTGATCCACTGCAACCCAGAAATAAAGTATTGCCATAAAATGAGATACCATCTTAAAAGGGGATAATATCATTTTTTCCCTAAAGTTTACCTTTTTCTAGTTTTGTTCCTCCTCTTTCACCCACTATCAAATTTGGTCCTGAAAGTACATTTTTATTCCCATATTTGGTCCCACCGTTAGTTGACTGTCTGTTAACTGACGGAATCAACTATTTGGGTGCTAAATATAATACTTAAAAAGTTTTTTTTATAATTACATGTAAGTACATAACTTTTAAATAATTACATTTAGGACCCCATATAGTTGAGTTCATTAGTCAGCAGACGGTCAAGTAAAGGTGGGACCAGATGTGGGAGTAAAAGTGTATATTCAGGACCAAATTTGATGGTGAGTGAAAGAGGGGGCCAAAAAATGGGAAAAGGTAAAATTATGGACCAAAAATGATATTATCCCTCTTAAAAGTAAATGAACCAGCCCAAAACCAATTGCTAATTAAATCCGAGTTCGATATGTTGCTTGAAGTTCAGCTCAAAGTTGAGTATTTTAACTAGAATGACATGATACTTTTGTAAGCCTACCAACTTCCTGAAGCTCGACTCGCTCAACAATCACAACAAACTCGAATGAAATTTCAATCTCAATTAGAAACTCATACCAAGCATGAACTCTCTATGACTCAACTTGATTACACCCATACTCGGAAGTATATCCCACATTGCACTATATATATTACCACAATCAATTTTTCTGGCATTTACGTAAAATTGCTTATGTATAGAGGAGAAGACCTTGTAACTGCCAATACAACACCAGCAGCAACAAGAAAACATCCAGCTAGTCGGTTGAAAGAGTATCTCCTCCCTAAGATGAGAATAGAGAAGGCCAGCTGCCATACCAGAAATGCCTGCAATAGTAGGTTCCCAAAAAGTCAACCTTGAGGACACAATAAATATATAGTTTGCTCTGGTTGTACTGGAGTTAAATACTTTATTCTTCTATGTGATTAATTGATGATGCTTCAAGCAAAAAATAACTAGGCAAAAACACAAAATAATAACCAAATGAAACTTCCGTCATAATGCCACTAAAACATTAATATGATTCTAACAACTTCTGCACTCTAAAAGGGGTAAGTTAATTTATCTTCTAGAGTTTGATACCAAAACACGTATCCAGCTTTGATAATAGCATACACTCCTAAATAAGTGATTATAAATGTAACATAGAATCAGATGAGAGAAGTGTTGGCATGAGAATAGTGTTATGACAAGGCATAAAAGAAAGAGAGACAATATTTCAAGAAAACTAGCTTGCCTAAAACCAGGTGGCTTAGCCCAACTGGCCACTGGGCTTCTCATTTGAGTGGGAGACTCAGGTTCGATTCCCTCTTGGAACAAATTGGAGTTATGGGAGTTATAAGGTGGATTGACGATTTCGTGGAGTATTTGGGTGCTTGGTGTACTAACTACTAACAACAAACATTTAACTTTGCCCGATCAAAAAAAAAAAAAAAACTAGCTTGCCTAAATTTTGTGTACGAAAACTGCACAGCGACGTATGCTTAATTAGAAACAACACAGTGGATAACCAAACCCGAAAATAAGAAGGAAAAAGACAAAGAACATAAGTTATTAATGAATCATGGGTTATCTATTCCAGTCTTTGTGCCAAAAAAGCATGTGTACAAAAAATGGAAAATAATTAATGATAGTACCTGATTTAGTATAGGGATGGCTGGTCCGGGAAGCATGGCTGTATAAGATACACATTGTTCAAGTTCAATAAAAGGCTGCTGAAGAAAACTAGAACAGATTATTTATCTTCAAGATAAAAAGTCGGAATTCTTTTTTCTACTATTTTTTACTCCCTCAATTTTTAATTAGATGTCGTTTTAACCTTTTGAAATATTTTTAAAATAGATGTCGTTCTGGGATTTTCTCCCCCTTTATCTCATATTTGCCCTTAATATGGTAATTTTAAATTTCAAATTTCCTATAAAATGTTGTGTGTATATTTTTTCAGCCAATAGCAATTATTGTTAAGAATATTTAAATAATAATAATTAAGGTTAATTTTGGGGAGAAAAAAAAATCCTTAATTTGTTTAAAAATTCCAGAATGACATCTATTAAAAAATGGAGGGAGTATAATTTAGCAGCACACCTTCTCTGCCAACAATATGATTTAAACACTAACTCTCAATTTAATGATAGACACAAGAAATATTATGTTTCTATGATTTTTAAGGTAATTTTTGCATGAGTCATTCACGAGACATAAACAATATGATCCAGTCTTGAGAGGCACTCATACCTCCGGAGTACATCCCAGCAACAAGTCCAAGAGCTTCTAGGAAACCAATGATTATAAAAGGTGACTTTGGAAAGGCTAACATCTCATTGGTAACAATGCCACTTTTGTATCTCATGAAAAGGGTGACGAAATATATAGCCACATACCTGGGTATCATAAGAAACCATCAATTTTAATGTACCCCCGAAACACTCTATTAGTAAAATCTGTAGCAGAGAAAATCATAATTTGCACTTCAGAAAATCAGCCCACAATATTTGTTCTGTTTTACTAAATTGTTTCCCAAACAGTTGAATGCATTCACATCAATGCCATTATCACTTCTATTTAAGAACATCACGTTTCCCCAATTCTTATTAGATAACCGATTCCTGTAATTTGAACTATTCAACCACCATTTAATGATCTAAACATGACATTGCACAATAAATTCAGTAACTGGATTCCTAATTCATAGTAAATTTAATATATCAAACACTCGACTGAAAATGAAATGAGATTGGGTAAAATAGACACTTAATTTCACAATAAAATACGAATTACTCCAACATAATATTCCATTCATCAAAATCGTACCCGAATGTGGTGAACTGAGCGAGAAAGAAGGGGAATTCCTTCATAGGCACAAGCGCGAGCTTGTAAAGCACGCGATTCGCAATGGCAAGAGCAACCGTGACTGTGGCGCATACAACGACGGTGACCTTCTTATTGGAACTGGAATTGGGGGGCGGAGTCGTTGGCGGTGGCGGCGGCGTAGGCGTGCCATTGGCGGATATCGGTGGGAAACGGCGGAGTCCATGGCCGAAGTTAGTGGTGCTCCGGTAATTAATGTTGAAGTTGTGAGTGGGAGGGAGAGAGAAAATGGAGAGTTTAAGAGGAGGGGTTTTGCGATTGAAAGTGGGTTGAAGATGAGAGAGAATACGGCGGCGAGAGGGATTGGTGGAGAAGTTTATGAAATGGGTAGAAGAAGAAGATGGTGATCGGAGACGGAGATTTTCCATTGGAGAAAATGGCGGCATTAATTCCACGTGCACCTACCTACCTCTATGTATTCATATTACAACTTCCTTTTTTTCCCTTTTAATAATTGAGATTTTGTTTTTCATTGTTTTTTCTTTCTTTTTTTCATTAATTAATAATGAGAGTTCTCATGTTCTCTACGTAGTCAACTTGTGTGCACCATTTGCAACAATTTAGAATTCCTGCAATTGGATTTTAGGGGTTTTTTTTTTACTATATTTCAACTTTCGAATAAAACCCGGACCCAAATCGAGCCCGACCTGAACCCGATCGACCCGACCCGGATCCGACCCGAAGGGTTCATGGTGGGTTTGGGTTGGGGTTCATAGTTCAAGGTTCGGGTTTGGGTCCATGGTTTTGGATTCAGGGTTCATGGTTCGAGAATAGAAAAAGAAATAGAGGGTGAAATCACCCAAGTTCTAGTATATGTTTAATTCAAATTAAAATTGAATTCAATTGCACTGTGTGCAATTGGTGCACACAAGTATTACTCCTCTATGCATCAAAAGTAGATAATCCTCTAAGAACTACACCCTCACACTATTTACAATTTTACATAAAATGTCATTATTTTTTAGCCCACACTTTAATTTATTTATTTATTTTATACATATAAAAATTTATAAAATTATTTCTCAAATTTTTACTCATTATTTCACTTATTTATTTTGTGTGTCCAAACCAATGTTTTCAAAATCGGGTTGAACCGGCCGGTAATCCGGTTAAAAAGCACCTATATAACCGGATTTCAGGTTGAACCGGGTTGAACCGGTCAAAACCCGGTTCAACCGGAAAAAAACGGTTTTTTTATTTATTTTTTTTTAAATTAAATTATTAATTTATATTAAATATTTAAAATTTTAAATCTATATTCCTCTCACATTTTTCTCTAACACTTTCGATGTGGGATAAATGTATGAGGTGAGACAAAATTTATAAAATATGATATGAAAAGTTATAAAATATATATTTAAATTTTTGTAGGTGTATACTTATTTTATTTTTTTAACTAAACATAGAAAACGGTTGAACCGCCGGTTGAACCGCTGACCGGTGGTCTGTCCGATTCGATCACCGGTTCGGTTATGAAAACATTGGTCCAAACTATTGTGCAAATTTATTGAGATTTTGAGAAATAGAGAGAGAACATACTCATCACTCTCAACAAATTCGTATACATGAAAAGAAAAGATGAAAAGAAAAGGGCGAAAAAAGATGAACACAAGAGACTCTACATTACATCAATTAGAAACATAAATGAAAATTAGATCCAAGCATATTTAGAATACAAAAATAAATTCTGGAACATGACAAACAAATCAATCCAACACTAAACTTGATCAACGTGTTAGGTGTAGTCACTTGAAGAAGCATATCTGAGGTCGACAATGAGTATAAGACTCAATTTGGAAATTCGTGGATTTCACACACAAATCATACTCTCTAATGGATTTACAAATATTTAGATTTGAGAGTTTAGGGAAGAGAGTGAATGAGGAGAGGGGATTTCACAAATGACTGAGTTTTGATGAGGATTTGAAATCCCTCAATTTTAAACTAGACTCTCAAATCTAAGTATTTGTAAATTCATTGAAGAGTGATGATTTGTTTGTGAAATCCATGGATTTTAAATACATCCATCCAAATGGAGTCTTACTGAATTGAAGTCAAGAAAGCTATTTGGTGCAGTATTTTCATAATTTGACCGACGACCAAATCGAACTGGGCATCGGTTGGCGGTTCGACCGATTGGACCGATCGAACCGACGGTCCAACCGTTAAAATGATCCCTATAAATTTTTCTAAAATATTCCCTATATATGTTACAATAAAAATTAAAACAAATGTGTACTTATAAAATTTAAAGTTATAATTTATAAGTTTCATATTGAAATAAACACAATAAAATTATAGAAAACACAACATAATTTAAATACTAAAATTTAAAATAAGGATGAAAGAAATAAAAATTAAGTTTTAAATTAATTAAAAAATAAACAAAAGAACAAAAAACCGGTTCGACCGATTTTATTGGTTTTCCAATTTTGACCGGTATTTCAGGTTCTGGCCGCTTTTTTCCGATTCAACCGTAAAAACGATTCTTTGGGGGTAATTAGACCAGTTCCATGGCCGGTTCCCGGTTCAACTCGGTTCTGAAAATGCTGATTTGGTGTTGCGACATCACTAAAAGCCTCGAGCTGGATGGTTTTAATTTCAATTTTTACAAGGAGAACGGGAACATTCTTGAAACATATTTTGTGCGCATGTTGGTCAAGTTTCATCAGCACGGGAGATTGGTTAGAGAAACCTATGAATCAAAAAATTTAAACACCTACAAATAAACATATAGAAGGCGAGAAAAAGAAGGTAAACATATATTTATTTAGAATTTGGTTGATCTTTTGATTCCTCTCTCTAAAGATATGATATCGGGGCCTCAACGACTTATTTCTATTTTTTCCTATAATTTGGTTAGCGACTTCTTCCACATTTTCCTACAATTTGGTAGTAGGGAGTAGATGGAGTCATTTCTGACCTAACCCATCTGACCTCTGACCTACAATTTGATAGTAGGGAGTTGATAGAGTCGTTTGTGACTTATTCTATCGGGCCTCGAATTTGAACTGCAATTTGATAGTAGAGAGCTGATAGAGGGGTTTGTGACTTATTCCATCGGACCTCGAATTTGGCCTACAATTTGGTAATAGGGAGTTTACGGGGTCCTCTTGTTGGGGTTATACTGAAAAGTATGCTTTTACTTTGTATAACCAAACTGAATTTCTTATTTATTTTACTGAAATAAATTATTTATCACATGTTGCATTAAATATGAATGAATGTTATATATATTTACTGCATACCCATTCGATAAAGTCAGTACGTGTTACGTTGTAGTTAATTTGGTGATACCAGATCACAGAAGATCAAATTAACAGTTCCTCGTGACTAAGTACAAATTCACAACCCAGATGGAAATGAACAACCCATCATGAAAGGTTGAAGTGTAAGGCTCAGATTGGCTTGTCTTGACCAAGGGATTACACTAGTGCATTATGATGCGCTGAAAATGACCTACAGGAGGACAAATTCTTCGGTACTGAATATACAAGAATTAGACCTCAGTGGTTCGTTATTTCTTAATCTTCGTCCCTTAAATAGGATCGTGTGAAATTAATAACTATTGCTTTGACTTGTGATGAGAAGAGAATCAATGCGATTCGATACCTTGTATCTTGGGCAATATTATTAATTACATGACGATTGCTAAGATTTAATACGGAGAATCGCGTGCAAGTACGACTTGCTTGATTTGTCCCCTTGGTGGGCTCAGAATCTTTATCATACCAAATCTTGAAAGTGAAAATTTATTTTCGGTATGGATAATATTGTTGAGTTGTCTTTACTCCAAGGACAAAGATAATAATTAATATAAACTCTGTTCAGTGGCTTAATTAATTAATGGACTAAGATAATCTTAAACGCGAGAAATAATGACCGGGAGCCATATTATTGTGAAGTCATAATGTGGGTTAAGATGGATAGTTCAATATTAATTTTATAGTGGAGTAAATTAATAGTAATGGGCTTGAATAATATTTTGGCTAAATATTAAAGCTTCATAGCCCATTGGAGGTCCAATCTTAATTCTCCTAAAGGTCCCTCAAATAGCCCAAATTAAAGTCCAATTAATGAAAATGAGAAGAAAATATTTTGCCTATTTTTCCTAATTCTTTTCGAAAAATATGAGTAGGAGATAGAAAAAAAAAATTCTTGATTTTCTTGGAAAGATCTTATGGAATAAGTATTCTTGAGATACAAGTTTATCCCATAAATTCAAGAAAGGAAAAAGATCTTATTTCTTCCTATTTGATATGATATTTTCGAAAATAATGGACAAGAAAGGAGGAGGAAATTTTGTTGGGAGATATTTTGGGAAATAGAATATATTGAATATATTCTAGATTGTGTCTTGAGGAAGAAGCAAGGAAATTTCCCAATGACCAACAAAGCCCTAATTTTTGTCCACCCTAGTCCTGTAAATAGGGGATGAATTTTTCATCCCCAATTGCAATTACATGTGTTGGAAAAATTAGAAATCCACAAAGGTGGTGGCCAAATATTTTATTTTCTCCTTTAAGATTAAAATCGTTCGTTGATAATCCTCCCACCGGATTACGTTCGTGGACGTGGGATATATTTGAGAAGGCACTTTGGATTGATCCATCGTCTCAACGGTTGTCTCTACGAGAGGTTAGTAATTACGTAATTTCTAGATTCCGCATGCTTAGGATTTACGTGAATTACGTGTACGCATGATGTTTATTTGCTTATTAATTATTATGTTGAATTGGTTTAGGATTATTCATGTTAGTAATTAATTAATTAATTTAAATATGTATTTAAATTCAACTCGAATAGATCCGGGCACCCCTAATTTCCCAACAACTGGTATCAGAGTCTCGATTACGAGCTCTGTATTTAAATTGTTATTTAAATTAATGTTGGCCATTAAATTTTATTGAAAATTGGATAGTAGAATTGTTAGATCTGTTTTGTAGGTATCTAATTGTCATGGTATTTAATGTGTTTATTTATTTCATGCGTATGAATGGTTTTAATTCGACTCGTTCAAATTTGTTTTTCTCGTGAGAAAATTCACGAGTAGATTAGGCTATTTGATTTGTTCAATGTAATAGACTAGTCTAGATTTAAATTTATTTATTTTGTAAAATAAATTGTAACCTGATCGAAGACGAAGACGGAGACGAGAAATTAAAACAGATCGTAAGCGCAGTATCGGCGCAAGAAAACGCGTTAAGTGGTAACGCGACGCGACGCGGATGTTGGCGCAGCAAGACGGCGTGGGCAAGGCCGAGGGCCGAGCGGCGGAGATCTTGGTCGAGCGCTACCGGCGCCAAGTGACCAAGCGGATCGGGACGAAAGCTGACTGGCGACAAGACTCACATAGGCGTGGAGTGTTTACGCCGGCGGCGTCGGCGGCGAAGCGACGAATGGCATGTCGCGTGCCATGAGGGTACGGTCTGCATGACGCCGCTGTCGAGTGGTGTCGAAGCCGCCGCTGACGCTGCGTCGGCGCTTAAGGTATCACAAGGTATGCATGATCGTAATCGACGATTTGGGTGCAAAGGCGTGCACCCCTACCCGTGAGATGGTCGATGCACGGGACATGACTTTTCGAGACGTTCGAGTGGAAGAAATTCAAGACGACATTTTTTCAAAATCAAGCCAAGAAAAATCAAACCATGACAGTTGGATAATTTGTGCCCAGTATGTTTATTTTTTCTGCTTTGCTTAATTTATTGTTGTATTTTCTTATGTTTTATTTAACTTGTTTAAATGTGTTTGCATGAGAATTGCTCAACGAAAAATTTCAAATTCAAAAATTAATAAGTATGTTTTAAAATAATTAATTTGGTTTTGAATCAAATTAATTTTGACTTCCATGATTTATTTATTTGTGAAATCTGTTGGAGAAATTCCCCTTAGGGACGGCCAAAAGAAAGCTTTCACATGAATAAATTCTCAAAAGGATGATTGTGAATTATTATTAGTGGCGACGATGACCCTCCCAAGAGGCTCGATCAAAACGAAGTAGTAATTCTGTATTTAATCATGGTTATTACTTAGGTATAAATTTGATATGCATATACTTCACCGAAGTCCCTGTCAATTTTATATTGGTCAAGTGAGAGCCAATTATTAATTTTTTTAAAAAAATTAAAGGTTTGTAATTGTTCTTGTTTGTAACCTGCTTGAATGTGATTTAAATGATGACCCTCCCAAGAGGCTCATTTAAAACTGTTTTGAGATGTTGGCTGATTCATGTTCATATTTTTTTTGAGATTTCAATATGAATCATGTGATCGAATTATGTGATTTTCTTTGTGTTGAACCGGATATTGACACAAGATGTATGTTTATTTTCAGTATCATCATGTCGCAACCTTTTAATCCATTGAAATATATGCTCAAAGAAAACCAACTTACTGGTGAAAACTATGGAGTTTGGAAAAGAAATATGAAATTTGTCATCACTGCACAACCACAACATTGGGTTCTTGGGGGATCCAAACCTGAAAAACTTACTGATGGGTCATCAAATGCGGAGAGATCCATGCATGAAATCTGGGAGCAGGCCAACAAATTTATGAAGTGTATGATCTTGACTTCATTGTCTGATGATTTGAAACACATTCATAAAGATGTTGAAACAGCTGCGGAAATCATGTAGAGTCTCGAGGAAATGTTTTCAAAAAAAAGCCGCACGACTGAACAGTTTCATCATAATGGCGTGGCCAAGCTAAAGATGACGGAGGGAACACCTGTAAGGGATCAGTTCTCAAAGTCAGACGCCATTTTGAGAAACTAGCCTACCTCGGTGCTAAGTATGATGATGGGGCTCAAATCGAATTCTTATTCCTAACTCTTCCGAGATGTTTAATTGAGTTTTACTGTAGTTTTGTGATGAGTGATCACATGTTTACTATGGATACTCTACAAGAGGTCTTGGAGACGATAGAGAAACATTTGGGACAAGAAGACGAGGCTTTGGTGACTAAGAAACTTCTTTCAAGATCTAGGCCAGTGGAAGGCAAGATCAAAGTGAAGATGATCAGTCAGAAACAAAGCAAAGCTCGTACTAAGAAAGGTAAAGGTAAGGCGGTAAGTGGGTTAGGAATCTAAAAGAAACCAAAAGGGAAGTGTTTTAACTGCGGTGAAAAGGGACATTGGAGGTGGGCTTGTTCCAAACCCAAGCGGAATGGAAAGAAAGGTAATTCTCTCGCACTAGTTGTTGAAACTTGTTTAGAGGCGTATGCTACCCATTCGTGGGTAGTGGATACGGGATCCACTGATCATGTTTGTTTCACGTTACAGGGGTTCAAGGGACCCGACAACTTAGTGGAAGAGAGATCCTCGTCACGCTGGACGATGCTACGAGAGTGGCAACTGAAGCAGTGGGAGACGTGCACCTGTCTTTTGAAGACAAGAGTTTAATTTTAAGAGATGTTCTTTATGTTCCCATTTTTCGCAAAAACCTTATTTTTGTTTCAAAACTATTTGCTGATGGATATTATGTTCGTTTTAATAAACATGTTACTGTTTTTCGTAACGATGTTGGAACATTACGGAACAATCTCTACATTATTAACTGTGCACATCACACACACAATGCATCCTATAACACATCTACTCTTTCAAGTAATAGGAAACGTTCGACCAACGTGAACGAGACACTTCTTTGGCACCTAAGATTAGGTCATATTAATCTAAAAAGGATCCAAAGGTTAGCCCAAGATGGTTCATTGGAGTCCCTCCTGATTGAACCATTTCCAACTTGTGAATCATGTTTGGAGGGTAAGATGACCAAGAGGGCATTTGGAGCCAAGGGGCTTAGAGCTAAAGAAGTGTTGGAGATCGTTCACACCGATGTATATGGTCCAATGCAAATCAAAGCAAGAGGTGGCTACGAGTATTTTGTTACGTTTATCGATGATTACTCACGCTATGGGTACGTTTTCCTAATGAAGCATAAATCTGAGACCTTTGATAAATTCAAAGAATTTAAGGCTCAAGCAGAGAATCATATGGAAAAGAGTATCAAGTTTCTACGATCTGATCGTGGAGGCGAATACCTCAGCGATGAATTCTTGAACTACCTGTCGGATGAAGGGATTGCATCCTAGTTGACTGCACCCGGTACCCCTCAACAAAACGGGGTTGCAGAACGAAGAAACAGTACGCTTCTAGAAATGGTAAGATCAATGATGAGTTGTGCGGATTTACCAAAATCGTTTTGGGGTTACGCCTTGCAAACAACAGCTTACATTTTGAACTTAGTGCCATCCAAATCGATTCCAAAAACCCCTAGGGAATTGTGGACGAGGCGCAAGCCCAACTTAGGACACATGAGGGTCTCCGGCATACGTGTTGGATAAGGAAGCTGGGAAATTGGATGCACGTTCGGAATTAAGGTTGTTTATAGGGTACCCCGAAGGAACGAAGGGATGCATGTTCTATGGTCCCGAAGATCAAATGGTCATAATCAGTACACACTTTAGATTTTTGGAAGAAGACTATATGAACGATAAAAAGCCTAGAAGCGAGATTACCTTAGAAGAACTTAGGGGGCTAACTCTGTTGCCAACTGTACAAGAAGACATACCACGCGTCACACCTACACAACCGGAACTTCGTCGTAGTGGGAGGGTTTTCAGATAACCCGAGTGATTCTTAGGGATCGGAGAGTCCTCGAACTTGATCTCAGGAGAAGAATCAGATCCATGGTCCTACAACGAGGCGATCCAGGACAATGATGCGACATATTGGCAAACAACAATAAAAACCGAGATGGGTTCAATGGATCACAATAAAGTGTGGGAGCTTGTCGAACCACTTAATGGGGTAAAACCCATTGGATGCAAGTGGGTATACAAGAGAAAAAGGGGACCAGACGAAAAGGTTGAAACCTTTAAAGCAAGGCTCGTGGCGAAAGGGTACACTAAGAAATAAGGGATCAACTATGAGGAAACCTTTTAGCCCATAGCCATGCTCAAGTCCATCTGAATTCTCTTGTCGATTGCTGCGTACCTAAATTTTGAGATCTGGCAAATGGATGTCAAGACAGTTTTCCTCAACGGAAGTCTTGACGAGGAAATCTATATGCAACAACTCGAAGGCTTCATTGAAAAAGGCCAAGAGCATCTGGTTTGCAAGCTAAAGAAGTCCATTTATGGGCTAAAGCAAGCATCCCGTGCTTGGAATTAGTGTTTTGATCAAGTTATAAAATCCTACAATTTTGATCAAAACAATTTCGAAAGTTGTGTGTATAAAAAGCGTGACGGAACTGCCTTGGTATTCTTGGTACTATACGTAGACGACATTCTGCTCATCGGGAACGATGTAAAGATGTTGTCGGGCGTAGCGGCGTGGTGTCAAAAAGTTTGATATGAAGGACTTGGGAGAAGTCGGTCACGTCCTAGGGATCAAGATCACTCGAGATCGCAAGAAAATGATGATCGGGCTTTCGCAAGCTTCGTACATAGACACCATTTTGAAGCGATTCAGCATGCAAGATTCCAAGAAAGGTTATGTACCTTTCAGACACGGAATCCATCTATCCAAGGAAATGTGTCCCAAGACACAAAAGGAAATAGATGACATAAAGGGCGTTCCTTATGCTTCGGCTGTAGGAAGCCTCATGTACGCGATGTTGTGCACGAGACTGGATATCTGCTTCGCCATAGGAATGGTGGCAAGATATCAAAGTAACCCTGGGAAAAAGCATTGGACTGCGGTTAAGACCATTCTGAAATATCTGAAGAGGACACGGGACATAATTTTAGTATATCAATCAGGCAGTCTAATCCCCATCGGTTATACGGACTCAGATTTACAATCAGACATAGACTCTAGAAAGTCAACCTCGGATAGTGTGTTTTGCATGGGGGGAGGAGCCATGACATGGAGAAGCGTTAAGCAGAAATGCATCGCCGATTCTACCATGGAAGCCGAATATGTAGCTTCTTGTGAAGCAGCGAAAGAAGCGGTTTGGCTCAAGAACTTCCTGGTGGACTTGGACGTCGTTCCGAATTTGCCCAACACGATCACGGTTTACTGTGATAACGCCGGAGCAGTTGCAAATTCTAGGGAACCGAGAGCCCACAAGGCCAGCAAACACATAGAAAGAAAATATCATCTTATACGAGAAATCGTTAAGAGAGGAGACATAGAGGTGGCAAAGATAGCGTCCGAAGACAACCTAGCAGATCCATTCACAAAGGTTCTGCCTCAGAGTACATTCGAGAGACATGTGGAAGGAATGGGTGTCAAGAGCGTTGCCAATCTGCTTTGAGTATAAGTGGGAGAAATATTATTTGGTTCGTGTAGGGTGACATTAGATGTCACATAGAACACGAGACATGATGTAATATACTTAAAAGCAGACTTTGAGTATAAGTGGGAGATTGTTGGGGTTATACTGAAAAGTATGCTTTTACTTTGTATAACCAAATTGAATTTCTTATTTATTTTACTGAAATAAATTATTTATCACATGTTGCATTAAATATGAATGAATGTTATATATATTTACTGCATACCCGTTCGATAAAGTCAGTACGTGTTACGTTGTAGTTAATTTGGTGATACCAAATCACAGAAGATCAAATTAACAGTTCCTCTTTACTAAGTACAAATTCACAACCCAGATGGAAATGAACAAACCATCATGAAAGGTTGAAGTGTAAGGCTCAGATTGACTTGTCTTGACCAAGGGATTACACTAGTGCATTATGATGCGCTGGAAAGGACCTACAGGAGGACAAATTCTTCGGTACTGAATATACAAGAATTAGACTTCAGTGGTTCGTTATTTCTTAATCTTCGTCCCTTAAATAGGATCATGTGAAATTAATAACTATTGCTTTGACTTATGATGGGAAGAGAATCAATGTGATTCGATACCTTGTATCTTGGGCAATATTATTAATTACATGACGATTGCTAAGATTTAATACGGAGAATCGCGTGCAAGTACGGCTTGCTTGATTTGTCCCCTTGGTGGGCTCAGAATCTTTATTATACAAAATCTTGCAAGTGGAAATTTATTTCCGGTATGGATAATAATGTTGAGCTGTCTTTACTCAAAGGACAAATATATTAATTAATATAAAGTCTGTTCAGTGGCTTAATTAATTAATGGACTAAGATAGTCGTAAACGCGGGAAATAATGACCGGGATCCATATTATTGTGAAGTCGTAATGTGGGTTAAGATGGATAGTTCAATATTAATTTTATAGTGGAGTAAATTAATATTAATGGGCTTGAATAATATTTTGGCTAAATATTAAAGCTTCATAGCCCATTGGAGATCCAATCTTAATTCTCCTAAAGGCCCCTCAAATAGCCCAAATTAAAGTCCAATTAATAAAAAGGAGAAGAAAATATTTTGCATATTTTTCCTAATTATTTTCGAAAAATATGAGTAGGAGATAGAAAAAAAAATTTTCTTGATTTTCTTGGAAAGATCTTATGGAATAAGTATTCTTGAGATACAAGTTTATCCCATAAATTCAAGAAAGGAAAAATATCTTATTTCTTCCTATTTGATATGATATTTTCGAAAATAATGGACAAGAAAGGAGGAGGAAATTTTGTTGGGAGATATTTTGGGAAATAGAATATATTGGATATATTCTAGATTGTGTCTTGAGGAAGAAGTAAGAAAATTTCCCAATGACCAACAAAGCCCTAATTTTCGTCCACCCTAGTCCTATAAATAGGGGATGAAATTTTTATCCCCAATTGCAATTCCATGTGTTAAAAAAAATAGAAATCCACAAAGGTGGTGGCCAAATATTTTATTTTCTCCTTTAAAATTAAAATCATTCGTTGATAATCCTCCCACCGGATTACGTTCATGGACGTGGGACATATTTGAGAAGGCACTTTGGGTTGATCCATCGTCTCAACGGTTGTCTCTACGAGAGGTTAGTATTTACGTAATTCCTAGATTCTGCATGCTTAGGATTTACATGAATTACGTGTACGCATGATGTTTATTTGCTTATTAATTATTATGTTGAATTGGTTTAGGATTAAATCATGTTAGTAATTAATTAATTAATTTAAATATGTATTCAAATTCAACTCGAATAGATCGGGCACCCCTAATTTCCCAACACCTCTTGTTGGGGAACGTTTTGCCCGGATCTATTCGAGGTGCAATTTAAATAAATAATTATTTATAGCATGAATTAGTCCAATTAATTCAAATAACAATTACCAGCAACATGCATGCGTACAAATAATTCACGTAAAATCCTAACATACAGAATCTAGGAGTTTACACGAATTCTTACCGTTGAAGAGACAACCGTTGAGACGATGGATCAACCAAAATGCCTTCTCAAGTATATTACAAGTCCTTGCTCGTTATCCGATGGAAGATACGCACGAACAATTTAAACAAAGGAAAAAGAGAAAAATATATTGCACCACCTTTGTGGATTTCTAATTTTTCCAAGACTGGAATTGTGTTTGGGATGAAAAAAATCATCCCCTATTTATAACATGAAGGGGGGGGGGGCAAAATTTAGGGTTTTGGGGGATATGGAAATTTCTTTGTATCTTCCCCAAGATACAATCTTGAATATATCTCATATATTTTATTTTCTATATATATCTTCCCACAAAAATCTTCCTTTATTTTCTTCCTCATCTTTTTCAAAAAAAATTCCCATAAAAAAGTCAAAGTCAAAGATTCTTGGATTTATAAGATAATCTTGTATTCCATGAATACTTATCTTCCCTAAAATCTTTCTAAGAAAATATTTTCTTTCTTGTCTTGAATATTCGAAAATCATAGAAAAATTAGGCAATAATTATTTCTTTTATTTTAATCACATTTTTATTAATGGACTCATATTTGGGCTACTTGAGGGGCTTTTAGGAGAATTAAGATTGGACGTCCCAATGGGCTCTGAATTATCAATATTGAGCCACAATATTATTTAGCCCATTAATATTAATTTACTCCACTATTAAATTAATATTGCACTATCCATCTTAACCCATATTACAATAATATGACTCCCGATTATTATTTTCCGTGTTTAAGATTATTTAGTCCATTAATTAATTAAGCCACTAAAAAGCTTTATATTAATTAATATTTTTTTTCCTTGGAGTAAAGATAGCTCAACATTATTATCCCAACCGGAAATGAATTCCACTTGCAAGATTTTGTATGATAAAACTTCTGAGCCCACCAAGGGGACGAATCAAACAAGACTCTCCTTGCACACATTTCTCTATATTAAATCTTAGAAATTGTCATGTAATTAATAATATTGCCCAAAATATAAAGTATAGAATCACTCTTTGATTCTAAACCCAACATAGATCAAAGCAATAAATATTAATTACACACAATCCTATTTATGTGATAGAGATTAAGAAATCAATAACCACTGAGGTCTAATTCTTCATCCCATAAGTCAGTACGGAATAATTTATTCTCTTTGTAGGTCTGCTTCAGCTCATCACAATGCACTAATGCAATCTCTTGGTCAAGACAAGTCAATCTGAGCTTGCACATCAACCTCTACCAATGGATGTTCAATTCCATCTAGATTTTGAAGATGTACTTATTTACAAGGAACTGTTAATGTGATCCTCTGTGATCGGGTATCACCACATTAACTACAAATGCAATATGTACTAATATTAAACGGGTTGTAATAAATAAATAACATTCATTCATATTTAAAGCAACAGTGATAAAATATTTATTTTAGTAAATAAGAGTACATTAGTCTATTATACAAAGTAAAAGCATACATTCACGTATAATCCCAACACCTTTATGACTTATTCCATGACTTCTAAACTATTGAAAATGTATGTTGACTCTCCTGTTTATAAGAGATTCACTACTTACAGAACAAGAAAATGAGATTCCCAAACCTAAGTGGGAATATTATTTTTCATATTTTTATCTCCAAAATTAGGATTATAACAAATATATGACACTATTAAATTTAATAAAATTTAAATGCTTACACAACTCGTCCTTCATTGTACTCATCCCTAGGGATGGCATACCATACCGTACTGAAAATATCGAACCATACCACACATCGTACCAAAGTTTTTGGTATTTAAAAATTCATACAGTTACCGTACCGAAAATCGATATACCGAAATTTTAGTATATTAAAATTGCATACCGGATATCTTATAAAAAATATGGTATACCGTACCAGTAAAACACAATTTCATACTGAAAATTTTATATACCGTTCCATCTCGAAATTTCGTCATATCGTTTCATACCGATTTTTTTAGAGTATTTGTGAAAAAATACCGGAATACCGAGATACCGTAATACCGAAATATCGAGTTTTTTTCAGTATATACCGATATACCCTGAAATACCAATTTTTTTGGTATATATGTATATAAAAAATACAAAAATTTTAATTTGTAATATCGTTATCGTAGCGAAACTTATCAAGACGGTATCATACCGTATCGAAAATTTTGGTATACCGAAAATATCGATAAATTCAGTATTTTTGGTACAATAAGTGCGATAAATCAAAAATTTTGGTATTTTTCCACCCATACTCATCCCTGAAAAGGAGGCAGCCTCAGACCTAAATGATTATCACCCCATTTCTCTTATTGAGGGGATTTATAAGATTAATTCTAAAATCTTGGCAAAAAGGTTCAGCTGTGTCCTAGACTCAGTCATTTCGGAAAACCAATTTTTTTTATAGGAGACAGACAAAAACCTCCACAGTTTCGCTAAACGAAGCGAAAAAGAAGATGTTTGAAAGAATCTTTTTAAGATTGATTTTGCAAAATAGTATGACTCGATTGAGTGTGCTCATTAATACCACGATGGAATGCTTTAACTTCAATCAAAAATGGAGAAAATGGGTGATGGGGTGTGTAACGATGGCTTCAATATCATCACTGGTAAATGGCAGCCCGACGAAATAGTTCAGATTAGAGAGATGACTGCGATAGGGGGATCCCCTTCCCTCATTTCTCCTCTTAATCGCAGCAGAAGGTCTAAGCATTCTAATACGGATAATAATTGTTTCGAGTCAGTGTGAGGCAGAGGAAATTGGTCAGAATAAAATTCAGGCGCACCTAAAATTCATCGGTGACACCATTAGCTCAGCGAAAGTGGATAATGCATTGGTTTTGAAGGGCATGTTGAGGAACATGGAGCTCTTTTTAGGTTTGAAGGTGAATTTTGATAAATGTTGTTTCTATTGAACCAAAGTCAATGAAGGTGTGCTCAATGATATTGCTGAGACTTTAGGGTGCTCTATAGAGAAGTTGTCTTTTTCATACTTGGGCTCAAAGTGGAAGTGTTGGGAGATGAATTTAATAAAGATATATGATTTTGATTAAGATCCCAAAACCCCTAAGTATGACATGTTCAGAATGATCTTGATAGTTGAGTCAGGATTCAGTTTTAGAGTACTCAGGATGTTATCTGCAAAATGTATAGTCAGCAGATATAGTTCAGGATAGGTTCTGAAGACTCTGAAGAACTCAGTATGTTTCTGAAGTATCCGAAGTTTCAGGATGAAACTGAGATACTGAAGACTCAGTATGATACTGAGTAACTGAAGACTCAGCACGAAGACTCAGTACATCAGTCAGTATAAACTACAAAGATTCAGAAGACCCTGAAGACTCAGAAGACCCTGAAGACTCAGAAGACTCTGAAGACACAAGACTGAAGACTGAGAACTGAAGATCAAGAATACTGAAGGCACAGTAATTACTGAAGACTCAGTAATATACTGAATGCTCAGTATGAACCTGAATGTTCCGAGGCACTGAAAAAAAATCTATCTAAAGGATGCAATACTGAGAAGATCGCGATTCCTTAGAAAGTTAGATATTGCCAAAACATTCAAATGCAGACAAAAGGAACTAAGTCAGAAGTGTTGTTAAGGTTATATCAAACTCAGAGTTTGTAACCAAAAGAGCCGTTGAAGGTGTCTACCTTTAACTGAAGACAAAAGTCAAAAAGAGGAAGACGACATTGTACCATACTGACACAGACAGTGACAGGTCGCTGAAAAAGATGTCAGATGTACAAAAGTTCCAGACTGCAAAAAGTGAAGACCGACTACATGAAAGGTTATTGCCTAAAACATGTTAGGGAGTTTCAAACCCTAAATATAGCCGTTTCACACACCACAAGAGGAAACTCACGAAGCTATCTCTCCAACAGATAGTTCTCAAAAGTGTCCTTGGTGTATGCCTATAAATACTGGTGACCCTCTACATTGTAAGGTTACGGGAAATTTATACGCAACTCAAAAGCTCAAACTTATTCTTGCAAAAGTTAAAGCACTCGAAAACCTTAGAATTTCCCAAGTGCTTCGATATTGAAGAGAGCTCACTATACTAAGCCTAGCTTGATAAGATTTATCCAAAGCTTAGTCGAGATATCCTAACCCTTTGCATTGTGGTTCATTGTAAAGGATATCTCATCCTAGTTGGAAACCAACCGAGAAACCCCAAACCCTTGAGAAGGTAGTTGGAGTGTGTTTGTTGGTGAGAAAGAGTTGTAAAGAGTTAGTAAACTACGCGGAGTAGTCAGAAAACTCTAGAGGAGAAATTAGTAAGCTACAGGGGTAGTCTGAAAGCTTGTTTGTGTTTGAGTAAGTAAACTACGGAGGTAGTCAGAAAGCTCAAGGTCGGGTTGAGTAAGTAAACTACGTGGAGTAGTCAGAAAACTCAGGGCCGAGTTGAGTAAGTAAACTACGAGGTAGTCAGAAAGCTCAGAAGTTGATAGTGAATTTCTCTGAAGAGACAGAGAGAGTGGACGTAGGAGCTTGAGTCTCTGAACCACTATAATTGATGTGTTCTTTATTGCTTTCCTTATATGTGCTTAACTGTTGCATTGACTTAATTTTGAAAGCATACTTTTCACTGATATTCAGTTGGAATCAATCCACTGAAGTTGCATAAGTGAATCACAGCCTAATCACTATTTCATAAAGGGAAGGTTTTCAGCAAAGCTTAAAACGAGTATAAACTAAGGGCCAACCATTCCGCACGACTGAGTAGCTAGAACAGATAGTTACCGAACTGAACTCTCATCTGAGGATTCAGTAAGTTAGTTATCTGATCCAAGCAACTCAGGATCTCTGACACTCAGGACTCAGTTGGGATTATCTGAGGTATCTGAAAGCAGCTCAGGATCACTGTCTCAGTAGACTTTGACTCAGAGCGATTTCTGCTTCTCAGAACCTAATCTTCAGGATTATCTGACCCAAGCTGACCTCTGTAAGAAAAAGTTTTAAAAACACTGAACACGTGTATTCCCCCCCCATACACGTGTAAGACTCGTTTGCACCGGGACCAACAAGTGGTATCAGAGCAGTGGTTCAACTTGACCACCTGTTGTGTTGACCAAAATTTATTTTCAAAAATACTTGTGGTCTATCTGAACTGATCTTATTTGCTGAATTTTTTTTTCTTTTCAAAAGATCAGAAAAATGTCTTCAAAAAAACTTCCCATGTTCTCAGTGGAGAACTATGATCTATGGAGACTGAGAATGCAGGCTCATCTGTATTCCAAACATGAGCGTATGTGGAGAGTGGTCTCTCAAGGACCATTCCAATTTACTGTAGTGAATCCCAGAGGAACAGAAGATGAGAGAATTGATCCTAGAGCAGAATTTCCTAAGTCTGATGACCAACTGACTCCGGAGGAGAGAAAGTTAGTCAATCTAGACTACATTGCAAAAGACACACTATACAGTACAGTTGATGATGGTGTGATGGGAATGATCTCTCACTGTAATACTGCTAAAGAGATTTGGGATACACTAGCTGTTATGTGCCAAGGCACAGATCATATAAAAGAAAACAAACTTTCAGTGGCAATTGGAAAGTTTGATAGTTTTGAAATGGATGATGGTGAATCAATAGACAAATTGGAAGTCAGATTCACTAGCATCATGAATGATCTAAATGCACTTGGAAAGAAATACCCACAGAGAGAAGTCGCATTGAAAATTCTTAGAGGTCTGTCTAAGAAATGGGATATTCATGCAGTGGTGATTGAAAACACCAATAATATTAATTCAATGTCTTACCAACAAGTCTTCTCTGAGCTGAAAGCCTATGAATTTGTAATTGATAAGAAATCAAAAAAGTCTGACAGCAAAGATGATTCTTCATTGAGTAAGAATGTGGCTTTAAAAGCCAAAGATAAAACTCATAAAACTAGAGAGTTCGAGAACCCCATGCCAAAAAAAATCGGGATGAGCTTGAGGAAAAGCTAAGACCGATGGCAAGAAGGTTTGATAGACTCAATAGTAGATTTGGAAAATACAAAAGCTATTACGGGAACCACAGTACCAGAAGAAACCTGAGGACAGATCAACTGAGAAGAAGAAAGACCTGAAAGCTGAAGGATCTTCATCCAAGATAAAGGACTCCAAGTCCAAAGAAGAAAATGATCGGGATGATGATGCCAACAAATGTTATAATTGCGGAAGAAAGGTCACTTCAAAGATGATGATTGTCGATTTGAGTGCTAAGGAGAGAAGAGAAAGGCAAGCTAAAAAGAGACCGAAGTTCTCAAGCAAAAAAGGCCATGGTAGCGAGAAGAAGAAAACTCGAGGAGGGTCTAGCTCTTGGATGAGATATTCTCAAACAAATGAAAGTGATGACATCTCGTCGATGGCCATTGAGGAGGTAAACTCTTCTTTCTCTCGTTGTTGCTCCTACACCAAAGACAAGAGTTTTCAAGTTCCACTGAAAAAAGTCATTTTGACCGATGGATTCTTTTGAGAATCGATGAAGGACTATTTGTTTTGCAAGGATCGCTAAATCGAACTCAAGAGCGAGAATAAAGGAATCGAAAATTTGAAAATCTAAAATGGAAAGACTCTAGCAATATTGAAATCACTTCTCAATTAATGGGAGCTCTTGATGAACCTGGATGTTACGAAAGTACAACTCTCGAGAGAAAGAGAAGTTGATAATGTCCCTAAGCGAAAAAGCTAGAGAAATCCACTTGAAGAGATTGACTAATCGTAATCGAAGTTCAATGACCTCTCTCGAGAAGCATAAAACTCTGAAGCTGTGAGGATAGTGCGAGAAGAAGTTAACTCTATTGAATAATGCATCTAATGTAATAGATGAAATTGAGTTACCAGAGATTTGTGACTATAAAACTGGATTGGGATACATTCGGGGAACCTCACAAGGTCATCTAAATCTTTGCGTCAAGTAGCAAGAAGACTATCTTTGTAAAACCATTGGCACCTACACTTCAAATCAAGTAATGCCCAAGGTTGTAGACAAGGAAAAGGATCTATGGTCTCGAAAGAAACTGAATGATCGGGTTAGAAAGCCCAAACCTCGGGTAAAGGCTAGAAAACCCGAGAAAGACCCGATTGGAAAGTTTCGAGCAAGTACTTCAAAAGCCTCGGGGCTAAGAATGCAAACCGAAAGGCTCCACATTGAACCATCGGAGGAATCCTCGGATGAGAAACACTCGCCAGAGACATTCTCTGTTGAAGAGACCAAGTCCTCAAGATATCTTTGAAAGACCAGTTTCGGTCTGCATAACCTGAACCCCACTTGCCTAAGGGTAAAGGTTATCTCAACCCGAGTCATCAAAGATTTAGACTAGTTTGCACAAAAGCCTAAGCATCGAGCGAGCGAAGGCCCGAACCAAAGAAGAATTCAAAAGCCCATGTTCATCTTAATGCTAGCACACATATCTAAAACCGCTAAGGCACCGTGAGTAGTGGATGTATATGTTGATGTTTATGGAAGACAAATTAGCCACTCTAAAGTGATTAGAGTTGTCAGGCAGATTTGGATTCCGAAAGGTATAGCTAATCTCGTAGGACCCTACACAAATTGGGTACCTAAGAATTGATCTGTTTTTCAGGAGGAAAACAAGGGCACTAAGCTGATGAAAGATCACATGGCACTGATGAGCAGAGATGAAAAAGCTCCTGATGTATGGTATCTTGACAGTGGATGCTCAAGACATATGACAGGATTCAAGAAGATGCTCAGTGACTATGTTGGACAAAGAGGCCCACAGATCACTTTTGGAGATATCTCCAAGGGACAGACTGAAGGATATGGAACTTTGGAAATCGACTCAGTTCATATCCATGGTGTTTCATATGTATCTGGATTGAAGCATAACTTGCTGTCAATTAGCCAATTCTGTGATAAGGGTTTCAATGTTGAGTTCTCCAAGAACTTATGTTTTGTGAAAGATGATACATCACAGAAAGTACTACTGTTGGGATATTTTAGTTTTGATTAATTATGCCAAAACATTATCAACTTGTGTTTTTTGAAGCTAATTTACAGATAACAAGTTGAGGGGGGAACGGAAGAACAAGTTGAGGGGGAACTCATGAAAGCGAAGATGATCGAGATCGAGCGAGGTGCATAGACGAGGCCGATCAAGATCAAGATGAGAAGGATGAGTTCCGAAGTTAATCGACGCGGTGTAAAGTTCAACGATGCAGTTTTTATCAGAAAGAAGCATTCGAGAAACCGATCATTCATGATCGACATCAGAAAACCGATTCAGAAGTGATTTCGATGCGCTTTTGCTCATGCGATCAGAATCAGATCTGGACCGATCGTGAGTTTGATCGATCAAAGCATCGTAAATCGAGACCGATGAACAAAAAATTTCGCGGAAATCGACCGATGAACAAGAAAAATCAGATTGATGCAAGAATCGATGAACAGTGATTCGCGAATCGATGAAAAGTGATTTCAAGAATCGATGAAAGTGATTTCAAAGATCGATGAATAGTGATTTCAAAGACACCGTAAATCTACAGATCATATTTCAAATGGACGGATCGTGACGTAATCGAAGCAATGAACAAGAATCCATGAAATGATCGATCCGTTAGACACACAAAAGCGGTGATCAATAAGAAGATAACAACATATATGGATGTGTCATAAAGCCGCAAACAACAAAGGCAAAAAGGACAAAAAAAAGAAGATTATTAGTATGGATTTGAATATTACTCTCCAAAGCGGTAATATTCAAATCCACACTATAAAATACATTGACTATCTTCAAAAGAAGATAATGGAGGATCTGCAAAGTGAAATTAAAAGCCAAATATTCAAGCAACTCCATTCAAGAACACAGAGCAAGAAATACACACATATATTCAAAAGTGTTCTACCCTAGATCTAAGCACAAATGCTATATCCTAAGCTTAGAGAGATTTTCCCAACCTTAGCATTGAGGCTAAACAAATGTAAGGAAAATCTCACCCTAGTTGAAACCAAACAAACCTTACCCAAATCGGTTTGATAGGATAAGTTTGTAGGTGAGTGGGAACTCGATAAACATCTAAGCAATCCCCGAAAGGGAGGGTCGGCAATCCCGTGAGGGAGATAAGTCCCGTTTGAGTGGGAACTCGATAAACATCTAAGCAATCCCGAAAGGGAGGGTCGGCAATCCCGTGAGGGAGATAAGTCCCGTTTGAGTGTGAACTCGGTAAACATCTATCGGCAATCCCGTGAGGGTGATAAGTCCCGATTGGTTAAGTTGGTTTAGTTGGTGCCCCATGAAGGGAAGAGTGGATGTGGGGACGAGTTGTCCGAACCACTATAAAATTGTGTGTTTCTTTATCTTTATGTTATTACTTGTCATATGCATTCGTTTATAAGCAAAACACACATCGTTCTTAAAAAAAAAAAAAATTGAAATCACTCGCCTCACCCCTTTTTTTTATATTTTTATAATCTGAAGCGTTTTGCTTCCATGACGTGCAAATGGGTTTTCAAAACAGGACCATCAACTCTTATTTGGTACAAGAAAAGGGAATGTGTATCTTGGCGATTGGAGTTCAACTCCTAAAGATACATGTTTAGTTCTTAAAAAGTTCCACCGATACCAGTTGGTTATGGCATAAAAGAATGAATCACCTAAATTTCAAAACTCTGAACAAGCTTGCAAGATTAGCTCTTGTGAGAGGGTTTCCTAATGAAGTGTTCAGTAAGGAACACATTTATGATGCGTGCCAGAAAGGAAAACAAGTTAAAGCATCTTTTAAAAGCAAAGTTGAAGTTTCTACTTAAAGAATACTTCAGTTATTGCATATGGATCTCTTTGGTCCTATAACACCTGTGAGCACTAATGGCAGGAAATACACATTGGTAGTAGTTGATGACTACTCAAGATATACTTGGGTCATATTCTTACTCAGTAAGAAAGAGACTCAGATAAAGCTGCCAGAGTTACTAAAAAGGCTCAGTATTGAGAAAAATCTGAGTGTGGTCAAAATCAGATCTAACAAAGGAACTGAGTTTATAAATCATATCATATCTGATTATTGTGCAGAGAATGGAATTTTACATGAAACATCAGCTGCAAGGACCCCTCAACAAAACGGTGTTGCTGAAAGAAGGAATAGAACTCGAAAAAGAAGGCTGCAAGGACAATGATATTTGAAGTCGATATTCCTAAAAGATTTTGAAATTTGAAGTCATCAACACTGCATGCTACTCTCAGAATAGATCCATGCTGACCATGAGTCAAGGCAAAACACCCTATGAGCTTTGGAATGAAAGGAAGCCTCTTGTTTCTTTCTTTCGTGTGTTTGGTTGCAAGTGTTTCATACACAATAATGGTAAAGATCGGGTTGAAAACATTTGATAGTAAAGTCGATGAAGGAATATTCTTAGGATATTCAAGTCGATAAAAGCTTTCGAGTTTACAAATGTAGGACTCTTATTGTGGAGGAAACACCTCATGTTGTTTTTGATGAATCTACTTGTGTTCGGAAAGAAACAGAACATGATGTAGATGAACCGACTAAGAGGATCACCAGATTAAGCCTGAAACAGAAAGATAAATCATCCACTGAACCTGAAAAGAAGAAGTCAGTCACTATCTATGATTGGAGTGACTCAGACTCAGATAAAGAAGTTCAGGATGGAAATCAGGATGGTGAGACTCAGGAAAACCAACACTCCAAAGGTGACCAATCTGAACAGACACCAGTTCAGACTCAGGTATGTGATGCCAATGAAGATGTGGTCACGGTGAGGCAAATTCTCGAATCTATCAACCAAAGGGGGAACAAATGTCTCTCGACAATGTTTCGAATAGAATTTCCACGAGGAAGATGATTCCCTTTTCTCTGCTCGTTGTTCCTCGAAGTTTCTTGATTTAACTGAACCTAACATTTCAAATGTTGAGGACACTATTGAAGGGGGAACATCAAGAAGGAAATGGTTGGATAGTCATCCTACAAGTCAGATTGTGGGTGATCTAACTGAAGGTGTTAAAACAAGAAGGTTCCATGGTGAGAGTGCACTATTCTGCTGCTTCCTATCGAGGAGAAAGAACCTCTTTGAGATTGGTGAAGCTCTACAAGATTCTCATTGGATTACTGCTATGCAAGAAGAGCTGAATCAATTCTCAAGGAATGAAGTATGGGAGCTAGTAGATAGACCAGAAAGGCACAATGTCATTGGAACCAAGTGGGTTTTCAAGAATAAAAGAGATGAAAACAACAACATTGTAAGAAACAAGGCAAGGCTAGTTGCACAAGGTTATTCCCAAGAAGAAGGCTTGGATTATGATGAAACTTTTGCACCTGTTGCAAGACTAGAAGCCATCAGATTGTTTCTTGCATATGCTGCCCACATGAAGTTCACAATCTATCAAATGGATGTGAAAAGTGCATTTCGAAGCGGTGTGCTTAAAGATGAGGTTTATGTGGAACAACCTCCGGTTTCAAACAGAATGACCAAGTTTCTGTGCTCGGAAAAGCCTTGTATGGTCTTAAGCAAGCACCCGAGCATGGTATGATACTCTTTCTCGGTTTCTTCTTGACCATGGTTTTGTCAAAGGGCTGTTGATAGAACTCTGTTCGAGGATAGAGGATGGGGAAGATATCTTACTAGTTCAGGATATATGTTGATGACATCATTTTTGGATCTCCAAACCATCAATTTGTGTGAGAAGTTTTCAACACCGATGAAAGGCAAGTTTGAGATGTCAATGATGGGAGAGATGAATTTCTTTCTAGGTCTTCAAGTGAAACAATCAAAGGAAGGAATATTCATCAACGTGCAAAGTACACCGTAGATCGATTGCAAGTATGGTGTACAGATTGCAATCTGATTAGGATTCCCATGAATACTAACTACAAGATGGATCCTCGATTTCAAGGCAAATCGATAAGCCATACCGATTATAGATGAATCATTGGATCATTGCTCTATCTCACGTCAAGTAGGCGGATATAACATTTCTTTGTTGGGATATGTGCAAGATACCAAGCTAATCCTAAATTTAGTCACATGGAAGCCAAAAAAGATCTTTGAAGTGTCTTAAAGGCACAGTGAATAGAGGATTGTGGTATCCAGCTGATGATAACCTTGAATTAACTGGTTACTCAGATGCTGATTATGGAGGTTGCAGAATTGACAGGAAGTCCACTTCAGGAACTTGTCAATTTCTAGGAAGTAAGTTGATATCTTGGTTTTCGAGGAAATAGACCTCAGTAGCAGCAACATACTACTGAAGAAATTTGAATATATGGTCTGCGAGGAAGGCTCTTTGTGCTTTCGATTCTTTGGCTCAGACAACAATTAATGGATTATAAAGTTGTAGCCAATGAAGTACCAATATTTTGTGATAATAATAGTGCCATTGCTATTTCACAAAATCCGGTATTGCACACCAGATGCAAGCATGTGGATATCAGACATCACTTCATCAGAGATCATGTCGAGAAGAAGGACATAAGGATGGAGAAAATTCATATTGATAAGCAAAGAGCTGATATCTTGACCAAACCTTTGGCGGAATCATGATTTCAGGAACTTTCAGTTGAATTAGGGATGTTAGAACCAGGTGTATAGAGTAAAAATCGAAAAATTGAAGGTTTTGAAGCATGAAGTTTTTTCTCGAATTCTCTTGAGAAGCTTAGGATAAAATGGAAATCTTGAATCGAGTCTCGTGAAACTTCAGTTCTTGAAGGTCAAGATTTTCGAGAGCAAACCCCGAACCATTTCAAAGATTTTTCGAAGATTATACTAACATTTTATCAAGGTCGAAGACTTTCGAGAGACGATCGATAGAGGGAAATTGGTCTGAAGAAGTAATGACTCATGCGATTCATTTATTGCTTAAGTAAAACTCAGTAATCATTTGCAATAAATACAAAACACCTGAGGAATGTTTTTTGGGCGGGATCGTTTTAAATTCCGAAGAAGGTCAACAGTCATTTAATGCTCTGCTACATTAATGACCAATGAGGATGTTTTGGTGGCTTACTTTTTCGGAGATCGTCGGTTCAGATACCCGATTAATCGGAGATTAATCTCAACCGTTGTTTTTCACCTAACCAACGCGATTCCCCACGATCTCGAAGCTATATAAACCCCAATCAGCCATTCAAGCCAAAATTTTATCAAACCCTTCGTTCTCAAATCCTCTGCAAATAAATCCTCTTTGCCTAGAAATTCTCCAAACCCTAAAGCTTCATCTCTTCAATCAATCTCTAAAATGGCTCCAACCCTGTTCGAGAGATTAGCCGAAACCAACAAGCCGTGGTACGAGTTCGTTGTTTCACTCGAAAGCACAACCAACTCAAAGCTAGGAAGAGGAGGCTCTCAGATATGATTCGATGGCTAAACTCACCCAACTAGTCGTAAGTGGCCGACGACCGGGAGTTTGCGAAAAGAGTAAGTAATTATCTAATAACTTGAAGATAGATGAAGAGGCTGTATGCATTCTAAGTTAACTGTATCACACTTAGAGCATTCGTCCAAATACATCGATTTTGAGAGGGATCTGTATATAGTTCCGAAAAATCTGAATGATGTTTTTGAGCTCTGTGATAGAGGAGAGGATCCTATGATGTATATGTCAGGTAGAGAGCAGGAATACTTAGATAGGATTGCTGAGAATCCTGTTAAGTTTGAGGCGACATTACATAAGAGGCACTTAAAGCCACAATATCGTGTGTTGATGGATATTGTGAGCAAGTGCATCATGAGTCTTGCGGGGAGTTTTGAGCAGATCAGTACCCCAAAGCTCAGATTGATGGCGGCGATAGAAGCCTCACCCACCACAGACTTCAACTGGCTGAAATTTCTGATTCAGATGGTGAGTGAGCAGACCAAAGTTTTGAAGAAGGTTGACGGGGCGATCTCAATCAAAGGCAAGATCCACCATGCCACCAAAATTGCTTATATTTTGGAGATGTGCAGAGAGGAGGAGGATATCTTCGCCAATTCGACCCCATTCCCTAAGTCCAAAATTCTCTTTAAACCCATTGCTGCAAAGAAGCAGGTCATCAGGGGGAAGAGAGAAAAGAAGGTAGAATCACCAGTTGCGGCTGATAAAGAGACTCAACAAACCAGGGGGAAGGTTTTGTTGGAGGCAAAGATGGAGCAAGGAGCAAAAATGATGAAGCAGAAGAACCTTGCCCCAAAGAGCAGAAGATTGGTGGTTCTCACCGATGAAGATGGAAGTGACTCTGAAGAGATTCAAACGGAGGGCCAAACCGCTCAGAATTCACCATTGCAAGTGTTGACTCAGGTTATCTCTAGGACACAGGATCGATTAAGGAGGAGTGTCTTCTTCTCGAGGTGCTCGAGACATCGTTTCGATTCGGATAAAATTTCTCAGAAATTTTTAAAGGAGCTCGAGACCTCAGAGATACCTACCTCGGATGTCAGGGTCGCTCGATGTAAGAGCCCATTTCGAGTCGATCCAAGATGTGCGTGCTCGATAAAGAAGAGCCAACTCAGATTCAAACCGAGGATATGCTAACTCAGCCTCGTAACCCTCTCAGATGCAAACCGAGGACTGATCAAGACAAACTTGGATCTTTCGCCGAGGCTCGGGAGTGAATATTCTTGATGAGCTTCGAGTGATCTATCGCTTGATCCTCACCGATGCTTCAACTGAACCAGAGAGCCCGAGATGGAAGAAGGGCGGTTGAAGAAGGCGAGTGGAGGAGCAAGGGGAACGGTTCATTCTAGATCGCTACTCTCGAGCTCAAATTTCATACCCCGATCCGCAAGATGTTTTCTTCATATTAAGGACAACTGTTCATCCTAAATCGACTCTTCCCGAGATGCTTGATATTGCCGCCAGAGGGGAAGACCGGTGGAATGAGGAGATACTTTTTTCGACCAACTTCTCGGGGTTTGTATGACAAAGCTCGGGATGAAAACTCCGATTTTGATGAGTTGGTTCAAAAGAAGTTGGCCGAGAGGAGAGCAAATGAAGTTGGTGCCGGCGGCAATGGAGACAAATCTAAAGATGGAGATGGGGACCAAGCGGGGAGATGTTGAGAAGCGGTCTCGGATGGAAAAAGGAGACTTCATTGGTCGATCAACTTTGAAATTGGTCAACCTCGATCGGCTAGCACTCTTGTGTACCTTTTGGCACTATTAACAATTATGCCAAAGATATTGAAAGTTCTATCTTTAATTTCAATTGTTCGATAAAATGATCGAGGCTCGATTGGAGATTGGAGCTCGGGACGAAAGTGAAGATGCAGGATGATCGACAAAGATGAAGGTGTGCGAAGGTTCCCGAGATTGATCTCACTCCTTGATGGAGAAACTTGAGAAGGTTGAGCCAATGATGATCAAAATTGCTCGAGATGGAAGAGACGTTGGCCAATCAAGCTCAAAAGATGGAAAGTCTTAGTCACTTCAGAGTGGTGCAAATTCAAAACACTCGACCACCCGGATGACCTCCATGAAAGAAAAGTTGAATGAGAAGTCGGAGGAGTCAAGGCCGAAAGTTAAGTGATGAATCGGGCGTAAAACACCGGGAGAGTTCTCGATTTCTAGAGGTGAAACCGCGTAAAAGAATGAGGTGCTAATCAAGTCTCCATTGTTGAGGAAATGAGCTCATTACTCATGACCAAGATGACAGAGATGTTCAAAGAAGCACTCTCGCCGGGCCATTTGCCCACTTATTCAAGAATTTTTCGCGGGCCAAGAACCATCTAGGAGGTGGAAGATTTAACAAGATCGAGATAGCAGGAGAGATTCATTTGTGTGAGTAAAGAGCAATATCACATGGACACAAACACTCAAAGCTTCTTCCAAATTACGGTGCAAGAAGGGGAAAAAGTTCAAGATCTCGAAAAGTTCATGGCACGCATTTTGGAGAAGAAGGCTCGGAAAGATGCTGAAATGTATAATCTAGCAAAAGCCTTAAAAGAAGTCGGTTTACCGAGAAATTGAAGTTCGCCAGTAGAAAGCCTATCTACACTCGAGTTTCTAAGCAAACCATGCTTGATGTTACAAAAGAAAAACTGAGTGCTAGAGCAAAGGTTGGAACAAGCCAGGCTGCTGCTGAATTGCCTATGAAGATGAAAGCCTTGGGCGATGTTCAACCTGAAAGCAAGCGTGCGAAGGCTTCTAAGCCAATCCAGAGGAAGCTGATTCTGGATGATGAAGATAAAGAAGAATCTGAGTCTCAACCTCAGAAGAAAGTCTTCAACACGAGAAATGCTCTGAAGACACTCCAAATGGAACAAGCTAAGAAAGCTGCTGCTTCGGTCTCAAGAGCGTCTGTGATCAGAAAGAAGATAGACGAAGAGTAGAAGCGAAGGAGTGAATTCAGGAAGTTTGCAAGCAAGAGGAAAGGAACATCAAAAGCACTAAAGTGGCCCCACGTTGATAAATGGATGCCTATCAAACTCAACGATATGTGGGAAGAAGTCAAGAGAACCTTCTGGTTCAATTATGATGTTCTCAGTGAATGGAGAGGGGAAAGCTCAGATCAGAATGAAGCATTCATTGAATATCTCCTTACCTTCTATCCAAAGTATCTACAGAGCTGGATTAACCTTGCGGATGAAGGAGAGGTACAGATAGTAGCCCCTGGTCCATATTCCTATCCTCCTCCAAGACTTGATAATGGCTTGGTGAATGAGAAGGTCATTACTCAAGAGATTGCTCAGTATGCTGGTCAGTTGGGTCTAACAGGAAACCGTCCAGACATCATCAAGGAAAGAAATGAGCTGAAGAAGAGATTTTTCAGAATGTTTGACTTGGAGGTGCCCGCTGATGAAGTTGAGAATGAAGCAAACTGAAGAGCAGAAGACTGAAGAGCCAAATCAGAAGACTGAAGACTCAGAAGATTCTGTAATCTTTAAATTTTTGTCTTTTTGATTTTGTTGATAAACTCATTGTAATCTGTAATGGTATACTCATCATCAATGAAGATTTATCATTATGCTCAAAAGATAATATCTCATTATCTTATTTACATGTCTTTTATTTTGATATGCCTGAATGAATGTCTATGAACTGATTGTATGCTCATAAAAGGAGGAAATTGTCTGAATATGGGAGAAATTGTTTAAGTATTTGGTAATGAACTATTTAAAGAGATTCATTCTTGAAGAAATTCTTTGAATGATTAAACTTTGTTGAGAAACTACGAAATTGTTGGGAGATTCTCTCGATTTAAGAAATTGTTGGGAGACAACCAATCTTGTAATAGGATAAAATGAAACCACGAGTATAGGTTATATGTTTGTAACAAGATAGGTTTTGGCATCATCAAAAAGGGGGAAATTGTTGGGAGATGAATTTAATAAAGATATATGATTTTGATTAAGATCACAAAAACCCCTAAGTATGACATGTTGAGAATGATCTTGATAGTTGAGTCGGGGATTAGGTTTTAAAGTACTCGGGATGTTATACGCAAAATGTATAGTCGTGAGATATATAGTTAGGATAGGTTTTCAAGACTCAAGAACTCAAGATATGTTTGAAGTATCCAAGTTTCAGGATGGCGAGATATCAAGACTCAAAGATGATCTTGAGTAATCAAGACTTCAAAGATTTAAGACTCAAGACATCATCAAGATAAACTACAAAGATTTGAAGACCACAAGACTCGAAGACCTCAAGACTCGGAAGACTCAAGACACAAGATCAAGATCGAGAATCGAAGATCAAGAATATTGAAGGCACAAGAATTATCGAAGACTCAAGAATATATGAATGCTCAAGATGAACTCAATGTTCCGAGGCACCAAAAAAAAAATCTATCTGAAAGATGCAATACTGAGAAGATCGCGATTCCTTAGAAAGTTAGATATTGCCAAAACATTCAAATGCAGACAAAAGGAACTAAATCAGAAGTGTTGTTAAGGTTATATCAAACTCGAGTTTGTAACCAAAAGAGCGATTGAAGGTGTCTACTTTTAATCGAAGACAAAAAGTCAAAAAAGAGGGGACGACGACATGACTATACATCGATAATCGACAAATGATGTGTGAAAAAAGATGTCGGATGTACAAAAGTTCAGGGATCGCAAAAAGTGAAGACCGACTACATGAAAGACTATTGCCTAAAACATGTTAGGGAGTTTCAAACCCTAAATATAGCCGTTTCACACACCACAAGAGGAAACTCACGAAGCTATCTCTCCAATAGATAGTTCTCAAAAGTGACCTTGGTGTATGCCTATAAATACTGGTGACCCTCTACATTGTAAGGTTACGGGAAATTTATACGTAACTCAAGAGCTCAAACTTATTCTTGCAAAAGTTAAAGCACTCGAAAAACTTAGAATTTCCCAAGTGCTTCGATATTGAAGAGAGCTCACTATACTAAGCCTAGCTTGATAAGATTTATCCAAAGCTTAGTCGAGATATCCTAACCCTTTGCATTGTGGTTCATTGTAAAGGATATCTCATCCTAGTTGGAAACCAACCGAGAAACCCCAAACCTTTGAGAAGGTAGTTGGAGTGTGTTTGTTGGTGAGAAAGAGTTGTAAAGAGTTAGTAAACTACACGGAGTAGTCAGAAAACTCTAGAGGAGAAGTTAGTAAGCTACAGGGGTAGTCTGAAAGCTTGTTTGTGTTTGAGTAAGTAAACTACGGAGGTAGTCAGAAAGCTCAAGGTCGGGTTGAGTAAGTAAACTACGTGGAGTAGTCAGAAAACTCAGGGCCGAGTTAAGTAAGTAAACTACGAGGTAGTCAGAAAGCTCAGAAGTTGATAGTGAATTTCTCTAAAGAGTCAGGGAGAGTGGACGTAGGAGCTTGAGTCTCTGAACCACTATAATTAATGTGTTCTTTATTGCTTTCCTTATCTGTGCTTAACTGTTGCATTGACTTAATTTTGAAAGCATACTTTTCACTAATATTCAGTTGGAATCAATCCACTGAAGTTGCATAAGTGAATCATAGCCTAATCACTATTTCATAAAGGGAAGGTTTTCAGCAAAGCTTAAAACGAGTATAAACTAAGGGCCAACCATTCCAAGACGGTCGAGTAGCTAGAACAGAGATAGTTCCGGCCCGAACTCTCATCCGAGGATTGAAGAAGTTAGTTATCGATCCAAGCAACTCGGGATCTCTCGACACTCGAGGACTCGGTTGGGATTATCTCGAGGTATCTGAAAATTTCGGGATCATTTGTCTCAAGAGACTTTGACTCGAGGCGATTTACGCTTCTCGAACCTAATCTTCAGGATTATCTGACCCAAGCTGACCTCTGTAAGAAAAAGTTTTAAAAACACTGAACACGTGTATTCCCCCCCCCATACACGTGTAAGACTCGTTTGCACCAGGACCAACATGAAGCATCACATAAAAGGACTTCAGAGTGGAATGGAACTATAAAATTAATAACATTTTGAGTAAATGGGAGGACCGCAAGTTCTCTTTTGGAGGCAGAATCACGATATTGAACTCGGCCCTTTAATCTCTACCGGTTTATTATATGTACTTCTACCATATTCCCCAAAAAAACCCTGAGAGATAAAGTGAAATTGCAAAGAAACTTTCTATGGGGGACCGGACGGGGAGAGCACAAAAAAGACCGTGTGGGTTGAGTGGAAAGAAATATGCAAACCAAAAGAGAAGGGGGTGTTGGAATTTATAAGCACGTAAACACGTAATACATGCGCAGTGGAATTAAACAGTTCACCAACAACGAACATATAATTGCATAATTAAATACGGGTAAACGTAAACAGAACTCTTACAGTAATTCGTACACGGATTCCTCAACTACGGTATCCACGTAATAGTCATTTACCAATTCGCACAGATTTGCCAGCGTTGAATCCCCGGGATGAATTTGCTCGGAAAATTCTAACTTAGAGATTTTATGGAGAAAATATGAAGTCATGTATTATGAATTCTCAAGAGCTCATAAATATAGGGGAGACCCAACTTAAATCTTAAGCTAACCTAATTAGGAAATAAAATCCCTAATCTTGTAAATTAAATCTCATAGATTTAATTCCCATATACAAAAATCTCTACGGATTTGATTTCCATGTATATCAAATCTCTACAGATTTGATTCCATATATATCAAATCCCATAATAATATTCTATATATTATTATTGAGAATCCTATATAATTAAATCTAATTTAATTAAATAGTAATAATAATTAATTCTAAATATAATTATTATTATATTCTCCATAAATTAAATATTAATATCCAATAGGAGTATAATATTTAATCAACCAACTATAATTAGTAATCAACAGTTGCTTGTTGTGTGACCCATATGCCCTCATATATCGAGCGATTAGTCAAACTAACGGTCTTAATTGAACCCTAGACAATAAATCATACATTCTCAATATATGAGGTACGTTGCGAGAAACATGCAACTACCTGTAACTGAAACATGGACTATTACGATTTCCTCATTTCATTCGCGAATACTCGATTAAGTCTTGAACATGATGAAGTGTCTATTCAAATAACTTAATCGTGTTATCTCCAATCACTAATTGATCATGTATGTCACACATAGCCACAAAGTCTAATTTGACGTGCATCGGCCGATGACTTTGATCCAATTATGATGAGAAGATGAATATTCTCTCTAAATCCACATTGAGGAATGAATCCTATTCTTGGCTCAACTACCACGCACATGCATTTCGTGATGAACCCAATCCAAGCCATATCTACACATGGAAGGGTGCAAGCGTCGGTCATGGTGAAAGTTCATCACTCCACACATGTCGTGCTTATTGACCTCAAGTCAAAGGAGTATCGCATCGCTCCCACTAACCGAGACACCCGTAGACAAATATTGTGGAATTACATCAAACGGTTTCTCGGATGGGTATACCGATACCCTCTAAGGTATCTGTGCATCCATGAGATACCTAGTATCTCGTAGTAAGTGATATCTTACTACACTCTCTAAGAGTATGATGCAGATCGCACACCAATCTCAATTGCATCATCAATATTCCATTCTTGATGATCCTTGATCGGGGCCATTTGAGAATCATGCTTAGTCATCTGAGTTCTCACAACCTCAATGACAACAATGACTCATGGGAACACTTGCATGAATAAATGCAAACAATCAAATATAATATTCAAACAAGTGTATTGCCATACATTAATATTAAATGAACTATAATATTAAATCAAACTGAATATCATCGAGTATTATGTCCTTACAATAGATTGTCTCTAGGACACTAATACTAACCGGGGTAGAATCTTTTAACAGAGCTCTAATCGAGAAGTGGATGTGGGAATTTTTATGTGAGAAAAAAAGTATGCGAGTTAAGATCATTGAGTCAAAATATGAGGGGAAGTGGGGAAGGGGGGATTCGGTATTGAGTAGGGGTCTAAGTTCAAAAATACCAGGGTGGTGGAGGGATGTTGTGAAACACACTTTAGGATCAAATGGGGGCTTGTTTCATGGTAAGTTGGTTAGAGTCTTAGGTGATGGAAGATTTTTTTTTTTTGGACGATGTTTGAGTAGGAGAAAGTCTTTAAAGTCAAAATACCTTAGACTTTATAACATTAGTTTGAATAGGGAAGGGAAAGTGGGGGAAATTGGAGTTTGGGAGGGGGATGAGTGGAAATGGCAAGTGAGTTGGTGAAAAAAATTGTTTGATCGTGAATTAAACTCTGGAAATTCTGTTATGACTTTGATTGACAGATTCAATATTAAATATGGAATCGATGATGGATGGAAATGGAGAGGATCAACGGCTGGACAATACACGACAAAAGAGGCATACAATACCCTCATATCACTAAGCGGATCCGGTCCAAATTCTGACGATATCGGATGCTGCTATAAGCTCTTATGGAACAATATTACACCACCAAAAATCGTTGCTCACTCCTGGCGACCTGTCCAGGACAAACTATTAACATGAAGGGACTTAAGGAGAAGAGAAATTATCAACTCTAACGAAGATGTGAGTTGCCCTCTCTGTGGCCAGACAAAGGAATCATACAATCACTCTATCTTCGACCTGGATGGAATGCTCAAGATGGCTCAACACTTCGACAACTTTTCATCATCAAGTTGTGCCAAATTTCCTTGCTTTCAATAATACTCTAAATGGGAAAAAGTATGAATGCTACATTTTGCATATAGGAAGGAATAGTCTGGTTAATATGGAAGTGAAGAAACAATATCATATTTAGAAATATAGAGTTTTCTAGGAAAAAAATTTAAGTGGGTTGAAGGTGGGGACATGGAGTTGGTTTGTTGTAAAGAAACGCAAATTTTTAAATTTTACATTCAACGATTGGCTTGTCAATCCTAAAATGGTAATAGGAATGGTAATAGGGTGTTTAGGTTGTAATTGTTTGTGTATTCCTTTAACGGGGTATGTTTTATACCTCTGCTCAATTAATAAAAAATGCTTTGTCCATTAAAAAAAAATTGTCTTTATGAACTACACCATCATTGTTGTTTGCAATGAGAAACTGAGTAATGTAGATAGACCATGTTGTCTTTTTGTGGTTGTGTATTTATGAGAGTTTATCAGTGGAGAAATTTTTATAATGAATGGGTTATAGTTGTATTGATGGAGAGCATATTAAGAGGGCAATTTTTATTGTCATTTGGGTATGTGGGCTTTATAGTATGTGGGAACTTTTCAATTAGATGCGTGTATTTCTAAACCTCTTAAATTAAATTATTATTTTTTTTTTATTTACAAAATCTAAGATTAGTTAGATGGTTACTTGGACCTAGTCATTTGGTGGGAAACTGCCGTTTTTTTTTTCGAATTGTTTTCTTAGTTCCGCAATTATTTTAGACTTGTGTAATTTTCCCTCCAATTGAAATTTTGAGAGAATGATTACTTTAATGCAGAAAGTGAACTTCTTCATTAAGATCAGGAGTGCACAATTTTCTTTCGCTTTATGCATAAAATAAATTTGTCTTTTAATTAATTCCTCAAAAAAAAAAAAGCCGTTTAGTAACTTATGTGCAAATAATTATGTAACGGAATATAAAGTACATTTGTTCCTCAAGAGTAGCCGCACCAACTAATAGCCAGACAATATATGCAAAACGTTTTCAAACTCTTATTTTTCTTGAGAGAGTTTTCTAGTATTTCCTTTGAATATCATATAGCAAATAATTAAAAGATTAAAATTATAAGGAATTTAATAAAGCTAAAATTTGTGTGAGGTGCCTCAGGTATCTCATTTTGTAAAATGGAGCTCCATTTTATCATCATTTGATTCAATCCATTGTTAGAGAATCTCATTCATTATTTCAGAATTAAAAGGTAATAATATTTTAAATGAAAAGTGATATGTCGATTTAATAAAACAATTATCAGTTTTCAATTAAATTAATACCATTTTCTGTAAAGTGAATTTTTTTAATTAAAAAATAATACATTTAATGTGAAAATTAATTTCATTTAATTTTTTATCTTCTAATCTCTTTCCTCCTTATCTATGCTCTCATTCTCTGCTCTGATATTTTTTCTAATCAGCTTTGATATCATAAATTTCATGTCACCCCTTCTACTCAATTCTACTTTTCAACCTACTACTTTTTTTAGCATGTGCTTTTGCAAGTTTTACATAAATAATTTGTAAAAAAGGTTTGTAGAGTTTTTTAGAAATTATTTTGTCAAATTTTCATTTTTTGCATTAAAATTAAACATCACTCATCATATAAACTTGCATATGTTTGAAACATAGTCGTATAAAAAATATAACATGTATGTGTTCCTTGAGTACTGAGACACAAAAAATAAATTACTTGAAAAAAAAATTGACAAAAAAAAAAGAAAGACAAAAACTTGTATGAGACGGTCTCATACATATGAGAAAGTACGAACCAACACAAATCACACCCTCTCCTCTCAAAGTGTTAAAGCGTCAATTATCAAATTATATTTAAGTCTCACGAAAAAAGTATGCCTAATTGATGCAAAGACGAAAAGACGTGATCTTGGATAATCTTTCTCAATCTCCGATTTGATTCCACTTGAATCTCTAAGAAGAGGAAATAAGAGAAAACTATCTCAATAATATTTTTCATATAATCAAAAGCTGCTTTACAATGTTTATAAGACTCCTATTTATAATAGCAAAACTAGGGTTTTAGGCGTGTAAACCCTAAAAGCCCAACCCGTAAACAACTAATTAAAACTTAAATAAACCCTAAAACTATAATATATAAATAATAATAAATAAATACAATTTAATCTTATCTCCATCATTCTCTCAATTGAAAGAAGAATGCAATCTTATCTCCATCAATTTAACAGAGTCGAACAATTTCTCATCCCAAGAAAAAAGTGAAATCAATTAACTCCTCATGATCTTTGACTTCAAAACACATCTGCAGAAAAAAGTCTTGAGGCGATAAGCAAATAGAGGTTCTCGAGATGTGACAAAATAACTATCACTTTTTATGAAAAAATAATAATCATTAAATTTTGACAAAAAATTAAAATTTTCAAAAGGAAATTCAGGCCCAAGTCTCGTTTCTTTGTCAAACCGTGCAGCAATTAGATTTGACCAATCATAAGTATTAGTCCCAACTTGGTAAATAGAATGAACAGGCCCATCAAAGCAATTATTATGAATATTGTCCAACAGGAAAGGCCCGTCTGGGTTTAGGGCTGCTGAATGAAGAATATCGTCTTCGTCGTCAGCCCCAAGCGGCACAACGGCGCGGCTCGAAATTGCAGTGAAAACTGATATTTTCCGGTGGGGAAATACGACGGTCTGGCGGTTAGAATCTTCGTCGAATAAGCGACGCGCGGCGGCAGGTTTTTTGTGTGGCGATGGAAGCGGGCTGGTGTGATAGCGCCGGTGGTTCACCACTTCGGAGATGGACTGATGTGATGGTGATAGGATGGCGGATGTGCGACGGGAGGGTTGCCGATTTGTCTCGGGTTTGTGGGCGTGACGCCGGCGGTGGATTGAGTTGGATGGTGGTGAGGCGATCTGCAAATGAAGGTGATGTCGTGATGGTGGTGAGTGCTGGTGGTGGTGCGGTGGATATGTGGTGGTTGGTGGTGGCGGCAGCAACGAGGGCTGTCAAAATTGGAGAAAATATAACGGCGCCAACAAATCAATGTGTCTCGATGACAGTAGCTATCGAAAATTCCATCAAAAAAGAGGAAATCAAATTCATTCAGATCGTAAAAAGATCATCATCGATCTTTACACGAGAATCGTTAGGACTCGATTACTAAAACAAAAAAAATCTTTAGCAAGAATTACCGAATTTGATTTTTGGGAAAAGATGAAATAAGAAATAAAACTCTCTTAACAATAAATATAATCAAAAGTTGTTTTTACAATGTTTATAAGACTCTATTTATAATAAAAAACCAGGGTTTTTTTAAAAAGTCTAACCCGTAAACAACTAATTAAAACTTAAATAAACCCTAAAACTATAATATATAAATAATAATAAATAAATACAATTTAATCTTATCTCCATCACTAATTTTTTTTTAAAAAACCTCATATTATTTCTCCCCTAAAACTTAATAAATTTAATAGAAGAACATCAAATCGCAACTCTAATTCTTAATTTTTAATCTTTTTTAAAAATGTTTTCACATTAAAAATAAATAAAAGGGAGACCATTCTATTCACCCTCTTAACATCTACATGAACATCTATGTGTCAAATTCGATTGTCATATTATTTTATTGTTGCTAGAAATTAACAGATGCTTCGAATTGTAAAAATTAACAACATCAAAATAAAAATCTTTTTATTTCTCCCCTAAAATTTAATAAATTTAATAGAAGAACACCAAATAGTAACTCTAAATTCTTGAATTTTTAAATCCATTTATAAAATATGTTTATTTTTTAAAAAGATCATCATATTCACCAGTCTTAGCATCATATATGGACATCTATGTGTCGACTTCGACAACCATATTATTTAATTGTTGTTAGAAAATTAACATATACTTCAAATCGTAAAAATTAAAAAGATTGTGTCTCGAATTACAAAAGAAAAAAGGGACAATTATTATTAAGTGTCATTTATAAATCACCTTTACTATAAGATCCACTACTTTTTAATCCTTACTCTAATGTGCTAAAATTAGACCAAAATGTATAAATTGTCCTTATGTATAAAATAATATGTACATTTTGGATTTTAAATTTTACTGAATTTTTTTATTTATCTATCCTTTTACTTATTTTTTTTAAATTAAAATATTAGCCAAAAAATTTGCATATTTCAAATTTTAAAATATACTATTTTTTTTTAATTAAATGTAATTTTATTTAATTGAATTTTTTTAATATTAGTCAAAAACATTCTGCGCACCCAAATTTTTTTTAATCATTTGTTCTTTTATTTAAAAAATTATACACACTCGTAAAAAAAAATCTGCACACCCAATTTTTTTTAACTATGTCATTTTATTTTAAATTTTGCACACCCTCAAAAAAAAAATCTGCACACCCATAAAAAATTATGCACACCCATAAAAAGATCTGTGCACTCCAAATTTTTTTTTTGTTATCTGCCCTTTTATTTAATTAATTAATTTTTTTCAGTAATAAAATATTAGCCCAAAAAAATATGCACCAAAAAAAAATTATACACACCTCAATTTCTTTTTAATCATCTGTCTTTTATATTTAAAAAAGCTGCACACATCAAAATTATGCACACCCATAAAAAGAAATTCTGCACACCAATAAATAATTTTGCACACTCGTAAAAAGAAAATCTGCACCCCCGTATAAAATTTCTGCACACACGTGGAAAATTTACTGCACACCCAACATTACAGCTGCCAACCCCCAAAAATCAAAGTAATGTCATCTTAAATGTGCTCAAACATTAAAATACATCAACAACAAATTACATAAAAATTCCTTTCCAAAAAAAAGCAAATTATTGCTCCGCATTGACTCCGTCTTTTTCTCTCTAGTTCGTCGATTGTCGAGTTCATCCAAAGCCATGGGCAAAAGCTCCTTCAAGCTGGAACACCCCCTCGAGAGGCGACAGGCTGAAGCTGCTCGCATTAGGGAGAAGTACCCTGACAGAATTCCGGTGATTGTGGAGAAGGCTGAAAGAAGCGATATTCCTGATATTGACAAGAAAAAATACATGGTTCCTGCTGATCTCACTGTTGGGCAATTTGTCTATGTTGTGCGAAAAAGGATTAAGCTCAGTTCTGAGAAAGCCATTTTTGTGTTTATCAAGAACATTCTTCCTCCCACTGCTGCCATGTCTGCAATTTATGAAGAAAATAAAGATGAGGATGACTTCTTATACATGACTTAGAGTGGTGAGAATACATTTGGATCACTCTGAAACGGGATTCCAGCTGTGAACCGTGTATATAGTCTAAAGCATTTGTGTAAATGGTCCTTAATCTATCAGTATTGTCCAAAAAAAGTTACAGAAAAATTACAAAAAAAGAAATACAAACGGTGTATGACTGAATCCCAGAACATTAGGCCAAAAGAATCATCCACCATATACGCAACAAGCAGTCCCAAAACATGGATTCTAACAATACCAAACTAAATCACAGTAGGCCTTCAAGAACAAAAATCACCTATCTAAAATCATGATACCGAGTCATCCCAGCAAAACGAAATTGCCCAGAACAAAAAGACAGAAGTAGTCACGAAATTTCAAATAAAAATTTGATGTCAACCTAAATTCACAAGCATTCTAATTACTAAATTCAATCTAATTAATCAACCAAAGACCACACAATAACACACCCGGAATTTGTGCAACTATTTTCTCAACAAACTTCACATCACAAGAAACAGCAAATGACTCACCGTAGAAGCCAAAATTGCGAGCACCAATCTCCCCTCATTCTCATGTACTGAACAGGAGAAATCAAATTTGTATTTCATCGTCATATTCGAATACATAATCCCCCAATGCTGCCCTGATCCGCTGCGACGCCCCGCATCACCACTTGTACCATTAGTGTTGTACCTCAATTCACCTTCATCATCAAACAGTTCGTAGATGTAAGCCTCAGATCCGCCGGCGTTTTGTCGATCCGCCATCTGCTACGCTCAACGTTGCTGCCGCTCCGATCCGCCCCGCGTCGTGACCGACACTGCCGCTGCTCAGATCCGCCGGCGTTTTGTCGATCCGCACCCACTCGCGCGGTGGGGGTGGGGGCGGCTTGGGAAATGATGGCGGCAGTTTGGTTCCAGGGGTGGGTGTCGTCTCCTTTGCCGGTGGAGGGAGTGTGTGTGCGGTGGGGGGTGGGGCGGAAGATTTGAGAGAGGAAAAAATATTTTTTTTGGGGTGGGGGCGTGAATTTTTTAGAGAAATGAGGAAAAGGAGGTGTGGTGAGGAATTTAATTGGGTGGGTGGGACCGGTTGAGTGTAATTTGTGGAGAGGGGTGAGGGTAAATTTGGAAATTTTTGCACCTCATAGTAAGAAGAAAAAAAAAGATAATTTTGAAAAAGGCATAATAAAAGTTAGTAAAGCTTGTGGTGATGTTGACAAAAAAATCCAAGAACGCAGGTTGAGCACGTGTGGGATAAATTCTCTATTGAAATATTATGGGGGTTTGTCGCGTGGATTGAATCTTGTTATTTCTCCCACAAGTAATGTCATTAGGTAGACATCATTCAATTTATAACCTAAAATTTGAGGGCCAACAACACAAAAAACAAAGACGGGTGGGGAGTTCTTCTCTCACAAAAAAAAAAAAGGGTGGCATAACTTTTGGACCTCGTAGTAAGAGCAAAAAAGGGTGGTAACTTAGAATAAGGGTGTGGGAAAAATGGTACTTATGGTTAATTTTTCCAAGAAAAAAAAAAGAATATATCGTATCAAAAATGTCTAGAGGGTGCAGCTTTGATGATCAGTAGAGTAGTGTAACTGTATCTTCTGAAGTTGAAGGCATAAGAATTGGCTTCATCTCTAAACAGGTTTTTTTAATTCTTTTTTTTCTATAAAAATTTATTTTTATTTTTAATAAGTATACTTTTCACCTTATGGGTTTTCACATTTGTCTCCTTAATTTCCAACTTGCACAGTGGAGAATCTGACTTCTATAGAGTTTATAATAACACCAAAATTCAGGATTTGGTTCAAGCATATTGTAAGAAAAGGAAGATCTTGATTTTTGTATGAGGCGGATTCTCATTGTTAATATTAGTGTGTCACAGATAATGAATTTGTAAGGACGTAATCTTTTTCGGATAATATTGATATTGATTTAATATTATTGTTTATTTAATATTAAATATATGGTGTTGCACCTATTAGAATATTATGTTTGATTGTTTGCATTTGTTCTTATTTGTGTTCTCTTGAGTCATTGTTGTCATTGAGTGTATGAGAACTCAGATGACCTAAGCATGATTCTCAAATGGCCCCAATCGAGGATCATCAAGAATGGGATATTGATGATACAATGGAGATTGGTGTGCGATTTGCATTATACTCTTTGAGAGTGTAGTAATATCTCACTTACTACGAGATACTAGGTATCTCATGATGGATGCACAAATATCTTAGAGGGTATTGGTATACCCATCATAGAAACCGTTTGATGTAGTTCCACTATATGTGTCTACGGGTGTCTCGGTTAGTGGAAGCGATGCGATATTCCTTTGACTTGAGGTCAATATGCACGACATGTGTGGGATGATGAATTTTGACCATGACCGACGCTTGCACCCTAACTATGGGTAGATATGGCTTGGATTGGGTTCATCACGAAATGCATGTGCTTGGTAGTTGAGCCAAGAAAATGATTCATTCCTCAAAGTGGATTTAGAGAGAATACTCATATTCTCATCATAATTGGATCAAAGTCATTGGTCAATGCACGTCAACTTGGACTTTGTGGCCAAGTGTGACATAAGTGATCAATTAGTGATTAGAGATAAATTGATTAAGTTATTTGAATATACACTTCATCATGTTCAAGGCTTAATCGAGTATTCGTGAATGAAATGATGAAATCGTAAGAGCCCATGTTTCAGTTACAGGTAGTTGCACATTTCTTCGCAACGTACCTCATATATTGAGAATGTCTGATTTATTGTCTAGGGTTCAATTATGACCGTTAGTTTGACTAATCGCTCGATATATGAGGGCCTATGGGTCACACAACAAGTAATGGTTGTTTGTTAATTATAGTTGGTTGATTAAATGTTAAATTGGATTTAATATTTAATTTATGGAGAAGTAATTAATAATAGATTAATTTAGAATTAATTATTATTAATATTTAATTAAATTAGATTTAATTAAATAAGATTTCTCAATAATAATATTTGGAATATTATTGTAGGATTTAATATATATGGAAATAAATCGTAGAGATTTTTCATATATGAGATTTAAATCCGTAGAGATTTATTTGTGGAAAATAAATCTAAGAGATTTATTTTATTAAGGATTTTTCCTAATAAAGGTTAGCTTAAGATTTAAGATGGGTCTCTCCTATATATATGAGCTCTTGGGAATTCATATTACGTGAGTTTATATTTTTCTCCATAAAATCTCTAAGTTAGAATTTTTCTAGCAAATTCATCTCGGGGATTCAACGCTGGCAGATCTGTGCAGATTAGTAAATGACTGTTACGTGGATACCATAGTGGAGAAATCCGTGTACGAATTACTGTAAGAATTCTGTTTACGTTTACTCGTATTTAATTATGCAATTAATTGTTCGTTGTTGGTGAACTTTAATTTCCGCTGCGCATGTATTACGTGTGTTACATGCCTCTAAATTTCAACAGTGGTATCAGAGCTCAGGCTCTTGTTTAATTGCATAGTGTATTGGTTTTTATTAAAAAAAAATCAAAACTTTGGGCACGACTGTTTAGAACAGACCGCACCCCTTGGAATTATTTTGGGGGTTTTTCTGCTTTGTTCCCCCTTTTGGTCTTCTGGACCCGTCGTCTTCATCGCCACACCACTTAGGGTTTTAAGGAAACACCCGGCCATGCCGCTGTCGGCGCGCAGCCCGGCTCACAGGCGACTTCGACGGGCGCTTCAGTAAATAACTTCGAGCCGCCTTTCGCGTCGATCCCACGAAGAGCTCACCGCTATTGGGCCGGATAGATCCGTGAATACACTTCGCGCCCGCCGTGATCCCACGCCGCTCACCCCTTGATCTGCTTTGCCTGACAGGCACCCACGTAAATGGTGGTGTGCTCAAATCGTTCGGTTAAGCCAGGCGGGCGCCGCCATTTAAAACAATCTCGGTGGCCCGGTCCTCGTCCCGCTGCGTAACCTCGACATTATCTGGTGTCCCTAATTTTGATTCGATTCGTGATGGTGCTCCACCGAATCGGCTGACCTCTGGCTCATCTGTTCTCGTCTTGGACGAAATCGATGAACCCGCAGCTTCGCGCGCTTTGTTTTGAGTACTCGCGATGGCGAAGTTGTTCGCATACTGTTTGAAGCGTGACGGCGGCTTCGCCGCGACGTTGCATAAATGGATGGTTATGTGATTTTCGTTCGTCTTGGTCCCTGATTGAATGTCTAATTATTTTCGATTGGAAGTTTGAAATTGAGATTAATTGAACCCAATAGTTGAGCAATTTTGTGAATTGTTTGGAATAATTCGGATAAATTGTGATGAGTTATTGGATGGTTTGATAGATGTCTGCTGACCCGATTGGAAAAGGTTTTGGAAACCGGGCGATGATGAGGGGAGGGACTGTGCCGAAATTGGATTTAGGACAGGGCCCTCCGTGCAATTTTAGAATTTGGACATGAGCCCTCGTAAAAATAAATGAATAAAATCTATTTAAAATTTAATTGGATTAATTTTAAAATAGTAATAAAAGTTGGACTTTTATTTAAATTAATTAGATTAATTATTGTTTTAATAATTTAAAATCGAATTGGATTTTGAAATTCGGTTTAAAAGGAATTATTAAATCCCACTTGGTTAATTGTTTATTTAAATTAGTTAACGTTTTATAGTCTGCATTATAACTGTTTGGATAGGCGGCGCCCAATAATTGTCGGACTGTATTAATTGTTTGGGTAGATGGCGCCCATATAAGTGTTAGTCCGTATGAAATCATGTTTGGGTAGGCGGCGCCAATAATTGCTCAAATGCGACATTGATTAACATGTTGGATCTCAATTAAGCAATTAATACCCCGCCTTTGAAAACGTTCCTCACTAAAATATGGTTTTTCATTAAATTGAAACGATGTCTTCCATCGAAATTAAAAGTAAATCGGGGATTTTGTTCCAATGGGTATTTAAGACCAAAATCTTTTGCTCGGATCTACATTCAACGGGACTTTTATAGGGACACGTAGTGTCGCCGCTTGATGGTTGTAAACCAACTTAACTTTGTTTCACCAGCCAAAGCAGGGAAAGGAAAGTTAGGGGACATCCGATTGAACTAGGTTCAATCAACTAGGAGTTGCAGTTTTGCAATTGGTTTGGAGACCTACCAGTTATGCTATTGTGATATTCAGCCAAAGCAGGGATCATGATAGTAAGAATGTGGATCCTAGTCCATTACAATTTATATTTGATATAAATTGTACTCTTCCGATGAGGTCGTTGAGTATGTAAAAAATAATGGAGACAAAATAAAAACTAAAGAAAGACCATGTTTATTTTGATTTCTGAATATTGATCATAAGAATTATGTGTTTTAATTCCCGTTTTATTTTATTTCTCTAGGATTGTTGAAATGAATAACTTATCACTGAGAAGCGTTTTGGAAACGAACAAATTGGCGGGGCCAAATTTTCTCGACCGCATCAAACATGCGTTTGGTGCTTAGGCAAGAAAAGATTGAGTACGTGTTAGACACGCCAATCCCTGCTACCCCGGAGGCTGGTACTGAAGAAGCCGAGGCTCAGAAGAAGCATCAAGAGGATGCTTCCCAGGCTCAGTGTGTTATGCTACTCGGGATGACTCCCGAGTTGCAAAGGAAACATGAGAAGATGCTCCCCTTCGAGATGATTAAGCATCTGAAGGATCTCTTTGATTTTGAATCTCGTTCCGAGATTTATGAAGTGATGAGAGATCTGTTTAGATGTCGATTGTCTGAGGGAGGGAAGGTTTCTCCTCATGTGTTTAAGATGATTAGGCTAATCGAGAAACTTGGTCGTCTGGACATTGAGCTCAAGACCAACGTTGTTGTTTATGCCATTCTTCAGTCACTTCCCGATTCATATTCGAGTTTCGTGGTAAACTTTAATATGAATAAGACGGAATCGACTATGCCCGAGCTGCATAACATGCTAAAGACTTTTGAGTCTTCCACTGCTAAGGAAAAGCCCGTTCTCATGGTGAGTGTCTCTACTTCTTCTGCTCCAAAAGGAAAGAAGAAGCGAAGGGACAAGGCAAAGAAAGGCTCCAAGCCAAGCTTCCTTAAGCCTAAAGGTGGAATTCAAAAGAAGGAGAGGGTGGACAAGGATGTATGCCTCCACTGCAAGCAGAAGGGGCATTGGAAGAAGGACTGTAAGGTTCTAGCAGCTGAAAAGAAGACACAAGGTGTCTCAGCCACTAGAACATGTATGTTTGTTATTGAGATAAACATGTCCACAAATGATACTAATTGTTGGGTATTAGATACCGGTTGTGGCTCACACATTTGTACAAATGTGCAGGGTCTCAAGCATAGCAGGGCAGTTAGGCCGGGTGAAGTTGCCCTACTCATTGGGAATGGAGCAAGAGTTGCTGTTGAACGTGTTGGCGTTTATGTTTTAGACTTACCCTCTGGTTTTAGACTTGAACTGAATAATTGTTATTTCGTTCCTTCTATTACTCGCAACATTATTTCTATTCCTATGTTAGACATTGAAGGGTTTTCCTTCCATTTTGCAAACAATAATTGTTATTTTTCGCTTAATGGTGATTTTTATGGAAATGCTCCTTTATCGAATGGTTTATATTTGTTGCATTGTGGAAATAATATTCTTAATATACAAAACAAACGACTCAAACTTAGTAATCATGAAAACCCAACTTACTTGTGGCATTGTAGGCTTGGTCATGCAAATGAGAATATGATTGCAAGGTTAAGGAAGTTAGACTACTTAACCCCATTCGACTTTGAGTCTTATGGAAATTGTGAATCCTGTCTCAAGGGCAAGATGACCAACAAACCCTTCTCTGGGAAAGGGGTACGTGCAAAAGAAGTTCTAGAATTGATCCACAGTGATGTCTGTGGACCATTGCCCACTCTAGCTAGGGGTCACTTCTCCTACTTCGTCACTTTTACTGACGATTTCTCAAGATATGTATATGTGTATCTTATGAAGCACAAATCTAAATCTTTTGAAAAATTCAAGGAGTTCAAAGCGGAAGTAGAAAAGCAACTTGGTAAGAGTATCAAGACTCTTCGATCGGATCGAGGAGGTGAATACCTTAGCCATGAGTTCATGGATTACTTAAAGTTACATGGAATCCAATCACAATGGACTCCTCCCGGAACACCGCAAATGAACAGAGTGTCCGAGAGGAGAAACTGAACCTTGTTAGACATGGTAAGGTCCATGATGAGTTTTTCCTCTCTTCCGACATTCTTATGGGAATACGCGTTACAAACCTCAATATATATTCTGAATAGGATTCCATCTAAATCGGTTGAGCATACGTCATATGAATTATGGTGTGGCAAGAAGCCAACTTTTACACATATCAAAACATGGGGTTGCCCCGTGATTGTGAAAAAGATGTTTACCGATAAGTTGGAATCCAAAGGTGAAAAAGGTTATTTTGTGGGATATCCAAAGGAAAAAAAAAAGAAATTACTTCTATCTACCTGAGAAACAAACAGTGATTGTTTCTAGGCAGACCAAATTCCTTGAAGAAAACTACGTCTTCAAGGAACAGGGCCGTAAGACGATAGAACTTGAAGAAATTCAAGAACCACAAATTAACAAGGAGACTAATGTCTTGTCAAAGCAACATGACAAAGAATCAGTGGGAGCATTCATCAGCTCACTTGGTGGAAGTTTATCACTAAGTGATCCTCTTTCAGCCAGTGGGAGCGTAATTGGAGTTGCATCGCCCGAGCAACAAACTCCAAGTAGGTTGAATGAGAACAACATAGTTCAAACTCCTACTCAAGAGGCATCCGGAAGTGCTCAAGGAGCATCCGGGAGTGTCGCTCTTGAGGCCTCCCCGGTCGACGATGAAATCGCTGTACCACAAAATTTTCACAATTAGAATGTGCAGCCTGAACAACCACAACCCCGTAAGTCCACTAGAGTTCGTAATCCGATCACCAGACATTATGGTTTCCTCATGGAGGAACATAATGACGTGGAGATACCGGATAAAGACGAACCTAAAACTTACACTGAGGCAACATTAGATGTTGAATCGAAGAAGTGGCATAAAGCCATGAAATCCGAGATGGACTCGATGTACACCAATCAAGTATGAGACTTGGTTGAGTTGCCAAAAGGGGTCAAACCCATAGGTTGCAAATGGGTCTACAAGCGTAAGACCGATGCAAATGTCAAGGTACAAACCTACAAGGCTAGGTTGGTGGCAAAAGGTTATAGTCAACACGAAGGCATTGATTATGACGAAACTTTCTCACTAGTTGCTAAGATCAAGTCCATTCGAATTTTACTTGCGGTAGCAGAACATCTCGATTATGAGATTTGGCAGATGGATGTCAAAACAACTTTCTTCAATGGCAACATTGACAAGGAAGTGTTTATGACTCAACCGGAAGGTTTAATATCGAATCCAAAGTCTAATCTTGTGTGCAGGCTTAAACGATCTATTTATGGATTGAAGCAAGCTTCTAGGAGTTGGAATATCTGTTTTGATGAAGCTGTCAAATCATTTGACTTCGTTAGAAATTTGAAAGATCAGTGCGTCTATCAAAAATGCAGTGGGAAGAATATTATCTTCATAGTTGTGTATGTCGATGACATACTCATTATGGGAAACAGTATCCCACTCATGCAATCCGTGAAAGAATGGTTGTCAAAGACCTTCATGATGAAGGATCTTGGTGAAGCCTGCTATATCTTAGGGATCAAGATCCATAGGGATAGATCCAAGAAGATGTTGGGGCTGTCACAGTCCACCTATGTAGACAAGGTGTTGAAGCGATTTGCGATGGAGAACTCTAAGAGAGGTTCTCTGCCGGCATGGCATGGGATAAAGTTGTCTAAGAAGGATATTGTCCTTCTACAGACGCTGATATCCAGCGCATGAAGATATACCATATGCATCTGCAATTGGATCCATCATGTACGCCATGACCTGCACTAGGCCAGATGTGGCCTTCGCTGTCAGCACCACTGGTAGGTACCAGCAGAATCTGGGTGAACCTCACTGAATTGCTGTCAAGAACATTCTTCAGTACCTCAGACGTACTAAAGATTGCTTTCTGGTCTACGGAGGACAGTCAGAGCTGGTTGCCACTGGCTATGCTGACGCAAGTTTCCAATCTGACTGTGATGATTACAAATCTCAATCAGGCTATGTGTTCACTCTTAATGGTGGGGCGGTTAGTTGGAATAGTTCCAAACAAGATACTACCGCAGACTCAACAATCGAAGCAGAGTACATTACTGCGGCAGAAGCTGCCAAAGAAGTTGTCTGGATAAAACAGTTCTTAAGTGAACTAGGGGTAATTCCGAGTGCCAGCAGTCCAATAAAGTTGTATTGTGACAATACTGGTGCGGTTGCGCAAGCTAAGAAACCGAGATCCAATAACAGAAACAAGCATGTACCGAGGCGTTATCATTTGATAAGAGAGATAGTCGCTAGAGGAGAGATAGAATTAGAACGTTTCCCCACGGAGGATAACCTGGCTGACCCTTTCACCAAGGCTTTGAGTGTTCATGTACACACTAGACATTTTGATGGTCTAGGGGTTAGACATGTAGGTGATTGACTCTAGTTCAAGTGGGAGATTGTTAGTGTTAGTGTCTTAGAGATAATCCATTGTAAGGACATAATGCTCAGATAATATTCAATATTGATTTAATATTATTGTTTATTTAATATTAAATATATGGCGTTGCACCTATTTGAATATTATGTTTGATTGTTTGCATTTGTTCTTATTTGTGTTCCCTTGAGTCACTGCTGTTATTGAGTGTGTGAGAACTCAGATGACCTAAACATGATTCTCAAATGGCCCCAATCGAGGATCATCAAGAATGAGATATTGATGATACAATGGAGATTGGTGTGCGATCTGTATCATACTCTTTGAGAGTGTAGTAAGATCTCACTTACTACGAGATACTAGGTATCTCATGATGGATGCACAAATACCTTATAGAGTATTGGTATACCCATCCGAGAAACCGTTTGATGTAGTTCCACAATATGTGTCTACGAGTGTCTCGGTTAGTGGGAGCGATGCGATACTCCTTTGACTTGAGGTCAATACGCACGACATGTGTGGGATGATGAGCTTTGACCATGACCGACACTTGCATCCTAACCATGGGTAGATATGGCTTGGATTGAGTTCATCACGAAGTGCATGTGCGTGGTAGTTGAGCCAAGAAAGTGATTCATTCCTCAAAGTGGATTTAGAGAGAATACTCATCTTCTCATCATAATTGAATCAAAGTCATTGGCCAATGCACGTCAACTTGGACTTTGTGGCCAAGTGTGACATAAGTGATCTATTAGTGATTAGAGATAAATTGATTAAGTTATTTGAATAGACACTTCATCATGTTCAAGACTTAATCGAGTATTCGTGAATGAAAGGAAGAAATCGTAATAGCCCATGTTTCAGTTACAGGTAGTTGCACATTTCCTCGCAACGTACCTCATATATTGAGAATGTCTGATTTATTGTCTAGGGTTCAATTAAGACTGTTAGTTTGACTAATCACTCGATATATGAGGGTCTATGAGTCACACAACAAGTAATGGTTGTTTGCTAATTATAGTTGGTTGATTAAATGTTAAATTGGATTTAATATTTAATTTATGGAGAAGTAATTAATAATAGATTAATTTGGAATTAATTATTATTAATATTTAATTAAATTAGATTTAATTAAATAAGAATTCTCAATAATAATATTTGGAATATTATTGTAGGATTTAATATATATGGAAATAAATCGTAGAGATTTTTCATATATGAGATTTAAATCCGTAGAGATTTATATGTGAGAAATAAATCTAAGAGATTTATTTTATTAAGGATTTTTGCTAATAAATGTTAGCTTAAGATTTAAGCTGGACCTCTCCTATATATATGAGCTCTTCTGAATTCATATTACGTGAGTTTATATTTTTCTCCATAAAATCTCTAAGTTATAATTTTCCTAGCAAATTCATCTCGGGGATTCAACGCTGGCAGATCTGTGCAAATTAGTAAACGACTATTACGTGGATACCATAGTGGAGGAATCCGTGTACTAATTGCAGTAAGAATTCTGTTTACGTTTACTCGTATTCAGTGACGGACCTACCTTGGGGTCAGGGGGGTCACTGGGCCCCCCTGACCCCACTTGAATTTCTTATATATATATACACTTATAATTAAGATACATCTGTATGAGACAGTCTCATAGTAAGGCGAAGCATAAATTGTGTATTAACGCTCTAATATTTTGGAAGGATGAGTATTATTTGTGTTATAGATTATACCATATATCATGTATAAAACCATCTCATACGAATGTCTATCTCCTTTAAACAAAGTATTATGTGCATCATGTTCAATGTACATCACTATTACTAATCCTTGTAAAAATCAACACTCTATAAATAAAATGTTGATTTTTAGGTGAGAAAGGGGTAACAAAATAGAGAAAGAATATGTATAATTCACATTTTCAATATACATATAAATGTATTCGACTCTGTTAATATAAAGATGTTTAGTCCAAATAATTTTCGAAAATATATAAAAATTCTAAAGTGCATTTAGCTACACTATGTTATAAATTGGGCCCCCCTCGGTAAAATTTTTGGGTCCGTCACTGCTCGTATTTAATTATGCAATTAACTGTTCGTTGTTGGTGAACTTTAATTTCCGCTGCGCATGTATTACGTGTTTACGTGCCTCTAAATTCCAACACTCACACCCTGCCCATATAAATTACTAATCTGGCCCATTTAGCGAAAGTCCAATTATACCCTAACTTAATTAGCGGAAGGAAACATAAACAACCCTTCAACTAGAAGTTAAAGAAAGAACGTAGTAACACGTACAAACGTGCGCGGAAGGTTGGAAGTGCGATTTCAAATCTTTATTCCTCAACTTTTTTTCTATGATTGTTAAGAAACGTAGAAGGCTACTGATGGTAAGAATGTGGAAGTGCAATTTCAAGTCAATTTAGATCTGTGTGCGAGAGAGCAGAGTATGTATGCTAATCGTTAATTCAATTAACTATTATGTTGGGTCAGTTTGCCAATTTATATTGTTTGATTTATGATTGAAATTGTCATTGTTATTAGTGTTTTATAACTCAGTTGACTCAATTGAGGGAGGTATAGGATAATTGCCCGGCTGATATTTGAAATTCTGTGTAAATTGGGTTGCTAGAACAGGTTTAACATGTGGATCGTATTTTAATTTTCGGATGTTTTTCTTATTTCCTTTACATGTATTGTACTTCCAAAATTGAAAATAATCACATACTCATACGACCTTTGGTTTTAGAAATCTACTTATTTTCACAAAAAATAAGTATTATTTGCAATAGTCGTAACAATTTGAAGTTTTTATATGTTTGAAGAGATGATGGAGTTTATGTTTTGTTGTGTGGGTACGATACATTCAGAATTGATCAAAATCATATATTGCTAGTTGGATTAGCAAATGACGATGATCAAAAGTTTCACTCTCTGGGTCCAAAATATAGAGAGTATCAGTTTATGGTTTGAGAGTATCAATTTTAGGTTTAGGAGTATCACTTATTAATCGAGAAGTATTACTATTTTTTGTAAGACAAAAAATACTTAAAATTTAACAAAAATATAGCTCAAATGTGGTGTACATGTAATTTAAAATAAATATTGAGATAAAATCATTCTGAAGTTAGAAAATACCGAAAGTATCAATTTATGGTTCAACAATATTATTTATTTATTCAAGAGTATCACTATTTTCTGTAAAACAAACAATACTTAAAATTGCTAAAAATATGTGTTATACAGGCAATTTAAAACAAATATTAGAATAATATCATTCTGGAGTTTGAAAATACCGGGAGTATTAATTTATGGTTATAGAGTATCATTTTTTTTTATTCATAAGTAATACTATTTTCTGTAAACAAACAATACTTACAATTGACCAAAAATTACATGTAATTTAAAATAAATAATAAAATAGTATTATTCTGAAGATCGAAAATACAGGAGTATTAGTTTATGGTTCTAGAGTATTTTTTTTTTTAACTCAGGAGCATTACTTATGAATTCACAAGTATCACTCTTTTTAAAGGTAAATGATATTTAAAATTGGTCAAGGTACAACTCAGACATAGAATATATGTTCTCTTAAAAATATAAATTGGGATAGTGTGACTTTTTAATTCCGAAATATCGGAAGTATCAATTTATTGTTAAGGAGTATCATGTCTTAGTTCAGGAGTATCATTTATAAATTTTTAGAAGTATAACTTTTTTTTTTCTGCATCTTGTGCTTTCGTTTTGTAAATTGTATATTTGTCATTTTTTCCTTGTGACCTGCACTTTAAAAATTACCTGTAAATTGCAATTGTCAAGATAGATATGTGATAATAAATATCTTAGCTGAGAATTAGCTAACAAAATGATCATCAACCAATAACTAGTTGATAAAATGGTCAAAGACTCAAAGGGTGTGTATTCTGCCCAAATACATAATATTAAATTATAAATATACATGGAGTATGTATTATTAAAAAAGTCATAAGATGGAGTTGGAGTACTTAAATAAATGAAACATGTATATTCCATTAACATTCTCCCTTTGAAGTAAGCAGACACAAAACACATAGAAATTCCCAAATTAGCAATAGTGGCCTCCTCTGCCATAGTGATAGTACCAGTCAGCGTAGACCTACCTACCATTAAAAGCTCACTTCTCTCTCTTCCTCTACCTCAGTGTTCTGCAGTATAATACTCACTACATCCACCAAAACTTTGTTTCATTTCGTTTTAACATGTTGTACGAAAAATTAAATTAAGTTATTTTATGAATAACATAATTGATAGTGAGTAAAGTATAGTGATAACTTGAGTATAAATCAGCACGTTTCATCTACAATTTTAAAAACCTTCCATATAGGGGACTGTTGCTCATGTAATTATTAAATATTTAAGCAAAATTTTCTTGTCCAGAATTTCAATACATGGCTTATGGTAAATATTTTTTAATGATGCCACATTTGTTTTTTTTTTTTGAATTTGATGTCACACTTGTTTTTGTAACTAAAAATATGGTAATATTGATTATACTATATTTTATCATGTTGTAATTTTTTTTATTGACCTTATTAAGGTTGGATTGAAGGACCAATATAAGATTGCCGTAATGTTTACTCGGCGCGTGAGGTGCACCTTCATAGTGGACAAAAAAATATGTTGCTCTATTAGTGAGAAACATTTAGTAGTACTATTATGTTACTATTATTATACTATTATAATAATAATTATTATTATTACTACATACTCCTTGTAGTTGTTTCTTAGATTGTTATAATGATGTAATTTTAATGTGATGGTTATGTTTATTAATTTAGACTACTCTTATGTCAAGATTTGTATTATGAGTTCATTTGTGACATTGATGTTGTGATATCCCTTTTTATATGAAATGAGAAGACGTGCGTTGGTTGAATCAGTGTTTTCATAATCGAACCAGTGATCGAACCGGCCAGACCACCGGTCAGCGGTTCAACTGGTCGGATCGGTTCAACCGGCGGTTCAACCGGTCGGACCGGTTCAACCGGCGGTTCAACCGTCGGTTCAACCGTTTAAATAATCTCTACTTAACTTTTTTTAATATTCTTATATTTAGTTAAAATATAAAATAAGTATACGTTACAAAATTTTTTAAATGATACTACTCAATAAAAAAACCAAATATACCATGGACCATAATGTGACGTGTCATCCGCAAATCCTTATTTTTGACCAATTCAAATTACCATTTTACAATTATTTCCTTTATTTAAAATCTGTGTTGCACGGGTGCGGGTGCGGGTGCGGGGTGCAAATACGATACGATTTGGGTGCGGGGATTCGTAGATTTTCAAATTTTTAGGATACGATATGGCCAGGATACGTCAATTTTTTTAATTTAATTATATATATCACCTGTAATAATATTAAAAAATTTACAACAATTATATATAACACATGTAATAATATCAAGAGTATTTAAAACACAAGTACTAATATCAAGGAATTCATCCCATAAGTAACAAAACAACAATTAAATCAAATATCATTAACATATACAAGTCATAAATCATAATAAAAGATTAATAAATTTTAATATTTAATAAGTTTTAGAGTGTGTCCTTCAAATTATTAGTAAGTTTTAATTTTTACAAAAAAAAACCCCCCAAAATTTAATAATTTTTACAAAAAAATCCCGATACGTATCCGATACGCGTATCCTCGGAACAGGATACGCGTATCGGATAATAAAAAATTTAAAAAAAGTGGGATTAGCCACGTGGCTTAATCGGGTCACGTAATCCCAGCGAATCCCACCGAATCGCACCTCAAAGTAATCCGACATCGATCTCGTTAATTTTTGAAGAATCTGTGCATTAGAGTTTAAAATTTAAACCCCATTTTCACCCCACTCTTCTCCTTTTCTCACCCATTCTTCTCTCTCTCTCTCAAGTCTCAACAGACTTCTATCCTCCCCCAATTAAAAACAACGTACCTGTATAAGCAATATGACCAAAATTCAGTCAGCCATTTTCATACCGATTTACCTTCAACAATAATATCTCACTGAAAAAATTAAGTAGAAGAGTGTTGGGAAATTTATAGTTTTGATGAAAGTTCCAAAAACACATGTAATAGGACAGGTCGGACTGTTGGTATTGATCGATGTTTACATTATCTTTGCTATAGGAGACCCGATTGATAATGATTGTATAGAAAAACCGATGTAATAGATAGGTCACATATTGAGGGGGAACTCAATATGTAAAGGTCGGATCGAAGAATCAAGAAAGTTCGATATCCGATGCAGCGTAACGCTAAACCGAACGAAAGATCGTTTGAACTGATCTCGCCGATAACTCAAAGGAAGTCATAAAGCTCAAACCTCTATACTAGAAGATCGGATGACTTCAAGATAAGACCGGAAGACCTACATCGGTACCGAGTCACCGGTTGAAGCTAAGTCAACAGCGCCAAAAAAGACCATCATCGTGGATCGATCGATTCAGCCAGATCGGATCGACTCATAAGATGAAAATCGATATTTCATCTTATCATACGTCCGCGATCCGAACAAGATGAATACAAACCTTAGTTGGAGGAACAACATCGCAAAGCAAGGCTTTCATCCAATAAGGAAGAAACACGTATGAACCGAAGCCGATACTCGCGGGATTCGATGTTGCTCTCTCAAACAATTTATAAACTTTCGGCCATGCCGTTCTGAAGACGTCACATCAAACTGCAACTCTACCTAAAATAGCACGAGATTCAAATTGCTCTCCAACGGCTTTTTGATCTCAAGGTCTATAAATATGGGATCACACTTCAGAGTGATATACGGAAATCTTTGGGACAAACAACATAATCAAGAAGCTCAAACTATAGTCGATTTCCGCATACGAAGAACACAACTACAAGCTTATTTTATATTGTGTTCATCCCATAAGTTCTTAGCAAGAAATCTTTTCATCTAGCTATCAGCCGCTTTTATACGCAAGAAAAGATTTCATAGTTGAACCTCAACAATCTTACCCAAAACCCCAAGTTAGGATAAGTTGTTTGAAGAAGATTCGATCCAGGGTTTTAAGATCTTGATTTACGGGATCGGTTGAGTGAGAACTCTTAAAACATCTGTTGGTGTCTTTGTGTTGGACTAACACACTAATCTAAGTCCGATCGGTTAAGTCGGTTAAGTTGGTGCCCTCAGAAAGGGAAGAGTGGATGTAGGGACCGGGTTTGTCCGAACCACTATAAATCTTGTGTGCCTTCTTGCTTTTGATTAATCGCTCTCACATCGCACAATCTTAAAGCGCATACATTCTAAGTTAAGATCGACAAACACCAAGCTTCGATCCGATCGGACCGATTTCGACATCGATTAAAAGATAAAACTTGGAATCGATTTATACAAACCGGGTTTTCACGGGTAAAACTTAAGCTTCGCATGCATCGGTTAATCGATAGTTCCGAACCGATCGCCTTTCCGGCGTTCAAGAAGTTGGTTATCGGACCGAATCGATTCACTCGCGACTCTGATCAAAGCTATCCGCTTTCGCGACACCGATCCGAGACGAAAAGTTTTTGAAGTCTATTCACCCTCCCTCTAGACTACGCCCTCACTTAACCTGATTCGGGACCTACAAGTGGTATCGAGCGGTTGGTTCTTCCGACCAATGACTCTGTGTCATTGTGGTCATCTGAACTGATCTTGAAAAACCGTTTTTAAAACTCATTCATTTTCCAAAATCACTCAGCATGGATAACACATCCGGTATGTATCATGATCTGCCGAAGTTCTCTATTGATGAGTATGCAGATTGGGCCATATATATGTCCAACCATCTAGGCTCGTCGATGGCGGAATGATGGAAGTCATCGAGAGGACCCATCATAATTTACTACGACAATCCTGCGATCGGAGGAGATCCGGACTTTCCCACAGAAGTCTTATGCGAAAAAAAAAAAAATACGATGGACACGAAGAAAGAAAAGCGCATACTCTGGACACCATTGCAAGACATATCATCATGAAGACAATGGATAAGGTCACTAAAGAGAAGATTAAGTATCTCAAATCTGCGAAAGCAATGTGGGATACTCTGGTTTGAGATCTGCGAGGAAATGAGCAGATAAAAGACGGTAGTCTTCAAGCCGGTGAAGTTCGAGAAACCGAAGATGTCGCCCAACGAAAACCATCAACGAACTCTTCGATGGAAGAATTACAATGTCTATAAACAAGCTTCGAGAACTTGGTAGAGATGACCGATAAAGATATCAACTATAAGATCCTAAGGTCTCACCAAGAAGTGGGACATGAAGGTCACGGTAATCAAAGATTGCGGGACATTTCAAGAATGAAACCTAGTAGCTTGTTCTTGAGTCTTAAAGCTCACGAGTTCGACTCGATTGAAAGAGGTCAAGTCGATGAAGACGAGGCCCTCTTTGAAACCTCGACTTCAAAATCGTTTGCTTTCAAGGCAACCAAGAGTGAGAACAAAGGCCAATGAACCCATTGGAAATATATTAAGTCGGCCCGAGCAGATCGTTGCTTACGGGAAGCTTGAGAAGTCGGATATACAACTTGGTAAGTATCGAAGATTTTATAAGGACTATCAACATAGCCGGGGGACGAGATAGGAGATCGCACAATAGATCTCGAAAGAACCAGAATCGATGATCGGAGGGATCACAGAGATGAAAGGGAAAGAGATAGTCGACAAAGGAAGGAAGAGATAACCAATCGGATAGAAGAAACTCGGGACTACTATCGAAGGGAAATCACCGATAGGTCATCTGAAGGAGTGATTCACCGAAGGGAAGGGAACGGTGGATCGAGGAGGCGTGCTTAATCGCGGAGAAGCCGGTCACTATAGCACTGATCGCGGACTGGCAAGAGAGAGGGAAGAAAAGAGAACAAAAAGAGAGCAACGGTTTAGAGACGGAAGAGCCATGGTTCCGAGCGTCGTCAGAATCGACGATTCCTATCCGCCTCCGAGGACTCGGATACCTCCTCAGAGAAGACTTACCGATCAAGAAGGCGTCGACTTCTATGAAAGTGAAGATCTGATATTCTCATCAGACGATAATGAACTTTGCCTGATGGCCAGGGAGGACCAGTCCGAGGTAACCTCCAAACCCCCTTCGTTCGCTTCTACACCTGCTATCATTAGCACACCCTTTGGGAGATTGACTGCTGGCTCTACTCTCGAGCAATTGCTTGAAGATCTCTCCAATGCAAAAGTAGAAACTTATGCTATTGTGGAAGCAGAGAATGATAAGCTGAGGATCAGAAATAATCAGCTTGCTGAAGAAAATGATCTCAGAAAAACCTCTGAACTTAGATCGGTGAAACGCGCCGGAAGGTGGCGAGGAATTTAAAATTCTCAAAGTTAAAGCTTCGATCGGAAAAGCAGATCAAAGAACGATGGAAATTAACAGACGACAAGTCGATGACTTCAAAATCTTGCAAGCAAAATTCGATGAGCTATTAGAATGCATGAAAGTCCAAATCCTCTCGAGGAAAATCTGCGAAGAAAATAGATGTTTTTTCAAAATCATCTCAAACCGATTAAAGACATGAACGCTTTATTTTCGAGTAAAGATTGATAAGGAGGGACTTAGCTATGAGAAACCCTCCACATCCTCAAAAGCCCCGGATCGATTCATCTCGTAAAGGTGTAATCGGGCGAATTTAAAAAAAAAGATACACCAAAAGCTAAACTTGTATCTAATAGGGTAAGAGACCGGTTGAGGTAAAGGCAAGTGCCTAACCGTAAAAGGAACGAAATGGACCCCAATTGGTAAAGCATCACCGAGGAATCAACGGAAGAACCCGGTTCTTCCGAAGAAACCTCAACCGATCAGCAGATCGAGAATCGAAAAAGACAACCTACAAAAAGGAAGTCTAATCTGAGACCGATCCACGATCACCCTAATAAGCATGCTTCGTAAACTGCGAAAACCATCTATGCGAAAAAGATATGAATCTTTTGATGGTAGCGATAAATGCCTACCCCTATAGTCGTAAATTTAGAATACCTCAGACTTTTTGAATGGATAAAAAAAAGACAAACCGAAAAGGTAAATCATAAGTCTTCTAAGTCATCAAGGTTCACACAAGTAATCATACAAATCGAGAAAGCATATGAGGATAAGTATGATTATGTTGACAGTATGGGAGACAAATCAGCCTTCGATCCGATCGATCACCATAGAAGTGCTCTGTTTGTATGGATCCCCAAATCCAAACCTAACCCTCAGGACCCAATCCGAAAGGGGTACCTAAAACCCGATCTCGATTGCGGGGTTCGCGTGGGTCCGCCAACAAAGGAGGTGTGCAAGCAACTATATCCGGTACATCGATAGTGGATGCTCAAGGCACATGATCGAAGCAAACATCTCCTCGGTTCTACATAGAGCGTAAAGGCCCGCGTGTACTTTTTGGTGATGATAACTTTGGTTATACCAAAGGGTTGAACCTTAGAGAATGATGATGTACAAGTAATCTGGAGTATCGTTTGTCGAAGGTCCAAGCACAACCTATTATCGGTTTTACAATTTGCGACAACGGATTCAGTGTTGAGTTCTCGAACGATCAATGCACTATCAAGAATCGAGTCACTCAACGAGATATTGCTAATTGGTTCAAGAAAAGGGACGATCTACGGTGATTGGAACAATTGTCCAAGAAATACATGCCCGATTGTTAAGAGTTCCAAAAGTAGCGGTTGGCTCAGCACAAAAGAATGAGCCATCGAACTTTAAAACTCTTAATAAGATAACGAGGATGTCTCTAGTGGAAGGACTTCCAATGAAGTGTTCTCAAAGGATCGGACATATCTTTGCATGTCGGAAGGGAAAAACAGTCAAAGCTTCATTCAAAGGATTTTAGACCAAAGATCGGCCAGATCTTCGCGGTTGCTTCATATGGATCTGTTTGGACCCGGTTACACCAAATCGATCTCAGCGGACGCCAAATACACTCTCGTAATCGTGGATGACTATTCCAAGTTTACGGGTTATATTCTTACATAAGAAGAATGAGGCGACAACCAAGATACCCGAGCTACTAAGAAGATTACAAAATGAGAAGGGTGTCAACGTAGTAAAAATCGATCGAGATAAAGGTACGTAATTTCGAACTCCTTTATTCTCGATTTTTTTCTCTAAGTTTGGTATACAAAGATGAAACATCACCGCGAGGACGCCACAATGAATGGAGTAGCTGAGCGGAGAAACAGAACTCTCAAAGAAGCCGCTTTCGAACAATGTTATTGAACATGCGATACCAAACCATTTTAAGTATAATCAACACCTTTGATGCCATACGCAGAACAGATGTCTCCCCGACTAAGGCTCACTACAAAACACTTATGAATCGTGGGAGGGGCGTAAAACCTCGTGTTTTTTACTTCCATGTTTTGGGTGCAAGTGTTTCATACACAACAATGGGAAAAGTCGGGTTGAAGACCTTTGAGGCCAAGTCCGATGAGGGTATATTTCTAGGGTATTCTCATCTAGCAAAGCCTTCGTGGTCTACAACAAACGAACCCCTTGTTGTGGAAGAAACACCCCATGTAACCTTTGATGAAGCATCTTCCCGATCAAGAGAAATCGTGCCGTAACAAGAAGTACGATCTACCGTAACACGATATTCGGAAAATGGATCGCCTAACGATCAAGGATAAAGGATCGTAAACCGTATCAATTTACATTCCGGATCTAGGTGATTCACGGATCAATCGAGATCTAAGGTACGAACAAGCTGTCGATGAAAAAAGTGATTGGTGAGATAAGAAGAATCGAACCATCCGGTTCAGGGGAACTCTGAAGTTCTCACGAGCAGGACATCAAGACATGATGATTCCAACATCACCGAGACTTGTTCTTATCAAGTGGACCATAACCCCCGCACCACTCCCAATCACTAGTAATAAGATTTTATAAACGGACGATGTTCTCAAAACCGACTTAAATCGAGAATATAAGGACACGGATAACCCATCATCCAACCGATCGATAATTGGAGACCCGTCGATAAAATTAAAACTAGACATCGATTGGTGAAAGTGCCATGTATTTATTTTGTTATCATCATACATGAAGGAACCTACTACAATCGAGGAAGCATTACAAGACGCAAACCGGATTCTAGCCATGCAGAGGAGGAGCGGGAGCAGTTCGAGAGAAATGAAGTATGGGAACTAGTAGATGCACCGTGCCATCAAGACGTAATTGGCACGAAATGGATCTTCAAGAACAAAGAGATGAGAAAAAATGTTATCACCGTAAATAAGGCAAGACTTGTTGCTAAGGGGTATTCACAATCGAAGGAATTGATTACGATGAGACCTTTGCACCGGCCGCCGCCTTTGAAGCCATTCTTTGTTTTTCGCTTATGCTTCCCACAGAGGGTTCATCGTGTATCGATGGACGTAAAGAGTGCTTTTCTTAAACGGGGTACTAGCGGAGGAAGTTTATGTCTAACAACCTCCGGTGCTTTGAAAAAAGGCAACCAAGTGTATCGTTTAAGAAAAGCTCTTTACGGGTTCTGAAACAGTTCATGAGCACAGTATGATACACTCTCTCAGTTCTTGATCGAAAGTGGGTTCACTAAAGGAACAGTGGACAGAACCTTATTCAGAATAGAAGATGGAGAAGATATTCTGATGGTTCAGATTTACGTGGACGACATCATCTTCGGATCTCCAAACAAGAACCTATGTGAAAGATTCAAACAAAACCGATCAAGGGAAATTCGAGATGTCCATGATGGGTCAGATGAATTACTTTCTAGGTCTCCAAGTTAAACAAAGTTCAGAAGGGATATTCATCTGCCAAGCAAAGTACACTAGGAATATTTTGGCTAAGTTTGGAATTCAAAATAGCAAGGAAGCCAAAATTCCTATGATGACTGGATTCAAGATGGATCCAGATGAGGCCGGTCAGAAAACAAATCAGAAGGAATATAGGGCTCTCATTGGATCTTTATTATACCGTTGCCCGCCAGACGAGATATCACTTTCGCAGTAGGTGTATGTGCCAGATTTCAGGCAAATCCAATGGTCAGCCACCTAGAAGCAGCTAAGCGGATTCTTAAGTATCTGAAGGGAACAATAAACCTTGGTTTATTCTACCCATCAGATGATAATCTAGAGCTTAGTGGGTATTCTGATTCTGATTATGGAGGTTGCAAGATCGACAGAAAATCAACCTCAGGAACATGTCAGTTCTTAGGAAGTAAACTGATCTCGTGGTTTTCAAAGAAGCAGACATCAGTTGCGACATCAACAACTGAAGCAGAATATATGGGTCAGGAGAAGTTGTTGTTCCTAATCGCCCGCTCATCAAGGTGAGGGATTACAACATTGTAGCTAAGAACGTACCTATATTCTGTGACAGTAATAGTGCTATTGCAATCACTCAGAATCCAGTTCTACATACAAGATGCAAGCATGTAGATGTCAGACACCACTTCATAAGAGATCACGTTGAAAAGAAGAATATCAGAATGGAAAAGATTCATACTGATATACAGAAGGCTGATATTCTAACCAAGCCACTAGCTGAGATCGATTCAGAGATTTATTGCAATGAGCTAGGACTTCTAGATCTTGGAGAAATGTCACCGAAAATGTTTGATGGAATGCTCTCCAGAACTAGCTGGTTAAGAGACTAACCAGATCGAGAGAAATCAGTTGAGTTTGGTATCTTAACTGATCTCAAGAGACTGATAAGCAAAAATCGATCAGACATACACGCTACCAGATCCAAAGGAACTGATCAGATTTTAGTTTATCAGATTATAAGTCTATCAGTTTAAAGGAACTGATCAGATTCAAGGTTTATCAGATTTAAGGAAAATGCTCAGTTTAAAGGATTATCTGATTAAATCAATTTGGTTATAGTATTTCTTTGTGATTCGTTTTAGCTGATATTCAACAAGCAAGATTCAGAGATTAAGAAGCTATCAATCGCATAAGAAAGCAGGAATTTACACAACAAAATGAAATAACAGAACTTTTCATTGATAAAAACCCGAAGGTGAGGTTACATTACGAGTTACAAGTACAAGAAGACCCGGAGGTCAGTACATATGTTAACCAAAATCCTAAACCTAGGACCCTAAACCTGCATCCAAACCCAAACCCGAACTCATTAGTTAAATGTTAATGAGGGGAAGAGAGAGAGATTTTATGAAATCTGACGCTCTCATTTTTCCCCACTTAACAGGGTGAGGGGGGAGGCTTCAAAGGTAATCCCATGCCGCAAACTGATGGACTCTCCAAGTGAAGTGAGAGCGGCATTGACAGGATTACTAAGCCAGGAGCCCTAAAAGGAGGAGTAGTAGGGCTCTCCAGCTGTTAAATGGAGCACGTGTGCCAAAGAGTTGGTCATCAGATCTCATGGGCACATGTGCTGCATATTTTATACCAGACTAAGTCTGATGGTTACGTTTCGTCATCGGATAGACACACAAGGTGCATACGGTTAGGAGAAGTGTCTTCGGTTACCAACAGCAGATCCGCCGCCCTGGTGGTAGAGAAGCTTTGCAGCAATCGTATGTGAAATCGAAGATGATGAAGAAAACAGCAATGAGGGATGCAAAGGGTTGATTTGAGAAGATGAAACCATATAAAAGGGTGTAAAAGTGTTTGCCGGAAGTCTCACCGGAAACAAGGGTTCACCAAGATACATGATTCTTACAAAGAAGATAAGTATGGTGAATGGGTGATGTTGTGTAAAACATTGGTCCATTTTATAGAGGCAACAAGGATGCAAATGCAATTGTCGGTTCAAGAAGCCTATCAGAAATTTGCATCAAAAAGAGCGGTGATGTAGAAATCATTGATCGATAATTGGATAAATTTACGGTTGATTGACATATCGAGAGATTAGGATGATATTTCGCATGTCAATCACGCCTACTTAGGGAATAGAAGCTACTATTCTAGACTAAGTTTTTGGCAAGAACACTTATCCCAAGAATTGGCTTAATCTGAAAAAAGAATCGGATGAGGTCAACCAAAAATCGATTACTTACAAGCATGATCGGATGAGAGAGATCTGTTTAGGAAACTCCAATAATTGAAATATCGGTCTATGTTGGAAATATCGGTTGAAGGGGAACTTCAAGTGATCAAGGAGGATCAAAAGAGGAAATCGGGCGTACTCAAGGAAAGATCGCCTAAGCTGAAGTTTCAACAAATCGGATCTGTTGGAGAAGATCGGTTAAAAGGATCATAGTTGGGAAATTTCTTAAAGGCTTAGGCGAGAATGATTAAGATCAACAAGTGGAATCAACATTGACAAGTAATATTGACTGATAACAACATCAGCCAACCAGATACATCTCTCTTCTCTTGTTCTTTATTTATTTATCGGATCGTATCTGATTTTATTTGCCTTACTGTACCCACTATCCTTGTGACGTGTACTCTGCAAATCATTTAATGCGGACGTGGGGTACATGTATTAACTGCTACTTGATCGTGCTTTTAAATCCAAAAGTTTTGTGTACGTGCGTTTTTCCAACCCTACGATCAAAACCGCTAAATCTGGAGCGTACAATCTTTTCAAAACGATTGATCTTCAAAATCTTGTCTTATTGTACCCTCCGCCTCTATATAAGATTCATCAAACCTTACCAGAGTTTTTCTGCTTCACAAACTCGCATTACTCTCATTGAAAAACTTCAAATTTTACTCTACGTTTCAAAAAATCTCTCGAAAATTTGAATCGGTAATATTTTCTTTTAAGCTTAATGATGAATCTTTCTTTCCGTTAAAAACATTGTTTTCAAAAAGTTGTTTTTCGGAATTTATGCTTCATGCCTTTTTGTTTTCCGCGGAATGATATTGATATTGATTATGCACAAATTTAATGAGTCTATCTCACCTGTAGATGGCCACTCATGGACTTGGAAAGATCATGTGCAATTATGCGGGCCGCAACGAAGATCTTTGAGGATAAGTTCGATTCGGTTTGGAACCACTGAGGATTCTGAATCCATGGAGGTGGAACAAATTCTGAAGAAGGCTGGACTGGAAACATATTGCTCTGCTCACTGCAATCCAGTGATGCAGTATGAAGCACTTCAATTCTTGCAGAATTTGAGTGTGGATACAGAAAAACCAGGAGACGAACTGATGTCGACAGTCAACGGAGATGAAATCAGACTGACAAATGCAGACATCACTCGTCTGTTCAGCTTGCCAAAAGGGCGAATCTCACCTGCACATTACAGGGAGAATGAGGATGAAGAAATCAGAGAGGAGCTCTTAAGAGAGGCAGACAAACATCGACACGGCCGGATTCATCGTGCCAATGCTCAAAAAGAAATAGAGATGCATTTGACATTCGCCAAGAACGATCATGGGAATATCATTTAGCCCGGATGCTCTCACATCACCAAAATGTACAAAGATGGCAAAAAGAATAATTGATGGGGCGAGAACATCAATCGCACGGGCTTCGAAAAGCCATCTTGCTCCAAGAACACGAAAATTTGGAGTCAATGAATCCAAAGTGTGTCTTTTCGAAAAAAAGAGAATCGCCAATCTCAACAAGGTTGCGATATATTAAAAGACAAACCGCGGCCGAATGGAATCGAGAATGGGATGAAGTCCTACAATGCCTTCCTTCATCAACTTCGGTTATATATGGGCCACCGACGACGACACGGAGCCCACTCCAACAAAAAAGAAGAAAGGAAAGAGCAAAGAAGCCGCCTCATCCACACCCGGTTGCTCCAGAAAAAAGAAACGAAAATCGTGAAGGCCCGGAGAAGAGGCCAAAGAAAGCAAAAGAACCTACCCCGACTCTAAAGACTAGAAGATGAGTCGGAAGAAGAAAAAGCGAAAATTGCTGTTGCGCAACAAAGAACGTAATCAGACAGCAAGCTTCTCAACCCGAGGGCTCGCCTTTAACCATCTCGAGGTAGAAGCACAAGCCGATAAATCTACTTCTCCTCAACCTCAAGCCGATTCACCACCGGATTAAAGGTCGCAGAGCATATCTCATCGCTAGTTCACCTTTCATGAACCCGAACCGAGATATTAACCGCCACTACACAGAACCCACTGCAGTTGAAACCAATCGACAACTTCCGCTGATTCAAGCACAACCGTAAGCTTCCACATCTCATCCAGCCGAGATCCGGACAGATCATTTCCCAGATCCAGATCAACAAAGACCATCTTTGGAAAAATGGTGGACTAAGAATTGAGCAGGAGATTGATGAGATGTATCCACAACCGGGTCGCCCATCCCGCTATCGGAGAAGAAGTCATGGAGATCCTCACCGAGAGATCTCAGTTAAAAAGCTTCGAGGATCTTATCTTACTTGTTGAGCATGAGATGGGTGGGCGCGGATGAGTTCGCAGATTTTGACCCCGATATGAGGAAGTCTGCCAAAGTGGGATCACCAGCTGAGCTCATATCTGATAAATCTGTGAAAGCCCTGATCAACAGGAAGTTGGAATTGCCGGAAGAAGAGAAGCTGGAGACTGCTCAAGAAGCTCCAGAAACAGACGCTGAAATGGTGAATGCCGGAGCTGCCGATGAAAGTGGAACTGGTGCTGCAGTTCACGACCAACCACTGGAGGCTCAAACAACTGAACCTGATCAAGTGATGGATCGATTCCTACATCTCAAATCACCACTGATCAACTTCAGGAGATCAGATCTTGTCTCAAAGATCTCCTGAAAGAAGAGATTGAGGGAGTGATAACTGATCAGAGACAAATCAGTCTCAAACAAATCGAAGCAATCAGAGATCAGTTCTCCCAATCTATGACCACCATATCTGCTGAGCTTACAAAATCAGTTGATGACAGCTGAAACAGGTGGATCAAAATCAATCTTCTTTTCTGACGCTCACTGAGAAAAGGCTCGAGTTATCAGAAGAGAAATTTGACAAAATGATTTGGACACTCTCTGCTACAATGGAAACTGCCAAGAAAGAACTGATTACAACTGTTCAGAATCTAACAGCTCAATCTTCAGGTTTATCTGCTAATGATCTAAATCAGGCATTGTCAGTCAACTTTGGGTCTCTGACTTCCCACCTCAATGCGCTTTTTGATCAAACCAAAAAGGGGGAAGGATCTGAGAAACCAATCGACACATCGAGAAGACAAGGCCCATGGACAAAGCTCAATTGCAAGAAAGAATTTGCTGCGGGTCTTTGGGACATCAAAATCTGGACCGATTACTCGGACCGGAAAGTCACGAAGCCTAGTCTAGTCGATACTGGTGATAAGAAATTTATTTGTAAAATTGTCCAAAGAGCAGATGATTGAAGAAGAAAGAAGGACAGAAAAACGGGCACAAGCAGAAGGGTTGAAACAGAAGTTCAAATCAAGGGCTAAGAAAGGATTAACTGGAAAATCTGCACCAGAACCTCTGTTTGTGACAAAGAGTCGACGAGATTATACCAAAAAATGCCACACGCTAAGAGGTTTGAGGAATGGAATAAGATCAGAAGTGAATGGCTTCTAGATGCCTTTGTCCTTGATCTTGTTCCAAAAGAAGAATCACCCGGATGATGAGTTCCTCATTTGGTTCTGAGAATAAATATCCGGACTTTTTCAAGTATCCGGGAAAATGAGGCCAAGCTTATAAATGTAAAGATATCTCGCCAAGAGTATGATCTGTTAATATACTCAAAGAAGGCAGATGGCTCATTTGACAGACTGGCATTTGAGAGATTCTACTTTGACATATTGAACAAATCACAGATAACTGATCAAGTGCAGACAACTGATGTCAAATGGAAACTCTATCAGATTTTCAACATTCCACAAGACCAAAGAGAAATGCCAGAAGGATACAAGCCCAAGGAGTGAAGATTCAGAAGATGTCTAGGGATCAGCTGCTTTTAAATTCAAAACTTTTCTGATGTAACATGTAATCATCATATCTAATGAAAAGTTTATTTTTTCGATCCCAAGACAAAATCTCTTTGTCTTCTGATTACTTGCTCTTTAACTGTTCTATACTTATCAACTGTTTGGTTTCTCAAGTGTTTTGGTTTCATCAAAAAGGGGGAAATTGTTGGGAAATTTATAGTTTTGATGAAAGTTCCAAAAACACATGTAATAGACCGGTCGGACTGTTAATGATCGATGTTTACATTCTTGCTATAGGAGACGATTGATAATGATTGTATAGAAAAACTGATGTAATAGATAGGTCACATATTGAGGGGGAACTCAATATGTAAAGGTCAGATCTGAAGAATCAGAAGAAAGCTGATATCCGACAGAGCAGAACGCTAAACCAGAACGAAAGATCAGATTGAACTGATCTCGTCAGATAACTCAGTGGAAGTCATGAAGCTCAAACCTCTATACTAGAAGATCAGATGACTTCCAGAAGATAAGACCAGAAGACCTACATCAGCCGGAGTCAGCCAGTTGAAGCTAAGTCAACAGGCGCCAGAAGACTCCATCGTGGATGATCGATTCGGTGATCAGATCAGCTCATAAGATGAAAACTGATGTTTCATCTTATCATACGTCTGCGATCTGAACAAGATGAATACAAACCTTAGTTGGAGGAACAACACTGCAAAGCAAGGCTTTCATCCAATAAGGAAGAAACACGTATGAACTGAGCTGATACTCGCGGGATTCGATGTTGCTCTCTCAAACGGCTATAAACTTTCAGCCATGCCGTTCCTGAAGCACGTCACATCAAGCCTGCAACTCTACCTAAAATAGCCTGAGATTCAAATTGCTCTCCAACGGCTCTTTGATCTCAAGGTCTATAAATATGGGATCACACTTTGAGTGATATACGGAAATCTTTGGGACAAACAACATAATCAAGAAGCTCAAACTATAGTCGATTTTCCGCACGAAGAAACACAACTACAAGCTTATTTTATATTGTGTTCATCCCATAAGTTCTTAGCAAGAAATCTTTTCATCTAGCTATCGCCGCTTATCTGCAAGAAAAGATTTCATAGTTGGAACCTCAACAATCTTACCCAAACCCCCAAGTTAGGATAAGTTGTTTAGCAAGATTTCGATCCAGGGTTTCTAAGATTGATTTACGGGATCGGTTGAGTGAGAACTCTTAAAACATCTGTTGGTGTCTTGTGTTGGACTAACACACTAATCTAAGTCCAATCGGTTAAGTCGGTTGTTGGTGCCCCTTGTGAAAGGGAAGAGTGGATGTAGGATCGGGTTTGTCCGAACCACTATAAATCTTGTGTGCCTTTTATCGCTTTGATTAATCGCTCTCACATCGCACAATCTTAAAAGCGATACATTCTAAGTTAAGATCGAGATGACACCAAGCTTACGATCCGGACGGGTTTGATTTCGACATCCGATTAAAAGATAAAACTTGGAATCGATTTATACAAACCGGGTTTTTCACGGGTAAAACTTAAGCTTCCGCATGCATCAGTTAATCTGATAGTTACCGAACTGATCTGCCTTCTGGCGTTCAGTAAGTTGGTTATCGATCGAATCGATTCACACGCAGACTGATCAAAGCTATCCGCCGACACCGATCCAAGACGTAAAAGTTTTTTAAGTCTATTCACCCCTCCCCTCTAGACTTCTGCCCTCACTTAACCCGTTCGGGACCTACAAAGAGGTAAAATTCAGTGGGATCTTCAATCTTCTTCCATTATTGCTTTCCCCAAAAAGATCCTCCAAACCACCACAAGTCGGCATCGGTTGGCGGTCGGCATCGCTGGTGGCCGGCGTCGTTTGGCGGTTGGTGGGCTGGACAAGAAAACGGCGATGGATGAAGGAAAAGAGTCGCGACTGCGCGAAGGTGAATAACCCTAAAAATCCTAATTCCTTAATTTCAGATTTTTTTAAAAAAAAAACGTGTTCTTACCGGTTTTGACTGGTTCTGGCCGGTTCTGACCGGTTCGACCGATAAAACGGTTTTTAATTTCGACTTGATCCGGATCGGGGCAGTTCGGTTCAACCGGCCGAATCGGCGGTCGGTTCGGGCTAAAAACTTGGGTTGAACAAGATGGAAAGATAAGATCCCTCAATTCCTTTTTCTTTTGTTGTTGCAAGTCCCCAATTCATACCAATTCAACTCATTAATAAACAATTCACTTCTCTCTCCTCCACATATACAACTTACAACTCAGTCAAATCTTCTTATTTTTCATACTTTATCAACAACCCAACTTAATCTAAAATAATTTCTCTTTTCAATTATTTAATAATTATATTTATTAATAATATTTTTTTATATTAATAAGGTGATATATTAAATTATTTAATTTTCAAAATTAGTTATTTTAATTAAAAAAATTACTATGCACTTAAAATAAATTAAGATTTTAATAATAAAATTTAAATTGGAAGAATTAGAATACAAAACTATACTTAAATATCAAGTTACACATATATGCGTAAACTACAACAATGCAGAAAATAAATTAAATTACACATTTAATTGTCGGTAACGAATTTTTGTCATATATGCTCAATCAAATCATTTTTTAAAGCAGTATGTGTTTCTCTATTGTGAAGTTGTTCCCTATTAATCATGTAAGTAGATAGGCTTGCAATGCGTCCAGTTGAACATTCAAAACCTTGATCATCATTCATGGGATCATCCACAAAAAAATATGTGGGATCATAATAAGTTTGGTATGTGTCTCGTTTATCCTCCACTATCATATTGTGCATGATGATACAAGCCATATCATAATTCTTCCCATCAAAAGCTTATCCCAAACAAGACATGAGTGTCGAAGAAATGCAAAACGAGTTTGTAGAACTCCAAATGCTCGTTTGACATCTTTTCGCACAGCCTCTTGATATTGAGCGAACAATTTGTGCTTTCTAGTCTGTGGATACGTAATTGACTTAACAAATGCAGCCCATGAAGGATATATGTCATCAGTTAGATAATATGCTCTATCATTTTCCCTACCATTCACGACATAACTAACATTTGGTGCTTACACACTTGGGATATTTACACATAACTTCATTAAATACGTGCAAGTCCGTAAATCCTTTGCCATATGTTCCATAAATAGAATGAGCTTCTATCTCAAGATAGTTGATTCATTCCGCTTCTTTTTCGACCATATGCTTCTTTGTAAGCCGCAATCCCCTTGTTGGCATTTCGATTAAGTCATTGATCACTACCTTTTAATGAATCTCGATTTCTTTCACGTAACACATGTGGATTTTCTTTTCGAGCTTCTTCGTACAATTTATACACTCATGCCCAAACTGAAACAACCCTTTGATTTTGCCACATATTTCATCTTCACTAACGTGAACCCAAGAAGACATTAGGACTACATCTTCTTTTATATACCATTCTTTCCCTTTGACTACATCTTTTTTTACAAATTGCGGGATATATTTTGTAATGTTTGGATTTGTTTAGGGATAGGATTTGGGTTCATGTTTGAAGAAAATTGAGAATTTTCACAATATTGAGAGCTTGGATAATCTTCTGTGTTCAGAAATTCAAAATTTGGATAATTTTGGGTGTTTGAATTATTTGGAGTGTTTGAAAAATAATTTGGATACATAGGATCCATGAAAAAAATGATAAAAATTTGGAAAGATAATAGAATGGGAAGAGAAATGAGTGAGTATGAACTGTGATTCAAAATATGTCAATATTGGTGTCTATTTATAGAGAATTTTTTTTACGAATTTTGATATATATATTTTATATATAAATAATATTAGGATAATGAAAATCTAAAGAGGTACTTGCAAATGAATTGGTGGTTCTTGGTCACTCGCTTGAACTTGATGAATTAAGTATGATTGGAGAAAGTAAAATTGTGAGCTCTTGAGACCACTTTTTAAATATGTTTCCAACTTTTTGTGCTCATGTAATTGTGCACGTGAATTCTGATATTAGGTTCACAAGGACGTCACAACAAAATTGTCTCTTGTAATGCAGGGATACAAGGTTGCAGATGGATATGACAACATGCTGGTAATAATTTTGTCGCGTATATATAGGTTCTTTTTATCTTATTGAAAAAATAGTTTTTTGGTTTCATTTTATAGTAATTTTATCTCTTGCGAACTCCATTTGAAAATTTTAGAGGATTATTAAAGGTTTCACCAAAAGAGCGCAGTTTGAAAAATATTTTTGTTAAAAGATATAAATTGGTTAATTGATGCTGACGTTTATTAAATATGGTAAGATCGAGTGTTTATAATTTGGATCAATATAGTCTTTTTAGGAGCTACTAATAAGATCATTAACTGGTGCAACTTTTTTTCTCTTTCCCCAATTATGTTGGTGTATGTTTTAAATTGATGCAAGTATCTACAACAATTTTGCTAACTTGAAGCCTTATAATCAGGGACGGACGCATGAACTTTTTGCAGCTGAGGCACAATCTCCTTCCACTAAAAATTATGTTCCCAAAAATAAAATTCAATTAGTATTTGCACAGAAATTATTGTCCCACAAAATTCGAATTTCCGCTAATCCCAAATGTTCCAAGTGCCAACTAAAAATCATTCTTCACTCTAGTTTTAAAATCCAACTCAATTTCATTTTTCTCTCATTAGAATAATACAAAATTTATTAAAAAATGATTATGGGCATAATTCATAAGACATGATCACAACCCAGTACAGAATATTACAAACATGGCCACATTTATTTCATATCATCTGTTTCCAACTGTCGATTATAGGGAATTTGGTATTTGATGAGCTCGAAGTTGAATTTATCAAATATATCTCAAAATTCTTTACACTTAAAGCGATGGAAATTGGACAAGTCCACAATAAAAATTCTTGAAATTAGGGTTTAATTCTTGTTAAATTAGTTACTCCAAAAGAGTTTAAAACTTATTTTTTGTCAAATACTTCCCCTTCTTAGAATTGCCCCTTTTTTTTTTTTTCTTCGCACAGCTTTTGTGAAATCACTCTCCCTTTCTTTCTTTGAATTTGCCCTATTTTCTTTTGCTTATTAATTTTTACAGTGCTTATAATTCTTTTTCTATTTTCTTTGAATTGACCCTGTTATACTAAATACTTTGCACAAAAAATCCAGGCAAGGCATTTGCCATGCCTTGCCTGGTAGTGTGTCCGCCCCTGCTCATATTGCATTTGGATCGAAGTATTTGAGGAAGATATGAAATCTATAGTAAGTCAGTAACAAATCGATTGTCAGTTGTTATTGTTAGGATTTGAAATCCACTACTCTGATTTTAAACTAATTTTGAGTTATATAGATAAATTTTCTAATTTGAGTGGTCTTGAAAGGGATTAATTTTTAAATCCTCAATCCAGGTGTTACCTTAGATATATGACCTGTATAGATACAAGTGATAGTAGAAATCCTATCTTGGTATGTAAAAATAGCTATGTTTGTCCTCCTAAAGAAAAGGATAAACTCTTAATTTCATTCTGGAACATTTTAATTAGGTTGAACTAGTCAGCGTGGTTACATGCAACGTGTATAGCACCTAGTTACTGAAAAAGGACTTTTGTATCTAGTTGCTATTTTAATTTCTGAATTGTAGTGGATAGTTCTTGGCCCCAACCACATTCAACAATTTCATATCATATACTTCACAATCAACACACTCATGCATTCCTTAACAATATACTACGTGAAAACACTACTAAACTATGCACTCGTACGAATTAATGCCTAAATACATCAAATATAAAATTAACTTAAGCTCATTCAAATATCAAAGTAAACTATCCCATTGTATATTTAGGAACTCCTCCAACCAGTTTCCTCATTTTTTTTCCAGTCATTTGTGGGTGTTGGTGGGGTGGCTGTATGAGATGAAAGGGAAGTATGTGTATGGAAGTCAGGGCTTTAGGGGGGTGGAATTTTTGAAACAGGCTTCATAATCGGTGTATTTAATAAAATGTAAATATTGTTATGGTTGTTTAAAGTCTAGGACTCTAGGGTGTATTGAGCATAACAACGGGTGTTATTATTAGCCACGTCCATCAATGAAAATAAGTATGGCCTCTAAAATAAATATGATGTCCACGATTACCCGTGAATATTAGACCTTCTGGTTCTGAGTGTAAGAGCGGGGGATGTTGTATAGTACGAGACCCACCACAAGAATGAAAGTGCCCAAGTGGAAATAGGGGCTCAGCCTCATTTCTTTGGCAAGGTACGGCAGTGGAAGAGAAAGAACATAAATTACAATTGGCACTACATAAAATGATACTGCATTAGTATACATGATTCAACCAAGTTCATTCAGTTCAGAGAGAGAGAGAGAGAGAGCAGACCTGATGACCTTGAAGCAAGAGAAGCAGTAATCGCATTGGAAACTTTTAGAAGATTGAGAATGGAGATATTGAAAAGGATGTTGGAAGCTATGTAAAGGAGGGGCAGCAAGGGTGCTCCATCACATCCTGATAAAGGCAAATACTTGGTCAGTATTAGTTGTTTTCACTGGATAGTATTAGTTGCTTTCATTGAACAATACTAGTTGTGCACAATATTAATACTTTCTTATCATTAACATCAATTAAGCCGCAAAGGTTATCATTTCTAAACTTCGTCCCACTTTTTCCTCTTTGGTTGCAATATATTAATTGTTCCATACAATGTGCTTGTTTACGAAAACGAATTTATTAATTCGAAATATTTTGAGCATGCACTACTAAGGAGGAACTATGAGCAACTTGATCTCCGTTTGGGTGTACAATCTTAAAAGCCCTACGCACCATTTTACCTGCTGTATTGGTTCCAAGGTTCAAAAAGCAAGCAGCACCACTTCTAAAGTACAATGGTAGCTCAGATAAAGGTATTCCCTTCGAGTTTGAGAGAATGGGCAAGAAGATTATTATGAAGATAGCCTAAAAGCCGACGGAAAAGTACATAATGAGAACATGTACATATATCAGTACACTTGGTAAAAACCAAAAAGACTTGAAGATATTGTTGTTATGTAAAGTCATTACCTGAAACCCAGATGCAAAAGAATTTACAACAAAGATGTCCAATGATTTCCCCTGCATAGCATGAAACATGAATTAAAAATATAAAAATTATACATTAGAGCTTTCTTAAGGGCGAAATCATGAGTTAGAAAGTGATAAAAAAGAAAACAGGGTAAAGAAATGAAAACGTGCAATTATTGTTGGTATGCACCTTAAGACGGGCAGCATCATCAAGAAATCCAGATTCCTACAAATGTCCAGATCTTTCAACTATTATTATGCTAGTATGGAAAAAGTCAACGATTTAGCAGTGAGTCGTTTGTCGTTATATTACCTTAACAATAGAAGCACCTGCTTGGAAAGCACTTGAAGCTATCATGAGTGCTGGCCAAAAAAGTCCAACTCCAGAGAGCATTTGGCTATTGGTTGCTCCACTGCAGCAAGATAACAAACATTTATGAGATACTCTCTTGTAAGACCATCTCATGTGAAGATGGTAAATCCATGCTCCCAAACTATTACCACAGGTTCAAGTAAACCGTTAATGTAGTTTTTGGTGCAACTAAACACTTTAACATCTTAAAATTGAACATATACGCCCTTGATATATTTTATTGGTGCGGATAAACCATTTTCCCTCTTAAAATTAAATAAAAATGCACTTCTACTAATCCAAAATAAAGATTCATTTTCTTATTTGTATACCACCAGATTTGGCATTAGTGTTTATTTAGTGTTTCTTATTTATTTATGAATGTGCGTCTTGAATATATTATATATGTGCTTTTATGTTGGCATGATTTTTTGAATTAAAATTCTTTTTTTCTTAACATTAGGGAATTAATATTTAACCATAGTTTAAAAAAAGCCATGCATTTATTCCTTTTTAAAAAAAACATACATTTACTTTGTGTTAATAAAAGTGTCCTTTTCTCAATTTTGAAAAAATAAAGGGCTTATCATGCAAAAATACCCAAGTGGTTTAGATGCACCAAAAAATACTTAAAGGTTTACATGGACCTGAGATACTACTTCATAGGGTTTTGGATGCACCTTTACCCGTCTCATGTGAGATGGAAAGAAACATTAAAACCAGCCCACATCCAAATTAAAAAGGAAAAGATTCTTTACTGTGGCAAAAATGAACCAATACCTCGTAACTGCCACAACAACACCGGCTTCCACAAGAAAGCATCCTAGGAGTTGGTTCACAGAGTACCTTCTCCTCAACAGCAGGCTGGAAAAGAGCAGTTGCCAAACCAAAAATGTCTGCACAGACGCACGCAACCTCGAGGATCACTTTCATTAGTAGATTAATTTTATGTCGGTTACTAAATATGCTTAAAGTGATAACAGAGTTCTAAGATTGTGAGTACATTATCACTTAATTGATACAAGGATCAGATGGTTTGAAAGGGAACATTGTGTTTATATCTCCAGTTAAGTTTCTAAACAAGAATAAATGCTTTGCACAAAGTATGAGAATCTGATAGAGAAATAATGGCTGGCAAGAAGTCATAAGATCAGACATGATTGATCATTTGAGACTTTCCATGTACACAAAGCAGCCGAATGTATATTAACTTGAGCCTCTGTTAGATGAAATATTAAATCAAAGCAATCTATGAATGAAAAACTCCGAGCAAATATATCAATATAAATAATTAATATTGGCATAACATTGTGTTTTAGAGAAAGAAAAAAAAAATTGTTCCAAAATACCTGTGGCTTTTGGTTTTCTAAAAGAATTAAATATGTTTTGCCCGTGTTGCCGTTTATTAATTTTTGAGATATGTCTCATTTATTGAGATACAAGAAACTATGTGAAATACCCAAAATGCTATCTTAGTCATTTTATACAAATAAATTAGGTCTTAAATGACTTTCTTAATCTGTGTGAACATCCAAAAACAACAGTTAAATTTTGGAATGGAGAGTATATAACTTGCTACAACTGAGAGCAGTTAAAAGGTGAAATGAGTTTTATCATCAAATCCGATACTTCAGTTCGAAAATCCTTAAAAGCAGACTTACCTGGTATAATAAGGGTATAGCTGGTCCCGACAGCATGGCTGCAAAAGATATGTTAAAAAAAAGGAAGCTGTAAAAAAAAGCTGAATATATATTCTCGTTTTTCTTTACTCTGTTTACCCTCATTTGGTATCGAATTCATTAACACAACCAACACAATAATCCATATGTTTAAACTAATCTTTGTGAAGCATAGTAATTAATTTTTTTATTAGAAAATTGAAAATTGTATTTAATATAATTAGCCATCTTGAAAAGTCAATAGCATTTTTTGTACCTCCAGCATACATCCCAGAAACAGTAGAAATGGCTTCAAGAAAACCAATCACAATAAAGGGTAATTTGGGAATGGCCAGCATTTCATCAGTGGTTACCCCAGCATGGTATCTCACATGGAGCACAGTAAAGAAAGTCATTACATACCTAATCATCAAACCAAACTTGCTGTAAGTAAGACTCCTTAAATTTTATATTTTAGATAATAATTCATCTAACTGATATCATGGTTGTAGAATTTACAACACTATAAATTATTTTAGTTTTAAAACGCAGAGGATGAAATGACAAGAATGATCAGTTTTGTTATTTTTTCTTCCTCAAGTTCTTTTTTCATAGTAACATTTTGATATCTTTAACTAATAACCTTTTGTTACGTTTTGAAAAATGATACTCCCTCCGTCCCAAGATTACTTGAACACTTACCTTTTTGCTCGTGTTTTAGCGAGCGGATTGTTTATTAGTATTTGAAATAATAAAGTGACTTTTAAGGTGGGGTATGATAGTCTTACCACTCCTCTATCATATGCATTTCTTAAAATTACTTTTATCATTTTAGATATCTTAATAAAAAAACTTTCGCTAAAAACATTAAAACAAAGAATCGCTCAATTTAAGTTATCCCGGACGGAGGGAGTATCCTATAAAGCATGGGTGTACCTCTTTCTCAAAACATGTGATACATGTCACCCATGCTTTGCACCTCTTGACTTTTAACAAATTGCTTCATCTATACAGGAAAAGGCAAATATGCCAGGTTGTTTATCGATAATTTCTATTGAATGAAAAACAAGATAGAAAATCGGTATTATTAATTTAAGAGTAAATTGCAAATAAACTCAGGGCCTTTTGGTATTTCAGCAATTTAATCACAAACTTTTAATTTCTAAGATGTCATACACCATCTTTTCATTGTTTGCAATTCAATACATGGGGCTAGTTTCCAACGACTTACTGCTGACATGACGGTCTCACAGTCCGAACTAACGGACATTCTAACACAAAAATGAAAAAGACTATGGAATCAAAGTTCAGAAATATGATTGACTTTCCCAAAAGAAATTCACAAAAGGCCATAAATTATCTTTCATTACACAGTGGTGACCAACTCTTTAGATGGATGGAAACTATGATCAGATTATGACACTAAAACGTACCATCTACTGTTTTCTCATAATCTAAATCGTATCATATTCAGTTTCTACATATACAGCAAGTAGTCATTCAAACACAGATGATGGGAATCAATCTGATCATATAAATAAACAATGATTGCAGAACATATGCAAGACTGTTGAGTTGAGCCAGAAAGAAGGGGTAGTCCTTCATAGGGACAAGAGCAAGTTTCTGAAGCACTCGATTGCAAACTGCTAATACCAGAGTTACGGCAGACCAAGCAACAACAGCCCCCCTTTTATCGGTATTCAGATTCAACGACGACGGGTAATCATCAGGCAAAGAATTTTCAGCTAAAGCAGATGGGACAAAATGCTGAAACCTTTTAGAACTAGGCTTTCTCTTATTGGAACTATAATTAAAAATAACGAGCTTCAATTCATCAACAGACAGTTTCAACGGAACTGAAACGGATACAATTGGAGAAGCAGTACTACTGAAACCATTAATGGCGGTGGAAACAAAACAGTGTGCAGGGGATTTAGGGCACGAAGCTGTGGTGCGCAATTTCATGGGTGAAAGGGGGAGAATAAGCAGGAAATGAAGAAATTCATCAAAATTCAACAATTAGAAGAAGAACAAAATTCAATCAGGAAACCGTTGCAAGCCATGCCGGAGTCTAAAATATGAAATCAAAGTCAAATTCCTACAGATTAATACAACTAGTCTAATATACTACACATTAGGCGGCTGGAAAATGTTAAACAAGTAATTGTACCGCCACTGGTAAATTAAAGCAGAGAGAGAGAGAGAGAGAGAGGGTTCTTGCCTTTTTCATTCTGTACTCTTCCATGGCAATTGTAATGCATCCAACTCAGGAAGGGGCAATTTGAATCGCAGAGGCAATGTATACAAGGTGAATTTATGAATCTCGAATTGTAAATTATTGGTATTCATTTTCGCCGTCGTCTTCCGTTCATCCGTTGGACCATCTCCAATTGGCAAATTTGCCACCAAAATTATCAATTTGCCACACCAATTGTTTATACTCCTTTTAAACTTGCTGAATACCTGTTTCCTTTACTTCATAAAATGTGGTTAAAGCTGTGATCACTTAATGCAGATACCAGTAAAGTTGAACCTTTCTAAAATACTTAAAACTTTTGAATGCTCTTGTGAAAATAATGCAGTATGATTGATAGCAAGTATAAATGCAGCACAAAAAGAAAGCAACACAGCAGTTTATAGTGGTTCAGAGATTCGAGCTCCTACATTCATTTTTCCTGACTTCTACAGGGGAATTCCTTAAACTCTGGAATCCCTTGTTTTATAGTATCAAGGTGTTTTTATCAAATCAACCTATCTCTTAGGTGATCTATTCCCTAAGAACTACAACTTGAGTCTTAGTACTCAGAACAACTACAACTTTCATACTGAACAACTTTTCAGCTTACTTGCTCTCAACTCTCAAACACTACCTCTAACTACTTCTCTCAAGTAAGGGTTTGGTTTGAGTTATATTTCCAACTAGTGTTGAGATATCATTTACATTGAAGATCTGTAAAGTGGCTAGGAAATCTCTTTCTAAGCTTTGGATGTGTATGCAATAATATAGCTTAGAGAAATACAGATGAGCTCTCTTCAATAAAGAAACACTTGGTAAATCTTGTGGGTTCGAGTGTTTCAGGAGTAAACTTGAATAAGCTTGAGCTCTGTGCATTGCTTGATTTCCCGTAACCTTGTTTGAGTCTAAGATCTTCTATATTTATAGACATTTCAAATGAACTATCCGTTGGAGAGATAGCTCCTTCAAAATTCCTTTTGTTGAGGATGTAAAAGGCTATGTCTGGTGCATCTTCAAGCTCTTGCATGCTTTGGGTAATATGCATTTAATTCTTCCTTACACCAGACTTGTAGACTATTCAAACAACAGGTTTTGACTTTATAGTGGTCTGTCACTTTCAGTGTCAGTGTTCGTACGTTGCTGACAGTTACTGATTGGTCTTGAACTTCAGTGTGCAAAGACTAACAAAACGGCTATTTATTGACATCTCCACTAATGAAAAGACAACCTTAACATGAACAAATAGTAGAAATAAAGCCCACATTCTCTTTGTCTGCTTGATTCCCAAATAACATTTATTGTCCTTGTAAAAGTTTCAGGACTCTTGGCTTCAATCCTTTTGGTCTTCAATGATCCGGTTCTTCAGGGCTTCAGTTCTTCAAGCTTCTTGATTCTTCTGATCTTCAGACTTCTTGGCCAAGTCTTGTACAATATTGAGTTCCCCTCAATATGTGTTTTCTTTAGGTGGCTTGCTTGTCCATGCCCTACACCATAAAAACCTAATCAAGAAAACTAATCTGATCTAAGTTTCTGATTATACACTTTGCAAGCCAAACATCCTGAATAATTCTATCAAGATGTTCCGATACACATCTACTCAGGGGTTTTGAGATCTAATCAAAACTCTTATATTAAATTCATCTTCCAATATAGTCTAATCCATGTCCTTAATAAATAGCGAAAACAAAAAAGCCCACACCATAGTGGCATTTCTTAACATAACTAAACATGAAAATAATGTAATTAGAAGTCATAAGCACGCACAGAAAAACAAGTTCCATTGACAAACAAAGCCATACTTGCAAAAAATACAGACTTCCCCATCATAATTTATATCATTAGTTAATATTGAAAAGTACTACAACTGTTCAAGGTAAAAGAAAGGTTTTTCACTTGTTCAAGTTCCTTCTGCTACTACTAATTAATTATTAGGTGGCTCTGCACAGTGGCTGGTTCGAAGGATGCAAATTAAATTTACTATCCGGTGCAATTAATTACTTCACGGAGGAATCAAAAAGGAGAAAAGCTGTTGTTGTCACCAGATTTATTACACATCAGATCAGGCAAGAAGAAATCAGATAGCCTGAGTCAAGTGACCTGAGGGTCAGGATGTCCGAACTCAGAAGAGCTGAACTCAAGAAGTTCTCGAAGTAACCTGAAGGCTCAGAGAACTTGAAAGCTCAGAGAACCTGAAGGCTCAGATAACCTGAAGGCTATCACACGTCAGCAGGTCCCACCGAGACCACGTGATTTGTCGTGTTTATTGATTTGTCGTGCTTATTGATTTGTCATGCTTAATAATTTGTCGTGCTGGTCCTCTTTATATAAAAGATCTCACATTTCATTGTAAAAAAACTCTGGAATGTTTCCGTCATTCCACTTATATACCTACACCCACATTTCAGGGAAGAACTACGGTTCTTCCCGCAGTGTTCTTGTTCGATTAATTATTTGTTTGGTGGTCAAATTCAACAAGCCACATCAGAAATCGTAAATTATTTATTTGATTCGTAAAAAAGGTACGCCCGCATAAATTCCTAGATATTCCGCATGCGTAGGATTTATGTGGTTATATTATGTGCATGATTGTTGTTGGAATTATTATTTGAATTAATATATAATTAATTCATGTTAGTTTTAATTGTAAGAATTAAATTTGTATTTAAATATCATCCCGAATAGATCCGGACAATTAATTCTCCAACAAACTCAACAAATCGTTGATGCATGGAGTCTAATTCTTAATAACGTTTTTTTCCTATGGACGTACCCGTTTCATTTTTAATTTGGAACATTATGTAAGTTTTTTATTTGGTTTTAAGAAAAAAAATTCTCATTTTGTTAGGTTTTTTAATGTTATTAAGTTCTTATGCATTTTTTTTTATGTAGTTTACTATTGCAAGTGTAATGGATTGGACAATTAATGCTTCAGATGGTTGTGATCAGATTCAGAAAGGTTGGGAACAGTGACATTATTTTAAATGACACTATTAATTATTTTGAAATGGTAATATCTCAGATCTTTTAATATCAATTTATATTATTAAAGAGTATTATGTTTATATGCTAAACAACTTGTTCTATTTCAGATTTTCATCCCATTTTGTGTTGCTAAGCACTATGCTACTGTTGCAATTAATTTTGTTCATAAGAAGGTGCAATTTCTAAATAACAGGAAATATGATGATAAGTAAAATGAAAAATATTTCTTTTCAAGTGCTACATTCTTGGTAAGTTTTTATTATTGTAATTTTTTTTGTTGATTGAATAATTTGAATTTATATTTTTTCACATGTTTTATTTATATATTTGATATTTTTTTCTGTAGCATAAGCAAATGACTATTTTTCTTAAGTCAAGAAAACACCCAAAAGCAGAAAAAGTAAAGAAATATAAATTCAAGAATGTGTCGTTTATGTGGCTAACGTTGAAGAAATATTTTTATTGTGGGGTGTATTTCATGCACATCTTAAATCATTGCAATGGTGTGGTTTATAATTCACCATATTTGACCAAGATTTCTCTTTCTCCTCTTGTTTCTTGATTTTAATTTTTATTCTTGATATTTATATCATTTGGATTTGGACTGAGTCATACATAAGTTGTCTGAGTTTTGGAATGCCACATGATTATCATAAGATGTACCCGTTTGTCATTAAATTTATTTATATATTACTTTTGTGTATCAGTTGCATATTTCTGTGTTAGCTAGTTGCATTGTTCAGTATTAGCTAGTTGCATGTTTCTGCATTAAATAATTGCATTGTTCAATATTAGCTAGTTGTAAAGTTGCACAGTTTAGTATTAACTAGTTGCATGTTTATGTGTTATAGCTGCACTTTTGAACGATGTTAAAACGTTCATTAATCACTACTTTGTTTTGATTGAAGGCACCATTAAGACGCCAAATATTATTGAGAAAGATTATATTCAAAGAAAGCCATGTTATATTAAGTGTATTGCTGAAGAGGAAGCATTGAAGTATGTTGCGGAGAAGAATTTACGGGAGAGGTAGACAAAGGGGAAACGAAAGATCTGTTGTTGAGGAGATTTGACTGAAATATAATTCTAGTGTTTAAATGCAAATTCACTTGTGTTTTTTTTAGTACCGAAGTATATTTTTAGCTTGTTTGTTTTGTCGTTAACTTTGAAGATCTGCAAAGTGTGGGTACCTTTATTCTCACCACTCAGATCTTTTTGAACTTGTTTGGTGATAGAGCAGTTGAATCCAATACTAATTTGACACTTTATAGATGAATGAAAAATTCAATCATCAATTCAATACTAATTATTTTAATATAACTTATACGATGTGGAAATGTAAGAGTAATTGGATAAATATCTATCATGAATATGCCTTATTATTAACATGAGTTTGTGATTATGTGGCTTCCTTTGAATATGACCATTAATCATGAAATAAGACAAGTGCACACAGAGTGAAAAAAGACAAGACATCACTATATGAAATATTACAATTTATAATGAAACGTGCAACTATTAACATGTAAAACATGCAACTCGTTATAACTTACACATGATTGTCGTTAGATTAAACAACCCCTCTAGTATTTAACATTAAACATAAATAAGTCGTCTCATCTAGAGAGTTGTTAGAGACGTTAATGAACCGTGATCTCCTTAAATAGTACACATAAATTGCGGGTATAATGAACATATGGTGTATTAGCTAGTTATAGCTGTCACTATAGGAAATATAAATATTATAACAGAAACATGCAACTCACTATAAGTGAAAAATGCAATTTTCTTTCATCAAAACATGAATTCTTATAACAGAAATGTGCAACTACTTGACCTGAAAAATTTAACTCCTGAAACATTTCTTATGAAACAAATGTTAACCCTACAGTTCCCCATAACTGAAAAGTGCAACTTACAACTACAAAAGCATGTAACATCCTTTATTAGAAAGATACCCAAACTATATTTGATGAAACCAAATCTTAGAACCAAAATACGTCACAAATTACATAAGATAAAACATACTTCCAGAACCTAAATACATCTGATGAAATATAATCTAAAGTAATCGTGGTTGTGGAGTTTTGGAACCAAATTCCTCATATTGAGCTTAAATTGATGCAAGTACTTTCTTTTTCTTCTTCTTCTTGTTTTTCTCAAAGTGATCTTTTATTCTCTTGCCTCTTCATGTTGTAGTAGAGCTTGCAGGGTCGAAAACTGTTCTTGATGAGTTTGAGTCAGCCAACATGACCACGCTTCTTTTATAACTCTCTTCAAGAATAATTCTTGCTTTCTCATTATCTTTAGATTTCAAAACAAAATTGCAAAGGTTCCTTGTCATTTCATGCCTCCATGGTATGATTTAGTCATATTTTTCAGTTCTGCACTTCTTGTCTTTAAATTTGTTCAACACCTCTGTTTTAGATGTTTTGTTCCATCTCTTCATGATGTAAGCATCTAGTATTCTTTGTGCAGAATTGTTATGAAGAATCCTTAAAGAATGAGGACACAACATGCCAAATTTCTCAAACTTCATACAATCACATTTGATTAGGTTCAAGGTACTATCATATATAGCTTGTATTTCTACTATCCCCTTTAAATAATTTAACACCGAATAATGTTGTGGTGTCATTTTCTCCAATAGTAATTGTAGAAAGAACACATTTCCTGAAACTTTTATGAAATTCTTTGAAGAGTTCAAATGTGTATACCTCTGAAGCGTGAATCACCATACCAGCCATTATAAAACTTATGAATTTTGGCTAAGATTTTGAACAATCAAACTCATCTTGTACTTTAGTTTATCTCCAACGTTTGATAGAGTCCTTGAAAATTCCATAAAAATCAGTCAAACTTGTGGTTTGATGTGCACTGAAGCCAATTGCATAATTGGCACTTTTGCTTCTTTGTAATGAACGAATCTCAGCTGAAAAGAAATTATTGTTTAATGCAGTACACCATTTTTGTTTCAAGCTAACAATCTTGTAAAACAACTATTGTTCTCCAGCTTATATTTAGTAATCATAGTCCTCCAGCAATTGTCAAATTCTACTTCATTACGACACCCCGATAAACATTTGTTGAACATATTCTTGAATGTACTATCAGATTTCAATTCTCCAAACTTTGCTACTGCATTCTCGTGGATGTGCCAAAGGCATAATCTGTTACGTGTTTATAGAAAGACCTATAATTTTTGCAAGTAAATAATTTTGTCATGTTTTAATATAAACATATAAATACACAGAGTATAATATTTTATAAGAAATATCTTCTCTATTGTATTTACAATTTTCAAGTCTTGGTCAGTGAATATTGTTACAGGACATTTTCCTCCCATCGATTTCTTGAACACATTGAATAACCACTCAAACGTTTCAACCTTCTCATGTGAAATGAATGCACAACCAAACATCGTTTTTTTTCCAATGGTTGTTCACTCCAACAAATGGAGCACATATTTGATTATACCTATTTTTCCTGTACGTAGTGTTAAATACCATAAAATCTCCATATATCTCATAATCTTCCTTTATCATAATATCTCTCAAAAATATTGGAGCCAATTTACCCTCATTCTTCACTTTCTCCTTGTAAAAGAAGTCACCTTCCTCAGAATCTTGATTTTGTATCATATTAAGTACCGTTTATGCGTCACCTCCTTCTATTTTATTCGATTTCCAGCAGCCTACAAAATTTATGTGGTCTTTTAATGTGTGTCCTACATATTCTTCTATTATAACATTATGTGCTAAATAATAAAAATATTATGTTGCTTTCATTTCCGAAGATGTCATATCTATTATTATTGTGGCCATTCCATTTGTAATCTTTCTTTCTGATCTATGAAGATGACTCCATTCAGCTCTAGTCAATGGATAGTTATGTTCAACTACATGCATATTAACTTCATAAACCCCATCATCATTTCTTTTTGCTCACATCTTTACTTGGAAATTTATTCTAGTAAAAGTTGTACCATTTTTCCTTGTTGATGTACCCATACTTGAACCATCACTCTTATATTTTCTTAAGCCATTACAAGAACATACATAGAGTTTTGCTAACTCAACAGGAATTACGTCTTTAGAGTCAGGGTATCTACTTGTAGACTTGTTTACACTAAATCCTAATGCATTAGCATGCTTAAATTAAAGTTCATACATCTCTTTAAGTGTGTCTCTTTTCATGCCATACAGAGAACCACAATATAGGTTTCAGTGATGTTTTCTAGAGAAAAGAAAAATGTACACAATGAAATAATATTTTAAGGTAATATAACTAGTACTATTAGCATATGTTATTAATACTTTTAAAACCAATATGATAGGTACCTTCATTGTCTATCTCAATATGCTCTTCACTAATAATATAATCATCTGCTATAGTCAAATCATGTATTTTTTCATCTTCATGTGATATAACTTGAATTATATCAGTTTCAGAGTTGATTTCTTAAAAAAAAACATACAATAAGGAAATACATAAAAAAATATTTCTATAATTCAAAATGACAAGTACCTTCATTAGATATATCAATGTACTCTTTATTACTCTTGCCTTGAACTATTGCAGAATAGTGATGAATTTGATAATCTTCATTAGATATAACTTCAACAATATCCAAATTTGAACTTATAAGATAAATTAATTTTTTGGATATAAAATTCATCAAAGAAACTTGCAACTATGTAATATAGAAAAATGCAACTATAAACATGCACCTATCTAATACTGAACCAGATCTGAGAAGACCTCTTTCGTGATGTCTGGCGATTTCCAATCATGATCTTCGTTTCTCCGATCGCTCAACCGGCTGGATAATGGCACTGGATCATTCACTCCAATCGACTCTCCGTGCGCTATTATCCCATTTTTCCAATGATCCAAATTGATTGATTAATTTCCTTATGTTGTATTTACAATCCGACGAGAATGGTCAATTGGGGGCACACCCTAATCCAACGAATCACCAAGTGACGGTTGAGGCTAAAAAAAACCCTAATTCGGTCAATTCGGAGATCGCACAAAAATTGTGATTGCTATCTTCAGGATGACCTGTGGAAATCGATGGTGTTCCAATTATTTTGGATTCTACTCCGATTGGCAATGACAACGCCGGGAACAGTATTGGACTGATTTCCGGTGATACGGGTATCGCTTTACCTTCCTCTTGCTCTGATTTTAATTTGTTGCCCCCTACTCTCGTGCTCCCGAATTTTGTGTAGGTTGGCGATCACATAATTAACACGAATAGGGTTCATGCCAGGTTGAATGAGGATTTGTCTAATACTATTCGCGTGGAAGGAACCCTTTCCTCACCTCGTATTGCCACGATGAACAATGTTGGTTTTGACGGACGCTGTGTAACATCCAATGTTACACAACAAACCAGTAACTCTTTGCCCCATTCTAATAATATACCCCCACGTATTGATGTTTTTGGGCACAATACTCCTGCTGGTATTAATATGCAGGCACAAGGAGGCTCCATACGACATTCCCCTGCTCAGCCTATCCGTAAGCTAGGTGTACTCTCAGTTAACATTGATGACTTAGTGCACCAACATGGGGTTCGAGATCACGAGAACTCACTAATAGCCCGGGTGCTTTTGAAACCTCAGGAGAAACCGCTGTCGATCCCCGAGCTACGATCTGCTATTAATGATGTTTGGTGTGTCCCTGGTTTATGGACTTTCGTTCCAATAGGCAAGGGGTATTATAACATTCAGATAACAAATACTTGGGAGAGAGACCGCATTCTTGCAAAACAGGTTAGGTCGTTTCCTTTTGGCACTGTTAGACTACAACATTGGACTCCAGAGTTCAATCCTTACAAGGTGAACTCTCCTATTACACCGGTTTGGATACGCATCTATGAGCTTCCGATTGAGTATTCCTATGAGCCCATCATTGAGGCGATTTCTTCGGCAATTGGGCCGGTGATTAATATCGATGAACGTACGCGCAATAGAACCATGTGTCACTATGACCATGTTTTGGTTGACTTGGATCTCAGGAAGAAGAAGGAATATTTTGTCATGTTTGAACGATTCGTGCATTGCTCCACGACATCTGTTGGTTACGAGAAGCACCCGGAGTTTTGCACTGGATGCTGTATCTTAGGCCACAGGATTGATATTTGTCGCCATGCTGAACCCCTTATTCCCATGGCTCCTGCTAAGCCGGTTAATACAGAGAAAGCTAATACTAAGGAATGGACACAAGTGAAGGGTAGGCATGCTAGCCGTGCGCAGAAACAACCCACTCAACCTGTGTCTTCTACTCCACAGCAAGCTCAGCCTCCTTCTGGCTTCTCATGGGGGTTCTCCTTCTGCGACTTTAATGGACACATTTGTGGGTCATGCTTACATTGCCTCCACCCATACCTTCACCACGGATATAGACTTGCATCTGGAATTAACGACGAATGCTTTCTCATCTCTTGACCAGGATTTGGCCTTTGAACAGTTTCCAGAGGAGGGGCATACAACTTCTGATGATGACGACATTACACATGAGCAGAGTGATATTGAGTGAACTGTGACCATTCATCGTAATGATAAGAGACAACACAACAAGGGCACAGTGGCACGTGATTCTGCTCTCCGGGGGCGAACAATGCAAGATGCCACACTCTAGGTTTCAGATTCGACTCCCCCACTTCAGAGGAATTACTTGGTAAGTTTGCCAAAATCGAATTCGGAATTGCATCGTATTGGATCTTGGGCTGCTGAATGTGATAATATACAGTCGAGGCACGGTAACACACCTTCGACTCGATGATTGTGCTTTCTTAGAATCTTTGCGGATTGGGTAAGGATCACACCCAAAACACTATTAGGCGTCTGTGCGGACGTCACTCTCCTGATTGGTTAGGTGCTTTCGAACCTAAGGTTCTTTCTTCTTCTCTTCCTTTGCAAGATGGTGATCACAACTCTACTTTTTTTCATCGAATTCATAGTATTCGAAAAACTCGACATTCCATCCTCACTTTAGATGTCGGGGTGAGTTGACATCGGATCTAGCGACTATTGAGGAACATATTGTTCAATATTATTTGGATCTTTTTGCTTCCACCACTCCTTCTCATGCAGAGTTTTCCATCTTGGATAGCTTTTTGACTCCATTGATTTCAGATGTGTTGGGATTATACTGGAAAGTATGCTTTTACTTTGTATAATCAGACTGAATTTCGGACTTATTTACTGAAATAAATTTTTTATCACTGATGCTTTAAATATCATCGAATGTTACATATATTTACTGCATAACTGTTCAATAAATAATACGTGTTACATTGTAGTTAATTTAGTGATACCAGATCACATAAGATTAAATTAACAGTTCCTTGTAACCAAAAGTACACCATTCACGACCTAGATAGAAATGAACAATCCATCGTGAAAGGTTGAAGTGTAAGGCTCAGATTGGTTTGTCTTGACCAAGAGATTACACTAGTATGTGTCTAGTGCACTGAAGAGGACCTACAGGAGGACAAATTCTTCAGAACTGAACTAGGAAGAATTAGACCTCAGTGGTTCGTTATTTCTTAATCTTCGTCCCTGAAATAGGATCGCGTGTAGTTAGTAACTATTGCTTTGACTTATTACGGGTAGAGAATCAACGAGATTCAATACTTTATATCTTTGGCAATATTATTGGTCACATGCGATTGCTAAGATTTAATACGGAGAATCGTGTGCAAGTACGCTTGTTCGATTTGCCCCCTTGGGAGGTTCTTAAGTTTTATCATACCAAATCTTGCATGTGGAACCAGTTTTCGGTATGGATAATAGTGTTGAACCATTCCTTTTCCAAGGATAAAAGATATTAATTAATGGAAAGCTATTTCAGTGGCTTGAATTAATTAATGGGCTAGATAATCTTAAACACGGGAAATAATAACCGGGAGCCATATTAACTGTAATATGGGTTAAGATGGATAGTGCAATATTAATTATGTAGTGGGATTAATTAATATTTATGGGCTTGAATAATATTGTGGCTCAATATTGATAGTTCAAGATCCATTGGAAGGTCCAATCTTAATTCTCCTAAAGGCCCCTCAAGTAGCCCAACATAAAGTCTAATAACTGAAAAATGTGTTTAAAAATAAAATAAATTTTTGTTGCTATTTTTCCTCATTTTTTTTTCAAAAAATATGAATAAAAGGGGAGAAAGATTTTCTTTGAAATTTGTTATGGAATGAAGATATGTATTCTTGAAATACAAGATTATCTCATTAAATTAAAGAAATCTCCCACTTGGTTATTTATATGATATTTTCGAAAATCTTGAAAGAATAAGGGAAAGAAAGATTTTCTTGAAAAGATATTATGGAAGATATGTATTCTTGCAATACAGGTATATCTCATAAATTCAAGTAGATCCAAATCTTGGAATCTTTATCCTTGTTTTTTCGAAAATAACCATAACAAGAGAAGGTGGGATTTTTATGGAATATTTTAATTATGGAGAAAAGAATATATGAGATGTATTCAAGATTTCTTGGAGATCAAGAAAAGATTTTTCCTCCCTATTCCATCTTGAAAAATCGGCCAACACCTCATTATAAATAGGGGATGAATGTTTCATCCCCAGGGGAACACGAAAATTGTTTTTTCAGAAAAATATCAGCGTCGATAAAATATCAAATATTTTGAAACGTCGACAGATTGTGTATTTTCAAAAAACGTCAATTGTGAGTGTACAATTCCATGTGCTGGAAAAATTAGTAAATCCACAAAGGTGGTGCAACAAATTTTATTTTCCCTTTTGTTAATTGTTCGCGAGTTTCCTTCCACCAGATTGACGAGCAAGGACTAGGGAATACTTGGGAAGGCTTTTTGGTGTGTTTTAATCGACGAGACCATTGCCACTCCAAGAGGTTAGTTCACGTAAACCCGTAGCAATTCTGCATGCGTAGGATTTATGTGAACTGTTTATATGCATGATTTGTTGTTGAATTATTATTTGAATTAATATGTTAGTAATAATTATCAGAATTAAATTTGTATTTAAATATTCATCCCGAATAGATCAGGACAATTAATTCCCCAACAACTGGTATCAGAGCCTCGATTTTGGGCTCTGATTTTTAAATTATAATTTAATTCGTTTTCATTAAATTTGAAATTGGATAGTAGAATTGCTAGATCTTTTTTGCAGGTATCCAATTGTCATGGAATTTAATGTGTTTATTTATGCATGCATATAAATTGTGATTTTTTAATTCGATTCGTTAGAATTCGTTTTGCCTCGTGAGAAAATCCACGAGTAGATTAGAATTTGTTTGATTTGATCAATATAATAGACTAGCCTAGATCTAAATTTATTTATTTTTGTAAATAAATTGTAACCGGATCAAAAACGGAGGCGGAGACGAAGAATTAAAAGATGGGATCCGGAATCGTCCGTGGCAAAGTGTCGTGTCGTGAAATGTGCCAAGGAGGCATGCGACGACGGACGCCGGGCGGGCGCCAAGACGGAGGTGTGGGGCGAGGGCGGAGGAGCCGAAGGCGGCGCAGGATTAGCCTGTGGCAACGCAGCGAAATGGGCGAACGGCGGCGGCGCCGCTGAGGGCGCGCGGGCGATGGCAGCAGACGCGGGCGATGGCGCTGGCGGTTGCTTGGCACGAACGGGCAGGCGGATCGAGGTGGATCGTCATGGGGCGGGCGAAGCAGTGCACGCGACGCTGGCATGCGCGATGCTCGCCGGGGCGGACGATGCCGCGCCAGCGACGGCGCGCCGAAAGTGCCGGGCGCGCTCATGGATGCCAATCGACACGGTACGGGGGGTGCTAGGGCGGGCACTCGACCCGTGAGTGGTCGATGACGGGCTTGACAAGGCATTTTTTAAGACTGTCAAGTGGGAGCTTTTCGAGACGAACGATGAAGGCTATGAAAACGATTTCTCAAGTTCAAGACATGACAAAAATTAACCATGACAATTGGATATATGTGCCCAATATGTTTAATTTTTGTCTTGATGTTTATGCATTATTTTATGCTTATTTAAATTGTGTTTGAATTTGCGATGCATGAGAAAATGTTTTGAAAAAATCTCACTTTCGAAAAAATTACTAAGTATGCTTAAACAATTAATTGACAATTTTATTAGGATAATAAAATTGAATTAATTTTGACCTCCATGATTTATTTATTTGTGAATTCTTTTGGAGAAATTCCCACGGACGGCCGGTGAAAAGATAGCTTTCACATGAATAAATTCCAAATGGATGATTGTGGATTATTACTAGTGGCGATTTATGACCTCCCAACGAGGCTCGATCAAAGCGAAATAATAATTTCAGTATTTAATCATGGTTATTACTTAGGTATAAAATTGATATGCATATACTTCCCTCAAGTCCCCTGTCAATTTTATATTGGTCAAGTGGGGAGCCAACTATTAATCTGGATATTAAAGGTTTGTAATCGTTTTTTGTTTGTAACTCGCTTGAATGTATTTAAATAATGACCCACCCCACGTGGCTTATTTAAACTGCTTTTTGAGATGTTGGGTGATGCATGTTCATATTTTTTGAGATTTTAATATGAAACATGTGATCGAATTTTCTGATATATTTGTGCTTATGCATATTATTATTTATTTCAATTCATCATGTCGCAACCTTTTAATCCACTGTTCAATATACTTAAAGACAATTTGCTTACTGGTGAAAACTTCGTTGATTGGAGTCGTAAAATTATAATTGTTCTAACTGCACAAAAGCACAAGTGGATTCTTGACACACAAAATCGATGAGCTAACCGACGAAAAGGGACTCGTTAGATCACCTTATGCGAGAGATGTCGTCATTTGAAAATGGTGGAGGGCAAACCCGTAAGGGATTACGTCCTCAAAATTGATGGCCCATCTGAACAAACTTGAGGTTCGAAAAGTGATTATTATAACTGGAGACTCAGATGAATTTGGTACTTCACTCTCTGCCCAAAAGTTTCTGAGCATTTTGGCCTGGCTAGCTGATTTATTGCAAGCTTTGGTCTCGGCAGAGATGTTGATGGGGCACCAAACTCAAGCTTTGACGGCAAGTGGTCCGTCTTCATTTTTAGGCCAAAGGAAGGCAAGAAAAAGAAGAGGACCAAAAGCCATAAGCAATCAAACTCAACTGTTGCCAAAGGCAATGGTAAGATGAGGAATGCCGGTGGTGTCAAGGAAAATCCAAAGAGGAAGTGTTTAAGCTGCGGTGAGAGAGGACAATGGAGGTTTGCCTGTTCCAACCCCAAAAGGGACAGAAAGAAAGGTAATTCTCACGCACTAGTTGTTGAAACTTGTTTAGCGGCGTATACTTCTCATTCGTGGGTAGTTGATACGGGATCTGCTAACCATGTATGTTTCACGTTACGAGGTCCCAGCTGACCCGACAACTTAGTGGGAGTGAGATCCTCATCACACTGGGCGATGCTACGATAGTGGCAGCTGAAGCAGTGGGAGAAGTGCACCTGTCTTTTGAAGACATAATTTTAATTTTAAGAGATGTTCTTTACGTTCCTACTTTTAGAAAGAATATAATTTCGGTTTCTAAACTTTACCTTGATGGATATTCGGTTACTTTTGATAAAGTTGTTACCATTTCTCTTTATGATAAATTTATCTGTCATGGAACGTTGTTAAGTAATCTCTATACATTTAACTGTGCACACCACTCACGAAATGTATCCTATAACACATCAACTGTTTTCGATAAAAGAAAACGTTCATCAGACGTGAACGAAACACTTCTATAGCATCTAAGATTGGGATATATTAATCCAAAGAGGATCCAAAGGTTGGTAGAAGACGGTTCACTGAAGTCTCTCCAAGTTGAACAAATTCCAACCTGCGAATCATGTTTGGAGGGTAAAATGACCAAGAGGGCATTCGGAGCCAAGGGGAATAGAGCTAAAGAAGTGTTAGAAATTGTTCACACAGACGTATGTGGTCCAAATGTCAACCAAAGCAAGAGGAGGTTATGAGTATTTCGTCAGTTTTATTGATGACTACTCAAGGTACGGTTATATTTTCCTTATGAAGCATAAATCTGAGACCTTTGAGAAATTCAAAGAATTTAAGGCTCAAGCAGAGAATCATAGGGAAAAACGTATCAAGTCTCTACGATCCGATCGTGGAGGCGAGTACCTCAGCGATGAGTTTTTGAACTACTTGTTAGATGAAGGGATTGTATCCCAGCTAACTGCACCCGGAACCCCTCAACAAAATGGGGTTGCAGAGCGAAGAAACATAACTCTTTTGGAAATGGTTAGATTAATGATGAGTTATGCGGATCTTCCCAAGTCGTTCTGGGGTCATGCCTTGGAAACAACGGCTTACATTCTGAACTTGGTGCCATCCAAATCGGTTCCCAAAACTCCCAAAGAATTGTAGACCGGGCGCAAGCCCAGTTTGAGACACATGAGAATTTGGGGGTGTCCGGCCTACGTGTTGGACAAGGAAGTCGGGAAATTGGATCCTCGATCAGAATTAAGGCTGTTTATAGGATACCCCGAGGGAACAAAAGGGTGTATGTTCTATGGTTCTGAAGATCAAAAGGTGGTAATAAGCACCCACTTTAGATTTTTGGAAGAAGACTATATGAACGAAAGAAGAACCAGAAGTGAGATTACTTTAAATGAGCTAAGGGGGCTAACCTCATTGCCAACTGTACAAGATGACATACCAAACGACACACTTTCACAACCGGAACCTCGTCGTAGTGGGAGGGTTGTAAGATAGCCCGAGAGATTCATGGGGATAGGAGAGTCCTCGGACTTGATTCCCGGACAAGACGAATCAGACCCATGGACATATGATGAGGCAATCCAAGACAAGGATGCGGTTTCTTGGCAAAAGGCAATGAAAGCCAAAATGGGTTATATGGATCATAACAGAGTGTGGGAGCTAATCGAACCACTTAATGGGGTCAAACCCATTGGTTGCAAGTGGGTATACAAGAGAAAAAGGGGATCGGACGGGAAGGTGGAAACCTTCAAGGCAAGGCTTGTGGCGAAAGGTTATACTCAGAAAGAAGGGATCGACTATGAGGAAACCTTTTCACCTGTAGCAATGCTCAAGTCCATCCGGATTCTCTTGTCGATTACTGCGCATCTCGATTTTGAAAACTGGCAAATGGATGTCAAGACTGCTTTCCTTAAAGGAAGTCTTGATGAAGAAATCTATATGCAACAACCCCAAGGCTTCATTGAAAAGGGCCAAGAACACCTAGTTTGTAAGCTCATGAAGTCCATTTACGGACTCAAACAGGCATCCAGAGCTTGGAACCAATGTTTTGATCATGTTATAATGTCTTATGGGTTTGATCAAAACGAGTTAAAAAGTTGTGTGTACAAAAAGCGTGTCGGAACTGCATTGGTATTCTTAGTACTATACGTAGACGACATTCTGCTCATCGGGAACGATGTAAAGGTGTTATCAGACGTAAGGGCATGGCTTTCAAAATAGTTTGATATGAAGGACTTAGGGGAAGCCAGGCACATCCTTGGGATCAAGATCACTCGAGATCGCAAGAAAAGGATGATAGGCTTATCGCAAGCTTCATACATAGACACTGTCTTGAAACGATTCAACATGCAGGATTCCAAGAAAGGCTTCGTACCTTTTAGGCATGGAATCCATCTATCCAAAGAAATGTGCCCTAAGACACAAAATGAGATAGATGACATGAAAGGCATTCCTTATGCTTCGGCTGTCGGAAGCCTTATGTATGCAATGCTGTGTACGAGACCGGATATTTGCTTTGCCGTTGGCATGGTGGCAAGATATCAAAGTAACCCGGGCAAAGAACATTGGACGACAGTTAAAAACATTTTGAAGTATCTAAAAAGAACTCGAGATAGAATGTTGGTTTATCAGTCAGATAGTCTAATTCCCATCGGCTACACGGACTTGGATTTCCAATCAGACTTAGATTCCAGAAAATCTACCTCCGGTAGTGTGTTTTGCATGGGGGGAGGAGCCATGACATGGAGAAGCGTTAAGAAGAAATGCATCACATATTCTACCATGGAAGCCGAATATGTAGTCGCTTAGGCAAATGAAAAAAGCCGGTTTGGCTCAAGAACTTCCTAGTGGACTTGGATGTAGTTCCGAATTTGCCCAGCACAATCACTGTTTATTGTGACAATGCCGGAGCAATTGCAAATTCAAGGGAACCAAGAGCCCACAAGGCCAGCAAACACATTGAAAGGAAATACCATATTATACGAGAAATCGTTAAGAGATGAGATATAGAGGTGTCAAAGATGCGTCAGAAGACAACCTAGCAGATCCATTCACAAAGGGTCTGCCTCGTAATATATTCGAGAGACATGTGGAAGGAATGGGTGTCAAGACCGATTTGCTAACTGCTTTGAGTATAAGTGGGAGACATTATTAGGTTCGTGTAGGTGACATTAGATGTCACGTATTAGGAACTACACGAGACATGATGTAGTATACTTAAAAGCAGACTTTGAGTATAAGTGGGAGATTGTTGGGATTATACTGGAAAGTATGCTTTTACTTTGTATAATCGATGAATTTCGGACTTATTCTTTGAAATAAATTATTTATCATCGATGCTTTAAATATCATCGAATGTTACATATATTTCTTGCATAACTGTTCAATAAATAAGTACGTGTTACATTGTAGTTAATTTAGTGATACCGAGATCGAGAAGATTAAATTGCGGTTCCTTGTAACCTAAAAAAGTACACCATTCACGACCTAGATGGAAATGAACAATCCATCGTGAAAGGTTGAAGTGTAAGGGTCAGATTGGTTTGTCTTGACCAAGAGATTACACTAGTGCATGTCTAGTGCACTGAAGAGGACCTACAGGAGGACAAATTCTTCAGAACTGAACTAGGAAGAATTAGTCCTTAGTGGTTCGTTATTTCTTAATCTTCGTCCCTTAAATAGGATCGCGTGTGGTTAGTAACTATTGCTTTGACTTATTACGGGTAGAGAATCAACGAGATTCAATACTTTATATCTTTGGCAATATTATTGGTCACATGCGATTGCTAAGATTTAATACGGAGAATCGTGTGCAAGTACACTTGTTCGATTTGCCCCCTTGGGAGGTTCTTAAGTTTTATCATACCAAATCTTGCAAGTGGAACCAGTTTCCGGTATGGATAATAATGTTGAACCGTTCCTTTACCAAGGATAAAAGATATTAATTAATGGAAAACTATTTCAGTGGCTTGAATTAATTAATGGGCTAGATAATCTTAAACACGGGAAATAATAACCGGGAGCCATATTAACTATAATATGGGTTAAGATGGATAGTGCAATATTAATTATGTAGTGGGAATAATTAATATTTATGGGCTTGAATAATATTGTGGCTCAATATTGATAATTCAAGATCCATTGGAAGGTCCAATCTTAATTCTCTTAAAGGCCCCTCAAGTAGCCCAACATAAAGTCCAATAACTGAAAAAGATGTTTAAAAATAAAATAAATTTTTGTTGCTATTTATCCTCTTTTTTTTTTTCGAAAAATATGAATAAAAGGGGAGAAAGATTTTCTTTGAATTTTGTTATGGAATGAAGATATGTATTCTTGAAATACAAGATTATCTCATTAAATTCAAGAAATCTCCCACTTGGTTATTTATATGATATTTTCGAAAATCTTGAAAGAATAAGGGAAAGAAAGATTTTCTTGATTTTCTTGAAAAGATATTATGGAAGATATGTATTCTTGCAATACAGGTATATCTCATAAATTCAAGAAGATCCAAATCTTGGAATCTTTATCCTTGTTTTTTCGAAAACAACCATAACAAGAGAAGGTGGAATTTTTATGGAATATTTTAATTATGGAGAAAAGAATATATGAGATGTATTCAAGATTTCTTGGAGATCAAGAAAAGATTTTTCCTCCCTATTCCATGTTGAAAAATCGGCCACCACCTCATTATAAATAGGGGATGAATGTTTCATCCCCAGGGGAACACGAAAATTGATTTTTCGGAAAAATATCATCTTTGATAAAATATCAAATATTTTGAAACTTCGACATATTGTGTATTTTCGAAAAACGTCAATTGTGAGTGTACAATTCCATGTGCTGGAAAAATTAGTAAATCCACAAAGGTGGTGCAACAAATTTTATTTTCCCTTTTGTTAATTGTTCGCGAGTTTCCTTCCACTGGATTGACGAGCAAGGACTAGGGAATACTTGGGAAGGCTTTTTGGTGTGTTTTAATCGACGAGAACATTGCCACTCCAAGAGGTTAGTTCACGTAAACCCGTAGCAATTCCGCATGTGTAGGATTTATGTGAACTATTTATATGCATGATTTGTTGTTGAATTATTATTTGAATTAATATAGGATTAATTCATGCTAGTAATAATTGTCAGAATTAAATTTGTATTTAAATATTCATCCCGAATAGATCCGGACAATTAATTCCCCAACAAGATGTGCATAATGTGATTCTTCTCTCAGTTCCCGACGAGGACGAGATTAAGAAAGCATTTTTTGGTATAGATGGTAATAGCTCTCCCGGGCCGGACGGGTTTGGCTGGATTTTCTACCAGACTTGCTGGGATATCATCCAGGGAGATATTTGTGAGGTTATATGTCACTTTTTTCATACACAAGCTATCCCAGCTGGTTTGAATGCTAGTTTGGTTACTCTTATTCCCAAAGTTACCGGCGCCAGTCGAATTGTGGATTTTCGACCCATTGTGATGGGTAACTTCTTCTTTAAGGCTTTCACCAAGATTTTGGCCTCACGTTTAGGGGGTATTGCTTCTTCTTGTTTGCATTCGGGCCAGTTTGGCTTCATACTTGGTCACCACATTCATACGTGCATTGCATCCGCTTCGGATGCGATCAATTCTATAAACATGGACAGGGAAGAGAATATGGCTTTCAAGATTGATATATCAAAGGCTTTTGACACCATTTCCTGGTCGTTTCTTGATGTTGTTCTCGATAGGCTGGATTTCTCTCTTGGGTTTCGCACCATTGTCTCCTCCATTCTGGATTCGGCTCGCCTTTCCATTTTGGTGAACGGGTCTCCTCTTGGTTATTTTGGTTACTCTAGAGGGGTCCGTCAAGGGGATCCCATATTTCCTCTTCTTTTTTGCTTTGCAGAGGAAGCTTTGGCCTGGTGGATTGACTGGAATGCCAACACGGGTCACTTGCAATTTCATACTCGTTTGCCTCGGTATTCTTCTTTATGTTGATGATGTGATGATCTTCCTTAAGGGGACTACGACTAATGTTAATACCTTCAGTCAAGTGCTGCATGATTATGGAAGACTTTCATGGCAAATTTTCAGTCCAGGGAAGTCGCATGTCTACTATAGCTCGAAAGTCACACCTGTGGTGGTTCGTGGCTTCGTTTCGACGAAAAGAGCGAATATCTCGGAGGGTACTCTCCCCTTCAAATATCTTGGTGTGCTAATTTTTAAGGGGGCTCCTCGTGTTTGTCATCTTGCTCGCATTGCGGATACAATTATTGCTAGATTTGATCGTTGGGCCGGGGCATCGTTATCCCGTGCTGGCCGACGTTGTTTGATTAATAGTGTTATTGCTGCAAGCTTGGTTCATTCCATGATGATATATAGATGTCCTCGCTCTCTAATCAGTAAGCTTGAAATGGCTATCCGTAACTTCTTCTGGACGGGTCGCATGGGATCGGTGTTGTAATGCCCCAGAATTTTGAACGTTGACCTCCGAGGTCATAACGCCCTAAACCCGAGTCATCACTTAGTGAACCGTAAAACTGAGCTAGAAAATTTCTTTTAAAAGGGTAGGACAAACAAAATTTAGTTGCAGCGGAATAAAACATAACACAAGTTTAAAAACAGTAGTGTAGATAAAATCAATACTTAGCATAGAAACATCATTAGTACAAGATCCATAGAGTATTAATTAGACATATTATTCGAATTTATAAAACAGTTTGTTTATTGGATAGACAGTGGGGAAAGCGGGTCGTTCTCTCTGCAGCCTCCCGACCCTCAAAGATCATAACTTTGAAAGGGGGGTTTAAGGGCGTGAGATAAAAATCTCGGCAGGCGGCACAGATAATCGTTATCTGATTGATAGGAATCCAAAATGGTAGAAGCTTTTACTCATTCTCTTTATAACACAAAAACTTACTCACGATTTCCTGTTAATAGCTCATACAGTATCCAACATTTATAACATCAATCATATCATTCAACAATCACACATATGGGTGGCACTTGTAGCGTCTACCACGCCCAATCATAACATTCACACAAAATGGGGTGGCGGTAGAGGCGCCTCTACCGCGTCAACCCCGATAGCTTCCTTATATCCCCTTGCTTCCTTATATCATAACTTCCTTTTCTCCCCGCAAAACCACCAATTCCTCCACACGGGACTCATCCCCATAATCATTGGCACGAGGCCCAACCGATAAACGGCACATACAGTTCATGTTCCAATATTCACAAAACTCATATTCGTACTCATATGATTTTCAGTGCATTGTTTACAAAACCACAAGTTTCAAAAATATATATATATATTTGCTTTTTAACAGTACTTATTTAGTTTGCTTTGAAAACTGTCAACAGTCCATATAACATTATCTAGCTATACAGATAGTGTCACCCACCTGACAACTTTTCAAGTAAAAATTTTAACTTCTTGAAAGCCTTTGAACACGGCACGACTTCCAAGCTTTCGAGCTAACCCCGAGGACCTAGCACAGTCCGTTCGTTTAGTCATTGATCATCCTTTTATTTAATAAATGGTTTCACATCGAATTAAGGGTTCTTCGATAAAAAGGGCATTTAGTAGTTAAAAGTTATAAGAGTTCATTTCGAGTTCGACGTGGGTATCGAAACTCGATTATTGGATCGGTACGATTTCTCTATTTTATGAAAAGGGTTCACAGATCGGGGTCGGGTCTAATCAAAAACTTAATAATACCAGTAAACATCCAAACATATATTCACAAAAGAAAACATGAAACATTTAACAACCTAAAACATGCTTGGTTCTAAAAGTATTACCATTCCTTCTTCCTAGTATTACTCATTCGGCATAAAAATATGTAATCATGCATAAATGGAAAAGAGTACTTAGGCTTACTGGAAAAATATGAAATTTTAGTATGTTATACATCTTTTGAAAAGGAACAGAGTTTATCAAGGTCACAAATTCATTTGAGCTAAGAAAACAAGGTACATTTGCGATTTAAGGCAGAGTATTGAAAGGTTCGTCAAAACAGTTCACACTTTAAACTAAAAATCATAACTCACTAGAAAAACGTCTAAAAATTACGAGATTAAAAAATGTTATACAACACTTAAAAATAAGAAACTTTAATTTAGAAGCCTAAGACATTTGAGCTAAGGGTCTGTACCAGGTTTTTGAGTAAAAATGGGTTCATAACAGGGTACGTCATACAGTACATGCTTCATATAAAAATTCGTAACCCACTGGAAACTTAAGAAAAATTTACCAAACTTTAATATGACATTTTCGACTAATGTAAGAGAACATATTATTTTTACCATGATTTTTATGCTAAGGAAACAAGGATAAATAAATTGTTGAACTCACAGTTTTAACCTTCGTCAATCATTTGTCAAATAAATTTCAAATAGGCATATCTCATTATTATCTAAACAAAACACTATGAGTTTTGGATATAAATTAAAGGACAACAAGAGGAACATCCAAAAATATTCCTAAAATTTTATCTACTTTGTAAATAAGTAAAAAAATACAAAAGAGTCACTGCTCCCAGTTTCACATAGTCTCAGACACACAAATTTCCACGAATTTATTCTCCTTGGAGACAGATCAGATGAACACCAATTTTTAGTAGATCGTTATATACTTCAATCAATACATCTAGAAATTTTTCCACGATTTTAAAACATCATTAATGCATCTAAATAGGTTTTACAAAATTGAGGCAGTAGCATTTCCGAAGTTTCATATACATTTTTGAACTTCACATATATGGCTAAACATGCTCAAATACACAAGATATCACCAATACAAACTTCATATATGATTTTCAAAGATTAAACAAGCTTAGGGGAGGTTCTTAGCATGCCATTTATAAGGGTTTTCATGATAAAACAAATTATGATCATAACATCAAGATTAAAGGTTTCATTGGTGCTCACCCTTGTAGTTTCCTTCTTTGGGAGGGGGTTTGAGGGCTCTTGATGGAAACTCCTACTTCTAACACCTTCCTGGCTTCAATATGGTGGAGTAAAGACTCCTCCTTGGGGTGGTGATGATCGGCCAAGAGCAAGAAAAGAGGGGAAAGCTCCTTCTTCCTTCAAACTCTCAAACTCTCAAACTCTCCCAACTCTCTCCATTTTCCTCAATGTGTCTTCTCTTGTGGAACAAAAATACCAAGACCAAACTTGGAGTGGGGAGAAGGGGTATATATAGGGAGAAAAAAGGAGGGTGGGCGGCCAAGGGGTGACAAAGAGAGGGGAGGGATGTAATGATGGGGGTTAGTTGTAAGTCATGATTCAAATAGTAATCACCTTTTTGGTTAAAACCACATCATGGTCTTGGATGATTATTTCTCAGATTTTGGACGAAAATGGGGGATTTCCTGCAGCTTGTGGGCTGCCAAATATGCTAGCCCTGATCCTAGACGCGATTTCGGCTCCTACGGTGTATTTTCGATATTTTTCGGTTTGGTTTTTGGTTCCGAAAATTATTTTAAACGTACCGTTAAACTCGCATGATTTTTAGGATTTCATTTGAGGTTCTCCTTTCTCATTTTGAATTCTTTAAATTTTTGACATTATTAATGGGTCTGTTTTACGGATAAAAACCCGAAAAGTGCTAGTAGGATTTTTCGGCTCGAAAAGCTCGTCTGTCACCTGAAAAATTTAGAAACTTGTACACATATTTTTAAAACAAGTATAACATTTAAACACATTAGGAAAAAAATAAACAAATAAGTCCTAAAATGGATTCGGGTTGTTACATCCTACACCCCTTAAAAGAAATTTCGTCCTCGAAATTTACTTACTTATCCCGAAGGCATTGGGGGTCCCGACAGACGGAAGTGGTTTGTCGGTTGCTGGTGGTCCTGATTCCTTATTTCAGGCGGGGGTCCATTAGCAGGCTGGGGGCATTCATGAGCCTTGTGTCCCAGTTGGTGGCACCTGAAACACGTGCCAGTCCCTTTGTAGCAAGGTCCAACATGTGACCTTCTGCAGGTCGAGCAGACAGGCAGGCGCCTCGCTCCAGGCTGAACAGTAGAGTTATTTCCCCTCTGTGGTTGGTTCGAGTCCCCCTTAAAATTTGGGGACCAGTTCTTGTTCACCGCTAAGGCAGGTGGAGTCTGCTCGAACTCCAGTCCTAAACTGATGGACACAATTAGCGAGCGATCGAACACTTCACCGTAGCTGGGGAGCTTCAGCCCAACTACAACTCCTCCGATCTCAGGCCTCAGGCCTCTCTCGAATCTCCTCGCTTTCCTCTCGTCCATCTCCACCAGATGTGGAGCATAACGAGATAGTTTGTTGAACTACTTCTCGTACTTAGTGACCGAGAGAGTTCCTTGTTTGAGGTTCACAAATTCAACTTCCTTTCGGTCCCGAAGGGCCTGTGGAAAGTATCTCCTTGTCACTGCTCGCTTGAAATTCTCCCAAGTGAAAGATTCCCTCCCGCTGGGCGCCATGGTACGCTAGTGGGCTTCCCATCACTGGGCAGCATCCTCCGCCAACTGGAATTGGGCACATGACACTTTCTGGGCCTCCGTCACAGTCATGTGGCAGAAAATTCATTCCATCTCAGCTATCCATTCTTCAGTCTCCATGGGTCCTTCATTTCCCTTTAGGAGGGGTGGTTGTAACCGTCAAAATTATTTGACAGTGGAGTTCGCATGAGGGTGATGGAGCGGTGCATGAGCAGGTGGTGGGGGTGGTACTTGCTGTTGCATGAACGTCTGTAGGGAGCTGAAGAACTCCCGTGCCATGTCAGCTCCGGACGCGGCTGGTGGAGCCTCGCATCCTACAGAACCTTCAGACGGTTCCCTATTTGTACGTAGGTTTCTCCTGGGTGCCATCTTAAGAAAAGTTTAGGAGAAGAAAATATTAATTCATATAGGTAAGATAAAATTCAAAACAAGAGAATCCAACATCTATCAGCATGGTATTAAATCAATCACTCATGGGAGCACACGTAAACCGGAACGTACTGTCTAGATCAGCAGCACGGTAGTCGGGCTCGACGAGATGCATGTTAGGGAAACAATGACACATGTTGTAAACATTGAGATAAACATAATGGATAGAATAGAATGTTCCACCAAAGAAACACGTGAGACTATAGTTATGCATACATAATTGAAAAGAGAAAGGCAAGTTCTCAAGGTCAAACGGAGAGAAACGGGTCTCCAACAAAATTCAAAGGGTGTGAGACTTTGAAAATATATCAGCATAGCATTAAAATAAGTTGAGTAATATACATATACGACAAACTAAAAGCAGGCGCACAGACCGCTACAAAATAACGATTTGGTAGCAAAAGGGGGTTCGAACTAGGTCGACCACAAGTCTCCTAATTCTATTACATCACCCGGGAATCCATCCCCAAAAACTATGTACAAAACACATCTACTGCGTCAGATCAATCTGTGGAGGAGCAAGTGTCGGGGTGGCAGCTCGGCCCTGCCTCAGCGTCATTGGCTCTAGCCGCTGGTCCCGTAGTTGGACTATAGTAACTGTCCTCTGTCGGATCGTCGCTCTGGTCGACGTCGAGGTATGCATCAACCGGGTCTGACGCTACGGGCCCTCCAAATAGCTCGGTCTCCTACCAGATATTTTTGGTCCCTGTGCTAACGAGTCTTACACGTGTATGGGGGGGGAATACACGTGTTCAGTGATTTTTTAAAATTTTCTTCACTGAGGTCAGATGGGTCAGGTTATCATGATATTTTTTCCCTGAGAAGCACAAATCGCCCTGAGTCAAAGTCTACTGAGACAGTGATCCTGAGCAGCTTTCAGAAGCTTCAGATTAGCCCAACTGATCCTGAATTTATCAGAGATCCTGAAAAGCTTGGATCAGATAATTAGCTTACTGAACACTCAGAAGAGTTAGTTCAGTTTGGTAACTATCTGTTCTAGCTACTCAAGTGTGCATAATGGTTGTCCCTAAGTTTATACTAGTTTTAGCTTTGCTGAAATCTTCTTCCTTTTAATAAAAACAGTGATTAAGGCTGTGACTAATTTGATGCAAGTTCAGTGGATTGGTTCCAACTGAATATCAAGAAAACGACTTTTCAAGAAAAAACATGCAAATGAGATAATGATGCAAAGACAAAAAGCAAACAACACAAAGAATTATAGTGGTTCGGAGACTCAAGCTCCTACGTCCCTCTCTCTCGATCTTGAGAGAAATTCTTAACGACTTCCCTAAAGCTCTCGGCTAACTTCTTTGTAGCTTACTCACTTTTCTACCTTGAATTTTAAGGCCGACTCACTGCGACTTACTAACTCAAACACACACAAGTGTTAGGACTACCACAAGTAGCTTACTAACTTATTCTCTAGTTTTTTACGGCTAACTCTTTGTAGCTTACTCACTTTCTTTTACAACTCTAACTCACCAACAATACACACACACAAACTACCTTCTCAAAAGGGTTTGGGTTTGGGTTGGTTTCCAACTAGGGTGAGATATCCTTTACAATAAGAATAGATGCAAAGGCTAGGATATCTCTACTAAGCTTTGGATATTTCTATCAATCTAGGCTTAGTAAATGAGCTCTCTCCAATGTGAAACACTTGGGAAATTCTAGGATTTTCGAGTGCTTCAATTTGCAAGAATACGAATGAGCTCTTGAGTTGCTTTGAAATTTCCCGTGACCTATCAATGTAGAAGGTCACTGGTATTTATAGGCAATCTTTCACCAAGGTCACTCTTGAAAAAACTATCCATTGGAAGAGATAGCTTCATGAGTTTCCTCTTCTGGTGTTTGATGAACGACTATTTTTAGGTTTTGAACACTCCCTTGCATGTTTTAGGAAATGCAGTCATGTTGCCAATCACCAGTTTTTGTAGTCTGGAGCCTAGTACTACTGACAAATTTCAGGGTCCTGTCGCTTTCAGTGTCAGTGAAGTACAATGTTGTCTTCCTCTGATTGGTTCTTGTCTTCAGTGAATGTAGACAAACAAAATGGCTCTTTTTGGTCAATCTCTCTGAATGAGACAACCTTAAACAACACTTAGACTTAGTTCCTTTTGTCTGCATTTGAATGTTTTGGGCAATATCCACTTTTCTGAACATGTGACTTTTTCTCAGTTTTGTAGTATTTAGATAGATATTATTCAGTGCCTCTGAACATTCAGGTTATACTGTGTATTCAGTATCTTACTGAGTCTTCAGTAACTACTGAGTCTTCAGTGTCTTTCAGTAACTTGCTGAGTCTTCAGTGTCTTTAGTAACTTCTGAGTCTTTAGTGTCTATAGTAACTTCTGAGTCTTCTGTAATATCTGAGTCTTCATTTCTTCAGCATCTTCAGTTCTTCCTTGATCGTTCAGTTCTACCTGTGTTCTTAGGGTTTTTGATATCTAACCTGATCTATATCTGCTGACTATACATTGTGCAGATATCTTCCTGAGCAATCTATACTGAAACCTAACTCAGACTATCAAGATTATCCTGAACATGTCATACTCAGGGGTTTTGGGATCTAATCAAAACTTCTTTATTAAATTCATCTCCCAACAATTTCCCCCTTTTTGATGATGCCAAAACCATCTTGGTACATTTAAGAAAACCTAACCTATCCTCAGGTTTCAGTTTATCTATTACAAACCAAAATGGTATTTCTCCCAACAATTTCCTTAACATAAGGCATATCAAAATAATTAAAGACATGTAAAAAGATAATGAGATATTATCTTTGAGCATAACAGTTAAAATTTCATTGATGTAGGATAAGAGTTACAGATTACAATGAAAAAAAAAAAAATTCAGAAGCACACAGTCTTTAGTCTTCTTCCACTTCATCCTCAGGCACTTCCAGGTTGAACATCCCGTAGTATCTTTTCTTCAGTTCATCTCTTGCCTTGATGATTTCAGGGTTACTTGTTGGTCCCGGTGTAAACGAGTCTTACACGTGTATGGGGGGGGGAATACACGTGTTCAGTGATTTTAAAACTTTTTCGTACTGAGGTCAGCTTGGGTCAGATAATCCTGAAGATTAGGTTCTGAGAAGCACAGATCGCTCTCGAGTCAAAGTCTCATCGAGATGGTGATCCCGAAAGCTGCTTTCAGATACCTCGGATAATCCTAGCCGAAATCCGAGTTGCTTGGATCGGATAACTAGCTTATTGAATCCTCGTAAGAGAGTTTGGTTTGATAACTATCTCGATTCTAGCTACTCGATCGTCTTGAATGGTTGGCCCTTAGATTATACTCATTTTAAGCTTTGCTGAAAGACCTTCCCTTTATGAAATAGTGATTAGGCTGTGATTCACTTATGCAACTTCAGTGGATTGATTCCAACTGAATATCAGTGAAAAATATGCTTTAAAAAACAAGTCAATACAGCAGTTAAGCACAGATAAGGAAAGCAATAAAGAACACATCAGTTATAGTGGTTCAGAGACTCAAGCTCCTACATCGACTCTCTCTGACTCTTCAGAGAAATTCACTATCAACCGAGCTTTACGACTACCTCGTAGTTTACTTACTCAACTTCGTACGAGTTTTTTCGACTACTCCACGAGTTTACTTACTCAACCCGACCTTGAGTTTTCTGACTACCTCCGTAGTTTACTTACTCAATCACACACAAGCTTTCAGACTACCTCTGTAGCTTACTAACTTCTCCTCTAGAGTTTTTACGATTGCTCGCGTAGTTTACTAACTCTTTACAACTCTACTCACCAACAAAACACACTCCAACTACCTTCTCAAGGGTTTGGGGTTTCTTGGTTGGTTTCCAACTAGGATGAGATATCCTTTACAATGAAGCACAATGCAAAGGGTTAGGATATCTCGACTAAGCTTTGGATAAATCTTATCAAGCTAGGCTTAGTAAAGTGAGCTCTCTTCAATATAGAAGCACTTGGGAAATTCAAGGTATTTCGAGTGCTTTAACTTTTGCAAGAATAGGCTTGAGCTCTTGAGTTGCGTATAAATTTCTCGTAACCTTACAAAGTAGAGGGTCACCAGTATTTATAGGCATACACCAAGGTCACTCTTGAAAACTATACGTTGGAGAGATAACCCGTGAGTTCCCTCTTATGGTGTGTGAGAAGCGGCTATATTTAGGGTTTGAAACTCCCTAACATGTTTTTAGGCAATAGCCTTTCATGTAGCCGGTCTTCACTTTTTGCGATCTGGAACTTTTCATTACATCGACATCTTTTTTTTTTGGCTTGTCCTTTGTCGATTGTCGGTATGGTACAGATGTTGTCTTCCTCTTTTTGACTTTTGTCTTGATTAAAGATAGACACCTTCAGCGGCTCTTTTTGGTTACAAACTCGAGTTTGATATAACCTTAACAACACGCCGACTTAGTTCCTTTTATGCGCATTTGAATGTCTTGGCAATATCTAACTTTCTAAGGCATCGCGTTTTTTCGATGATTGCATCCTTCGGATAGATATATTGATTGCCTCGGAACATTGGGTTCATCTTTGAGCATTCATTACATTCTTGAGTCTTGATAATTCGTGCTTTCAATATTCTTGATCTTCAGTTTCTCAGTCTTCAGTCTTGCGTCTTCAGAGTCTTTAGGTTTATCTTGGCCCGATATCTTTGAGTCTTCATCTTGAGTCTTGAGTTCTCGATTTCATCATCGAGACTTCAGAGACTTGATTTCATCTTTGAAACCGGTTTCTTGAAACACATCTTGAGTTCTTGAGTCTTTGAACCTATCGAACTATATCTGGCCGACTATACATTTTGCGAGATAACATCCTGAATACTCTAAAACGGAATCCTGACTCAATTATCAAGATCATTCTGAACATGTCATACTCAGGGGTTTTGGGATCTTAATCAAAATCATATAATCTTTTAAATTCATCTCCCAACAATTTCCCCATTTTTGATGATGCCAAAACCTATCTTGTTTACAAACAAAATAACCTATACTCAGGTTTCAGTTTATTCTATTACAAGATAGGTTCCTGAACAGAGAATCTCCCAACAATTTCTTTAAGAAGGGAATCTCTTTAAATAAATAATCTCCCAACAATTTAAATCATTCAACAGATTTCTTCGGTAATGAATCTTTCTTAAATAGATCATTACCAAATACTTAAGCAATTTCTTCCATATCATCATACAATCAGTTCAGAGACATTCATTCAGCATATCAAAATAAAGACATGTAAATAAGATAATGAGATATTATCTTTTGAGCAAAATGATAAATCTTCATTGATGATAAGTATACCATTACAGATTACAATGAGATTTTTATCAACAAAATCAAAAAGACAAAATTTAAAGATTACAGAGTCTTCTGAGTTCTTCAGTCTTCAGTCTTCAGATTCGGCTCTTCAGTTTGCTTCATTTTCCACTTCATCAGCTGGCACCTCCAGGTTGAACATTCCGAAAAATCTTTTCTTCAGCTCATTCCTCTCCTTGATGATGTCCGGACTGTTCCCTGTTAATCCCAACTGACCAGCATACTGAGCAATTTCTTGCGTAATGGCCTTCTCATTTACCAAGCCATTACCAAGTCTTGGAGGAGAATAGGAATATGGACCAGGGGCTTCTATCTGTACTCCACCTTCATCCGCAAGGTTAATCCAGCCTTGGAGATACTTTGGATAGAAGGTTAGAAGATATTCAATGAAAGCTTCGTTCTGATCTGAGCCTTCCCCTCTCCATTCCCTGAGAACATCGTAGTTGAACCAGAAGGTTCTCTTCACTTCTTCCCACATGTCGTTGAGTTTAATGGGCATCCATTTATCAGCGTGGGACCACTTCGGCGCTTTTCGATGTTCCTTCCTCTTGCTCGCCAAATTTCGAAGTCACTCGCCCGATTACGCTCTTCGTCTATCTTCTTTTCGATCCAGAGGCGCTCACGAGATCGAGGCGGCAACTTTCTTGGCTTGTTCTTTTTGGAGTGCATTGAGCATCTCGGTGTTGAAGACTTTCTTACGAGGTTGAGACTTCAGATTCTTACGCATCTTCATCATCGAATCGACTTTCTCTGGATTGGCTTAGAAGCCTTAGACGCTTTGCTTCTGAGGTTGAACAACGCCCAAGGCTTTCCTCTTCATAGGCGATTCGGCCACCGGCTGGCTTGTTCCAACCTTAGTTCTAGCTTTTCGGTTTCTCTCTTGCAACCTCAAGCATGGTTTGCTCGAAACTTCAGTGTAGATGGGCTTCTCCACTTGAGCGAATTTCAATTTATCGGTAGCTTCAACTTCTTTTAAGGCTTTGGCTAGATTGTACATTTTCGGCCTCTTTCGAGCCTTCTTCTCCAAAGTCGTGCGTGCCATGAACTTACGAGGTCTTCACCTTCCTTTTCCCCCTTCCCCTTAGTAATTTGGAAGAAGTCTGAGAGAAAGGCTGTGTCCATGTGAATCTTTGCTCTTTGCTTTCACGGATCTCTCGCTAATCGATCTTGCTCATCTTCCATTCTCACGATGTGGTTCTTAGCCACGAAAGTTCTTCGAGATATGTGGGCAAAGCCCTGGCTAGAGAGTGCATCTTCGGCATCTCTGTCATCTTGGTCATGAGCTTTGAGCTCATTTCCTCCTTGCCGAGATCGTCGGCACCTTATTTTTTTCTCTGCTAGTTTCACCTCTAGAAATTCAGTCGATTCCTGGTGCTTCTGTTTCATTTCAGCACTTAACTCTGCGTTGACTCCCTCCAGCTTTTCATTCAGCTTTACTTCCATGGAGGTCATCTGAGTGGTCAGAGTGTTTTGTATCTGCACCAGTTCTGAAGAATGGCTAAGTCCTTCCATTGTCTGAGCTTGATTGGCCAACGTTTCTTCTATCGATCAATTTTGATCGCCATTGGCTCAATCTTCTCAAGTTTCTCCATTACGGGGAGTGAGATCAATCTCGGGAACTTTTCGCACCTTCAATCTTTGTTTGATCATCTGAGCTTCAGCTTCAACCTGAGCTCCAGTCTCCATTTGAGCCTCAGTCTGTTTATCAAACAATTCAGAATTAAAGATAGTACTTTCAGTAACTTTGGCATAATTGTCAATAGTGCCAAAAGATACCTGAAGAGTGCTAGCTTCAGTCTGAGGTTGATTAGCAACAGAAGTCTCTTTTTCCATTTGAGGATCGATCCTCGGCATCTCCCTGTTGGTCCCCATCTCCATCTTTGGATTTGTCTCCATTGCTTTCGGGGGCACCAACTTGATTGTTTTCTTCTTAGCTAGCTTCCTACGAACCGGCTCATCAAAATCGAATTTTTTCATTACGAGCTTTGTCGCGTCGAACCACGAGGAAGTCGGTCGGGGAAATTTTGTCTCCTCATTCCACCGGTCTTCCCCTCGAATGAAGACAATGTCAAGCATCTCGGGAAGAGTCGATTGAGGATATACACTGTCGTCCTTGTCGGAAGAAAACATCTTTGCGGATCGGGGTAGCGGTCAAGGATGAACCGTTCCCCTTGCTCCTCCATTCGCCTTCTTGACCTCGCCCTTCTTCCATCTCGGGCTCTACGGTTCGGTAGAAACTTACGCTAAGGGATCTAGCGATAGAATCACTCTGGAGCTCATCAAGAATATTTTGCTCCGATCCTCGGTGGTGTGCGAAGTTTGTGCATTGGGTCCTCGGTTGCATCTGAGTGGGTTACGAGGGCTGGTGGCATATCCTCGGTTTAGTCACGAGTTGGCTCGTCGATCGAGCTTGCACATCTTCGGATCGACTCGAGTTGGCTCTTATGCGAGCACTGCACGACATCCGAGGTAAACATCTCTCGAGGTGCGAGCTCCTTTAAAAATTTCGAGAAATTTTATCTCGAACTGAGTGATGTCTCGAGCACCTCGAGAAGACACGCTTCCTCGGTCGATCCTGTGTCCCGGAGATAACCCGAGCCAACACTTGTAATGGCGAACTCGAGCGGTTTTGCCTTCGGGTTGTATCTCCCGGAATCATTTGCTACCTTTCGTCGGTGAGAACCACCAATCTTCTGCGTTTTGGAGCAAGATTCTTCGTTTCATCATTTTTGCTCCTCGCTCCATCTTTGCCTCCAACAACATCTTCCCCTAGTTTGTTGGGTCTCTTTTTCAAAGAAGCTGCGAGAAGGTGATTCTTCCTTCTTTTTCTCTCTTCCCCGATAACCTTCCTTTGCAAAGCCTTTGGGTTTAAGGAGAATTTTGGATTTAAGAAATGGGGTCGAATTGGCGAAGATATCCTCCTCCTCTCTCGCACATCTCCAAAATGTAAGCAATTTTGGTGGCATGGTGGATCTTGCCTTTGATTGAGATCGCCCGTCAATCTTCCTAAAAACTTTAGTGCCTTTCACTCACCGTCACGGATCGGGAATTTCGGCCGGTTGAAATCGTGGTGGGTGAAGCTTTATATCGCCGCCATCAATCGAGCCGGGATACTTATCCGCTCAAAACTCCCCAGAAGACTCATGATGCACTTGCTCACAATATCCATCAGCACACGATATTGTGGCTTTAGATGCCTCTTATGCAATGTCGCCTCAAACTTAACAGGATTCTCAGCAATCCTATCTAAGTACTCCTGCTCTCTTCGACGACATATACATCGTAGGATCCTCTCTCTATCCGCGAGCTCAAAAACATCATTGATTTTTCGGAACAATATACGATCCCTTTCAAAATCGGCGTATTTGGATGATCGCTCTAAGTGTGATCTGATTAACTTAGAATGCATCTGACCCTCTTCATCTATCTTTAAATTACAGATGAATTCGATTACCTCTTTCGCAAACTCCTGGTCTGGTCGGCTTGCGACTAGTTGGGTGAGTTTGGCTAGTCGAATCATATGCAGAGCCTCCTCTTCTGGCTTTGAGTTGGTTGTGCTTTCAAGTGAGACAACGAACTCGTACCATGGCTTGTTGGTTATGGATAATTTCTCGAACAAGGTTGGGGCCATTTTAGAGATTGATTTAAGAATTTGAAGTTTTAGGGTTTGGAGATTTCTGGGCAAAGGGATTTTTATTTGCAGAGGATTTGGAAACGAAGGGTTTGATAAAATTTTGGCTTGAATGGCTTAAAGGGGTATATATAGCCTTGAGATCGTGGGGAATCGTGTTGGTTAGGTGAGTAACAAAGGTTGAGATTAATCTCCGATTAATCGGGTATACGAACCGACGATCTCCGAAAAGTAAGCCGCCAAAACATCCTCATTGGTCATTAATGTAGCAGAGCATTAAATGGCTGTTGACCTTCTTCGGAATTTAAAACGATCCCGCCCAAAAACATTCCTCAGGTGTTTTATATTTATTGCGAATGATTACTGAGTTTTACTTGAGCAATAAATGAGTCGCATGAGTCTTTACTTCTTCAGACTAATTTCCCTCTATCAGTCTTACTAAGTACTGTCTTTGATAAAATGTCAATTATAATATCGAAAGTCTTGAATGGGTTCAACATCTTCTTGAAATCTTGACCTTTAGTAAATCGAGTTTCACGAGACTCGATTCGGTATTTCCATTTTATCACGAGTTTCTCGAGAATTCGAGAAAACTTCATGCATCTGAAAATCTTCAATTTTTGATTTACTCTATACACTGCTCTAACATCCCTAATTCAACTGAAAGTTCGAAATCTTGATTGACCAAAGGTTTAGTCAAGATATCACTCTTTGCCTATCGGTATGAATTTTCTCCATCCTTATGTCCTTTTTCTCGACATGATCTCGATGAAGTGATGTCGATATCCACATGCTTGCAGACGGTGTGCAATACGGATTTTGTGAAATAGCAATGGCACTATTGTTGTCACAAAATATTGGTACTTCATTGGCTTCAACTTTATAATCCCTTAATTGTTGTGCGAGGCGAAAGAATGAAAGCACATCGACTTCCTGCAAATGACCATGTATTCAAACAAGAAGATCTTGGTTCTCTTTGAGGTGCATTTCTTTGAAAACCAAGATATCACTTGCTTTCCTAGAAATTGACAAGTTCTGTTGTGGACTTCTGTCAATTCTACAACCTCCATAGTCGAGATCCCCGAAAGTAACCAGTTAATTCAAGGTTATCATCAGCTGGATACCATAATCCTCTATTCACTGTGCCCTTAAGATATCTTAGTATCTTTTTGGCAGCCTCCATGTGACTAGTCTTAGGATTAGCTTGGTATCTTGCACATATCCCAACAGCAAATGTTATATCTGGCCTACTTGCTGTGAGATAGAGCAATGATCTAATGATTCCTCTATAATCGGTATGATTCATTTCGATTTGCTTTTCCGAATCAGGATCCATCTTGTAGTTAGTATTCATAGGAATTCTAACTGCATTGCAATTTTGTACACCATATTTGGCAATGAGATCTCTGGTGTATTTTGCCTGGTTGATGAATATTCCTTCCTTTGATTGTTTCACTTGAAGACCTAGAAAGAAATTCATCTCTCCCATCATTGACATCTCAAACTTGCCTTTCATCAGTGTTGAAAACTTTTCACACAACTGATGGTTTGGAGATCTAAAAATGATGTCATCATCATATATCTGAACTAGTAAGATCTCTTCCCCATCCTCTATCCTGAACAGAGTTCTATCAACAGTCCCTTTGACAAAACCATGGTCAGTAAGAAACTGAGAAAGAGTATCATATCATGCTCTGGGTGCTTGCTTGAGACCATACAAAGCTTTTCTGAGCCTGTAAACTTGGTCATTCTGTTTGAATCCAGGAGGTTGTTCTACATAAACCTCTTCTTTAAGCACACCATTCAGAAATGCACTTTTCACATCCATTTGATAGACTGTGAACTTCATGTGGGCAGCATATGCAAGAAACAATCGATGGATTCTAGTCTTTTGCAAGGTGCAAAGGTTTCATCATAATCCAAGCCTTCTTCTTGGGAATAACCTTGTGCAACTAGCCTTGCCTTGTTTCTCACAATGTTGTTGTTTTCATCTCTTTTGTTTTTGAAAACCCACTTGGTTCCAATGACATTGTGCCTTTCTGGTCTATCTACTAGCTCCCATACTTCATTCCTTGAGAATTGATTCAGCTCATCTTGCATAGCAAGAAGATAATCAATAAGAATCTTGTAGAGCTTCACCAATCTCGGAGTTCTTTTCTCTGAAAGGAAGCACCAGAATAGTGCACTCTCACCATGGAACCTTCTTGTCTTAACACCTTCAGTTAGATCACCCACTATCTGATTTGTAGGATGACTATCTAACCATTTCCTTCTTGATGTTCCCCCTTCAATGGTATCCTCAACATTTGAAATGTTAGGTTCAGTTAAATCAGCAAACTCAGGGAACAACAAAACAGGAGAAAGAGAATCATCTTCCTCAGGGGAGATTCTATTCAGAACATTGTCAGAGACATCTGTTCCCCTTTGGTTGATAGATTCAGAATTTGCCTCAGCTGTGACCACATCTTCATTGGCATCACATACCTGAGTCTGAACTGGTGTCTGTTCAGATTGGTCACCTTTGGAGTGTTGGTTTTCCTGAGGCTCACCATCCTGAATTCCATTCTGAACTTCCTTATCTGAGTCTGAGTCACTCCAATCATAGAATGTGACTGACTTCTTCTTTTCGAGTTCGATTGGATGATTTATCTTTTTTTTTTCGGGCTTAATCTGGTGATCCTCTTAGTTAGTTCATCTGCATCATGTTCTGTTTTTCTTCCGAACACAAATAGATTCATCAAAAAAACAACATGAGGTGTTTCCTCCACAATAAGAGTCCCACGGTTGTAAACTCGAAAGCTTTTCTTGACTTGAGAATATCTAAGAATATTCCTTCATCGCCTTTTTACTATCAAAAGATTTCAACCGATCTTTACCATTATTGTGTATGAAACACTTGCAACCAAACACACACGAAAAGAAAGAGACAAGAGGCTTCCTTTCATTCCAAAGCTCATAGGGTGTTTTGCCTTGACTCTTGGTCAAGATGGATCGTTACGAGAGTAGCATCAAAGTGTGACGACTTTTCAAAAAATCTTTTAGGAATATCGAACTTCAACTATCATTGTCCTTGCGGTGATGTTTCATGTGAAATTCCGTTCTCTCGCACAATAATCGGATATGATATGATTTATGAATTCGGTTCCTTTGTCGGATCGATTTTGACCACACTTTCAGATTTTTCTCAACATCGAGCCTTTTCAAGAACTCTGGCAAACTTTTATTCGAGTCTCTTTCTTCTTGAGTAAGAATATGACCCAAAGTATATCTCGAGTAGTCATCAACTACTACCAATGTGTATTTTCGCCATTAATGCTTACGGTGTTATAGGACCAAAAAGATCCATATGAAATAATCAAGTATTCTTTCAATTAGAAACCTCAACTTTACTTTTAAATGATGCTCTTTATCTGTTTTCCTTTTCGCACGATCACAAATATGTTCCTTCTTGAACACTTTGTTAGGCAACCCTCTCACAAGAGCTAATCTTGCAAGCTTGTTCGTGGTTTTGAAATTTAGGTGATTCATTCTTTTATGCCATAACCAACCTGGTATCTGTGGAACTTTTAGCAACTAAACATGTATCTTTAGGAGCGAGAACTCCAATCAAAGAAGATATACATTTCCTTTTCTTGTACCGGTCGGTAAAACTTTTCGTGATGTATCATTTTTCACAAAACATAAGTTCTTAGAGAACTCAACATTGAAACCCTTATCACGTAATTGGCTAATTGAAAGTAAATTATGCTTTAATCCGGATACATATGAAACACCATGGATATGAATCGAGTCGATTTCCAAAGTTCCATATCCTTGATCATCCCTTGGAATTATCTCCAAAAGTGATCTGTGGGCCTCTTTGTTCAACATAGTCCTTTGAGTGTCTTCTTGTATCTGTCATATGTCTTGAACATCCTTTGTCAAGATACCAAATGTCGGGAGCTTTTTTTCATCTCTCGCTTCATCGATTGCCATGTGATCATTAGTCGGTTTAGTGCCCTTGTTTTTCTCCCTGAAAAAGCAGATCAATTCTTAGGTACCCAATTTGTGTAGGGTCCTACAAGGTTAGATGTACCTTTCGGAATCCAAATCGCTCGACAACTCTAATCACTTTAGAGTGGCTAATTTGTCTTCCATAAACATCAACATACACATCTACTACTACGGGTGCCTTAGCAACTTTTACGTGTATGTGTCTTTAGCTTTTAGCATGAACACGGGCTTTTGAATTCTTCTTTGGTTCAAGCCTTTTGTTCGGATGCTTGGGCTTTTTGTGCATTTGGTCTAAATCTTTGTTGACTCGGGTTGAGATAACCTTTACCTTTAGGCAAGTGAGGTTCAGGGTTATGCATCTTTGAAATCTGGGTCTTTTCGATTAGTGTCTCGAGGACTTGGTCTCTTCGATTGAGAATGTCTCTTTGAGTGTTTCTCATCCGAGGATTCCTCGATGGTTCGATTGTGGAGCCTTTGATTTGCATTCTTAGCCGAGGCTTTGAAGTACTTTCCTCGAAGCTTTAATCGATCTTTCGGGTTTTCTAGCCTTTACGAGGTTTGGGCTTTTAACCCGATCATTCGGTTTTTTTGAAACCATAGGTCCTTTTTCCTTGTCTACAACCTTGGGCATTACTTGACTTGAAGTGTAGGTGCCATTGGTTTTACAAAGATAGTCTTCTTGCTACATGATGCAAACATTCAAATGACCTTGTGAGGTTCCCGAGAGTGTATCCCAATCCAGTTTTTATAGTGGCAGATCTCTGGTAACTTTGAATTTCATCTATCACATTAGATGCTTTATTCAATAGAGTTAACTTCTTTCATGCACTATCCTCACGATTTCTGTAGAGTTTTATGCTTCTCGAGAGAGGTCATTGAACTCGATTTCGATTAGTTGAATCTCTTGATGGATTTTCTAGCTTTTTCGATTAGGGACATGATCAACTTCTCTTTCTCTGAGAGTTGTACTTTTAGAACATCCAGTTCATCAGTAGCTCCCATTAATTGAGAAGTGATCTCAGTTTTGCTAGAGTCTTTCCATTTTAGATTTTCAGCATTTAGTTCCTTATTCTGCTCTTGAGTTTTATTTAGCAATCCTTGCAAAAGCAAAGATAGTCCTTCATCGATTCTCAAAAGAATCCATCGGTCAAAATGAGTATTTTTCGGTGGAACTTGAAAACTCTTGTGCTAGTGTAGGAGCAACAACGAGAGACGGGGAGAGTTTACCTCCTCAATGGCCATCAGACGGATGTCATCACTTTCCTTTGTCGAGAATATCTCATCGAAGAGCTAGATCCCTCCTCGAGAGAGTTCTTCTTCGCAATCATTGCCTTTTTGCTTGAGAACTTCGGTCTCTTTTTAGCTTGTCTTTCTCTTCTCTCCTTAGCACTCAACTCGGACAATCATCTTTGGAAGTGACCTTTCTTCCGCAATTATAACATCTGTTGGCATCATCATCCCGATCATTTTCTTCTTTGGACTTGGAGTCATTCTTTCGGATGAAGATCCTTGACTTTTTCAGTCCTTCTTCTTCTCGGTTTTGTCTGTCCTCGGGTTTCTTCGGTGCATTGTGGTTCTGTAATAGCTTTTGTATTTTCCAAATCTACATTATTAAGTCTGTCAAACCTCCTTGCCATCGGTCTGCTAGCTTTTCCTCAAGCTCATCGATGTTTGGAATGGGGGTTCTCGAGACTCTCTAGTTTTTCTGAGGTTTTATCTTTGGCTTTTAAAGCCACATTTTTACTCGATGAAGAATCATCTTTCTTTCATCGGCCTTTTTGGATTTCTTATCAATTACAAATTCATAGGCTTTCAAATTTCGAGAGAAGACTTGTTGTGTATGGCATTGAACTAATGTTCTTGGTGTTTTCGATCACCCTTTGCATGAATATCCCATTTCTTAGAAAGACCTCTAAGAATTTTCAATGCCACTTCTCTTTGTGGATATTTCTTTCCAAGTGCGTTTAGATCATTCATGATCTTTAGTGAATCGACTTCCAATTTGTCTATTGATTCACCATCATCCATTTCAAAATTGTCAAACTTTCCAATTGCCCCGAAAGTTTGTTTTCTTTTTATATGATCGTGCCTTGGCACATAATGCCTAGTGTATCCCATATCTCTTTAGCAAGATTACGGTGAGAGATCATTCCCATCACACCATCATCAATCAGATTTGTATAGTGTGTCTTTTTTTGCAATGTAGTCTAGATTGACTAACTTTTCTCCTCGGGAGTTAGTTGGTCATCGGACTTAGAAAATTCTGCTCTAGGATCAATTCTCTCTCTTCTTACGTAATTCAGGATTCACCACGAAGAAATTTGAATGGTCCTTGAGAAACCACTCTCCACATACGCTCATGTTTGGAATCTGAGATGAGCCTGCATTCTCGATCTCCATAGATCATAGTTCTCATCGAGAACATGAGAAGTTTTTAGAAGACATTTTTCCGATCTTTTGAAAAGAAAATTTTTTTCAAACAAATAAGATCAGTTCGGATAGACCACAAGTATTTTTGAAAATAAAACTTTGGTCAACACAAAAGTGGTCAAGTTGAACCAACGCTCGATACCACTTGTTGGTCGGTGTAAACGAGTCTTACACGTGTGGGGGGAATACACGTGTTGATGATTTTAAAACTTTTTCAGATCGAGGTCACTTGGGTCGATAATCCTCAAGATTAGGTTTCGAGAAGCACGCAGATCGCTCTCGAGTCAAAGTCTCATCGAGGCGGTGATCCGAAGCCGTTTTGAGATACCTCGAGATAATCCCAACCGAATCCTCGAGTGTCGAGAGATCCCGAGTTGCTTGGATCGATAACTAGCTTATGAATCCTCGGAAGAGAGAGAGTTCGGTTTGATAACTATCTGTTCTAGCTACTCGATCGTCATTGGAATGGTTAGCCCTTAGATTATACTCGTTTTTAAGCTTTCTTTGAAAAGACCTTCCCTTTATGAAATAGTGATTAGGCTGTGATTCACTTATGCAACTTCGATTGGATTGATTCCAATGAATATCGATGAAAAATATGCTTTAAAAAAAACAAGTCAATACAAAGAAGTTAAGCCGCTGAGATAAGGAAAGCAATAAAGAACACATCGATTATAGTGGTTCGGAGACTCAAGCTCCTACATCCACTCTCTCTCGACTCTTGAGAGAAATTCACTATCAACTTCGAGCTTCGACTACCTCGTAGTTTACTTACTCAACTCTACGAGTTTTTACGACTACTCCACGAGTTTACTTACTCAACCCGACCTTGAGTTTTCGACTACCTCCGTAGTTTACTTACTCAATCACACACAAGCTTTTGGACTACCTCAGAGCTTACTAACTTCTCCTCTAGAGTTTTTTCGACTACTCCGCGTAGTTTACTAACTCTTTACAACTCTACTCACCAACAAAACACACTCCAACTACCTTCTCAAGGGTTTGGGGTTTCTTGGTTGGTTTCAACTAGGATGAGATATCCTTTACAATGAAGCACAATGCAAAGGGTTAGGATATCTCGACTAAGCTTTGGATAAATCTTATCAAGCTAGGCTTAGTAAAGTGAGCTCTCTTCAATATAGAAGCACTTGGGAAATTCAAGGTATTTGAGTGCTTTAACTTTTTGCAAGAATAGGCTTGAGCTCTTGAGTTGCGTATAAATTTCCGTAACCTTACAAAGTAGAGGGTCACCCGGTATTTATAGGCATACACCAAGGTCACTCTTGAAAACTATCCGTTGGAGAGATAGCCGTGAGTTCCCTCTTATGGTGTGTGAGAAAGCGGCTATATTTAGGGTTTGAAACTCCCTAACATGTTTTAGGCAATAGCCTTTCATGTAGCCGGTCTTCACTTTTTGCGATCTGGAACTTTCATTACATCGACATCTTTTTTTTTGACTTGTCCTTTGTCGGTGTCGGTATGGTGCGATGTTGTCTTCCTCTTTTTGACTTTTGTCTTGATTAAAGATAGACACCTTCAAGCGGCTCTTTTTGGTTACAAACTCGAGTTTGATATAACCTTAACAACACCGACTTAGTTCCTTTTATGCGCATTTGAATGTCTTGGCAATATCTAACTTTCTAAGGCATCGCATTTTTTCTCGATATTGCATCCTTGAGATAGATATATTGATTGCCTCGGAACATTCGGGTTCATCTTTGAGCATTGATACATTCTTGAGTCTTGATAATTATTGTGCTTTCGATATTCTTGATCTTGATTTCTCGATCTTGATCTTGCGTCTTCAGAGTCTTCAGAGTCTTTAGGTTTATACTGACTGATATACTGAGTCTTCATGCTGAGTCTTCAGTTCTCAGTTTCATACTGAGACTTCAGAGACTTCAGTTTCATACTGAAACTTCAGTTTCTTCAGAAACATACTGAGTTCTTCAGAGTCTTCAGAACCTATCCTGAACTATATCTGCTGACTATACATTTTGCAGATAACATCCTGAATACTCTAAAACTGAATCCTGACTCAATTATCAAGATCATTCTGAACATGTCATACTCAGGGGTTTTGGGATCTTAATCAAAATCATATAATCTTTTAAATTCATCTCCCAACAGGTTGTGTCCTGTTAAGCCTAGCTGGATGGCATACTGTGCTATTTCCTGAGAAATGGCTGCCTCATTTACATAGCCATTCTCAAACCTATGAGCTGAGTACATATATGGACCAGGGGCTACTATCTTATTATTTCCTTCATTTGCCATGTTGATCCACCTTTGCAGGTACTTAGGATAGAATGTCAGTAAGTACTCAATGAATGCTTCATTCTTATCCGAACTGCTCCCCCTCCATTCTCTCAGAATTTCATAATAGAACCAGAGGTTCTCTTGATCTCCTCCCATGCATCATTGAACTATAGAGGCATCCACTTGTCAATATGCGGCCATTTCTGAGTCTTTTCCGTACCCCTTCTTTTGCTTAGAAACTTTTTAAATCCACCTCTTCTTTTATATTCTTCTTCTTTCTTCTTTCTGATCAGTGGAGCACCTGAAACCGAAGCAGCAGTTCTCTTTTCCTTTTCAATCTGAAGAGCTTTTAGAGTTTTCTTGGTATCGAAGGCCTTTTTCTGAGTTTCAGTTTCTTCCTCAGATTCTTCAAATTCCATTATTAGCTTCCTCTGAGTAGGCTTTGAAACCTTAGCTCTTTTCTTCTTTTCTTGCTCAACAAATGCTACATCTTTTCTCTTTTCTAGCCTGTCCTGAGCTTCACCAGCTTTGCTTGTTTCAACCATCCTTCTATCACTCAGTTTTTCACTAATTACTTCCTGAATAGTTTGCTCAGATGTTTAAGTGAAGGTAGGTTTCTCTGCTTCTTTGAACTTCAGTTTTTCAGTGGCTTCAATCTCACTTAGAGCATTTAATATGTTCTTGGCCTCAACTTCTTCTCTGGCTTTCTTCTCCAAGGTTTGTGCCAACAACTCATCTAATTTGCCAGCAACTGGCCTTTCCCCCTTTTTGGCACCATACCTTGGGAGAAGTTGGGTCAATGTAGTATCCATATAATATTGTTCTTTGCCCATACTGCGCACTGTCCCAGCTAATTGGTCATGCTCATCCTCTAGCCTCATCATGTAATTCTTGGCTATTGAGAATTCATCTGCGAGTGGAGCAAAATATTTTGAGAAGACCTCATGCATCATGTCTTTCATCTTGGTCATGAGCAGGGAGCCTATTTCCTCAACAACTGTCTTGATCATCTGATCATTCTTCTCAATCAGTTTAGCTTCAAGGTAAGCAGTTCTGGTTTGATACCTTTGCTCCATCTCTGCATTGAGCTCAGTTTTGACCACATCAATTTTTCCTTCCAGAGCAGTCATCTTATCTGCAAGAGTTGTTTGTAGTTGAAGCATATCAGAAGATGAACTCAGATTTTCCAGCTTTTGAGATTGGCTTGCCAAGGTTTCTTCTATTTGATTTACTTTTTCCAACATTGGCACCACCTTCTTTAATTCATCCAGGATTGGATTGAGATCATTCTCTGGAGGTAAAACAATTGTCTCCAACTGAGCTCATTGCTCCAAACGAGCCTCAGTCTGCATATAATACACAACAGATTTAAAGATAGAAACTTCAGTAACTTTGGCATAATGTATAACAGTGCCAAAAGGTACCTGAAGAATACTAACTTCAGTCTGAGGATGTGTGATATCAGTCTGTGCAGCATCAGTGTCCTTCTCCATCTGACTTTCAGTCTCTTTTTCTTTCTCAGTATCTGTCTGAGGTTCCTTCTCCCCCTCAGATTGCTTTTCTGCATCACCTCCCTGATCCCTATCTCTGTTCTGATCATGAGAACTTGATGCATCTTCTTCAGTAGCTTTCCTTTCAGCTAGCTTCTTTTTCACCAATTCATCAAAATCAGCAGCTTTCATTCTCAACTTGGTTTTCCTGAAACCTGAGAATTCAGTCAGAGCAGCTGTCTCAGGATTCCACCACTCTTCTCCTCTGAATGATGCAATGTTCAGCATTTCTGGGAGTGTTTGATTCAGAATATACACTGTCGTTCTGAGCCTGAAGAACATATCCTGAAGTTCAGGATAAGCATTCAGCTCAGGGTATCTGTCAAGAATAAAACGTTCCCCCTTGCTGCGCCATTCAGTTTCTTCGGCTTCTCCCTTCTTCAATCTTGGGCTTTCAGGAGCAGTTGGTTCAGATTGTACAAGTTCCAGTGCTGATGGATCAAGAAATGGTTCATTCAGGAGTGCATCCAAATTCAGCAATTCCTGAGGTTCAGATTGATCTGAAGTCTGAGCTGGCCTTTCTTCAGTAGAGATTTGAGGTCCTTTGAAAATTTCCTGAGAAATTTTGTCTGAGCTCAGAGAGGTTTCGAGTACCTCAGAAAAAACCTGTTCCTCAGTTTCTTGCTCTTGTACATTTGTCACCACCTGAGCAAGAACCTGTAGTGGAGATTTCAACCCTTGCTGGCCTTCAGGTTGAGTTTCTTCAGATTCACTGGCCTCCTTTTCCGCAATTGTTTGAAGCCTTCTTCGCTTCTGAGGAGCCAATGCTTTCTTCTTTAGTTTCTCACCTTTCTCCCTTTTAATTTTCATCAGGGCTTTCCCCCTGGCTTGTTTGGCTTCTTCCTCAGCTGTCTCAGTGGATTTCTGAGAAGTCTGTCCTGTTTCTCTGACTTGCTCCACCACTGTTGTTTCTTCCTCAGTTTCCTCTTCGGCAGTCTCCTCCTGAGACTCAGTATTTTTCTCTTTCTTTCCTCTCAAAGTCTTCTTCGTTGGTTTGAACATAATTTTTAACTTCGGAAAGGAAGTGGAATCGGCAAAAATGTCCTCCTCTTCTCTGCACGTTTCCAAGATAAATGCAATCTTGGTTGCATGTAGAATCTTTCCCTTGACAACTACAGAGCCATTCACCTTCTGAATGTGTTTGGCTTGATCACTCACCACTTTGATCAAATAGTGCAACCAATTGAATGTCGTAGTAGGTGAATCTTCAATCGCCGCCAGTAGCCTTAACTTTGGCGTGCTTATCTGCTCGAAACTACCAGATCTACTCATGATGCATTTTCTTACAATATCCAAAAGAACTCGATATTTAGGCTTCAAATGCTTTTTTATTCAATGTAGCTTCAAACTTTACCGGATGCTCAGTAATTTTATCCAAATACTCTTGTTCCCTACCCATCATGTATACCGTAGGGTCTTCACCTCTATCATTTAACTCATATATGGCATTCAGATTCTTAGGAATAACATACAATTCCCTAACAAACTCCACATACTTTGTACTATGTTCCAAATGCAATACTGTAATCTTAGATTCTATGCAATTTTTGTCATCCAATTGCATATTAGAAACAAATTCGATTACCTCTTTTGCATATTCGGCCTCTGGTTGATTTGCGACCAGACATGTAAGCTTTGCCAAATGAATCATATGCAACGCCTCCTCCTCGTGTGTCGCGTTGGATGTGCTTTCTAGCGAGATGACATGTTCATACCACGGTTTGTTGGTAACGGCGAGTTTGTCGTATACAGAGAGTGTCATTTTTGGTGATTTTTAGTGAAGGGTTTTTGAGATATGAGATTTTTGAGCAATCGAAGGTTTCGAAGCAGAGAGTTTGTGAAGATGAAGGATTTTTTTTGAAATGAGGTCTTTGCAATGGATATAAGATTTTGATTTATGGAAAATCGAGTAGATGAAGAAATCGACGGTTGAGATTAAACACCGGCTAAAATGGGTATTTGAAAGGACGGTTTTGCAAGTACTTAGCCGCCAATTTATTCTTTTTGGTGATTAATGAACAATGCATTTAATTACTGTTCCTGCAGACCATTGACTTTCCTCGAGAATTTCAAACATCCCGCCCAATATTTCTTCAGGTGTTTTGTAATGTTGTCAATGATTACTGAGATTCAGATAGACAATAAATGTGGTGCATGAGTCAATACCTTCTCCAGGCTAATTTTATCCATCAGTCTTACTGAGTAATTGACCTTGATAAAATGTCAGTATAATACTAAGTACTGAACTTCAGAATTACTGAGTTTCCCAAGACTCAGTGTTCAGGATTCTCAATTTTATCCTGAGTTTTTCAGTAAAAACCTGAAAAACTTCATGCATATGAAAACCTTCAATTTTTTAGATTTGCCTTATTCACCTGGATCCAACATACCTAATTCAACTGATAGTTCCTGAAATCTTGATTCAGCCAAAGGTTTAGTCAAGATATCAACCCTTTGTTTATCAGTATGAATTTTCTCCATTCTGATATCCTTCTTCTCAACATGATCTCTAATGAAGTGATGTCTGATATCAACATGCTTACATCTGGTGTGCAATACTGGATTTTGTGTAATAGCAATTGAACTATTATTATCACAAAATATAGGTACTTCATTGGTTATAATCTTATAATCCCTCAATTGTTGTCTGAGCCAAAGAATCTGTGCACAACAGCTTCCTGCAGCCATGTATTCAGCTTCAGTAGTACTGGTTGCTACTGAGGTCTGTTTCATTGAAAACCATGATATCAGTTTACTTCCAAGAAATTGACAAGTTCCTGTGGTTGACTTCCTGTCAATTCTACATCCTCCATAATCAGCATCTAAATAACCAGTTAGTTCAAGGTTATCATTAGCTGGATACCATAATCCTCTATTCACAGTGCCCTTAAGATATTTCAGAATCTTCTTGGCAGCCTCCATGTGACTAGCCTTAGGATTAGCTTGGTATCTTGCACATATCCCAACAACAAATGTTATATCAGGCTTACTTGCAGTGAGATATAGCAATGATCCAATGATCCCTCTATAATCAGTGTGATTTACTGATTTTCCTTCAGGATCAGGATCCATCTTGTAGTTAGTATTCATAGGAATTCTAACTGCATTGCAATTCTGTACACCATACTTTGCAATCAGATCTCTGGTGTATTTTGCTTGATTGATGAAATTCCTTCCTTAGTTTGATTTACCTGAAGTCCAAGAAAGAAATTCATCTCCCCCATCATTGACATCTCAAACTTTCCTTTCATCAGGGTAGAAAACTTCTCACACAACTGATGATTTGGAGAACCAAATATGATGTCATCCACATAAATCTGAACTAGTAAGATATATTTCCCATCTTCTATCCTGAACAAGGTCCTATCAACAGTTCCTTTGATAAAACCATGGTCAGTAAGAAATTGAGAAAGGGTATCATACCATGCTCTGGGTGCTTGCTTAAGACCATACAAGGCTTTCCTGAGCCTGTAAACTTGGTCATTCTGACAAAATCCTGGAGGTTGTTCCACATATACTTCCTCTTTAAGCACACCATTCAGAAATGCACTTTTCACATCCATCTGATAGACTGTGAATTTCATGTGGGCAGCATATGCAAGAAACAATCTGATGGCTTCTAGTCTTGCAACAGGTGCAAAGGTTTCATCATAATCCAAGCCTTCTTCTTGGGAATAACCTTGTGCAACTAGCCTTGCCTTGTTTCTCACAATGTTGTTATTTTCATCCCTCTTATTCTTGAACACCCACTTAGTTCCAATCACATTGTGCCTTTTAGGTCTGTCCACTAGCTCCCAAACTTCATTCCTTGTGAACTGATTCAGCTCTTCTTGCATAGCAGTAATCCAAAATGAATCTTGTAGAGCTTCTTCAATCTCAGTAGGTTCTTTTTCAGATAGGAAGCAGCAGAACAAAGCACTTTCTCCATGGAACCTTCTTGTTTTGACACCTTCTGATAGATCACCCACAATCTGACTTGTAGGATGACTATCCAACCATTTTCTCCTGGATGTTCCCCCTTCAGTAGTATCCTCAACATTAGATATGTTAGGTTCAGGCATTTCATCAAATTCAGGGAACAACAAAAAAGGAGAAAGGGAATCATCTTCCTCAGGGGAAATTCTATTCAGAACATTGTCAGAGACATTTGTTCCCTCTTGGTAGATAGATTCAGAGTTTGCCTCAGCTGTGACCACATCTTCAGTGGCATTACATACCTGAGTCTGAACTAGTGTATGTTCAGATTGGTCAGCTTCAGTGTGTTGGCTTTCCTTCAGTGGGGAATTTCCATCCTGAGTCTCTCCATCCTGAGTTTTTCCATCCTGGACTTCTTTATCTGAGTCTGATTCACTCCATTCATAAAGAGTGACTGACTTCTTCTTCTCAGGTTCAGAGGGTTTCTTTTTCAGGCTAAGTCTGGTGATTCTCATGGCCAGTTCTCCTGAGTCATGTTCCTGTTTCTTCTGAACACAAACAGATTCATCAAAAAACAACATGAGGTATTTCTTCCACAATAAGAGTCCTACAGTTGTAAACTCTGAAGGCTTTACTGACTTCAGAATATCCTAAGAATATCCCTTCATCAGCTTTTCTATCAAAAGTTTTCAACTGATCTTTACCATTATTGTGTATGAAACACTTGCAACCAAACACACGAAATAAAGAAACAAGAGGCTTCCTTTCATTCCACAGCTCATAAGGAGTTTTTCCTTGATTTTTGGTCAGCATGGATCTGTTCTGAGAGTAGCATGCAGTGTTGATAGCTTCAACCCAAAATCTCTTAGGAATATCAGCTTCAGCAATCATGGTTCTTGCAGCTTCTTTCAGAGTCCTATTTCTTCTTTCAGCAACACCATTTTGTTGTGGGGTCCTTGCAGCTGATGTTTCATGGGCTATTCCATTTGCTGCACAGTAATCAGATATAATATGGTTGATAAATTCAGTTCCTTTATCTGATCTGATTTTGACCACACTCAGATTCTTTTCAGTACTGAGCCTTTTCAGTAGTTCAGGCAGTTTTGTCTGAGTCTCCTTCTTACTGAGTAAGAATATGACCCATGTGTATCAAGAGTAGTCATCAACTACCACAAGTGTATATTTCTTGTCATTAGTGCTCACATGTGTCACTGGACCAAAGAGATCCATATGTAACAGTTGTAATATTCTGTCAGTAGAAACATCTACTTTGCTTTTGAATGATGCTCTGATTTGCTTTCCTTTCTGACAAGCATCACAAACATGATCTTTACTGAACACTTCATTTGGTAACCCTCTCACAAGTGCCAATCTTGCAAGTTTGTTCATGGTTTTGAAGTTTAAGTGATTCAGCCTTTTGTGCCACAACCAACTGGTATCAGGGGAACTTTTTACAACCAAACATGTATCTTTAGGAGTTGAACTCCAGTCAGCAAGATACACATTTCCTTTTCTAGTACCAGTCAGTAAAATTTTCTGTGAAGTATTGTCTTTCACATAACATAAGTTCTTTGAGAACTCAACACTGAATCCTTTGTCACAGAATTGGCTGATAGAAAACAAATTGTGCTTTAGACCAGACACATGAAAAACCATAGATATGAACAGAATCAACTTCAAGAGTTCCATATCCTTCAGTTTGTCCTTTTGAGTTGTCTCCAAAAGTGATCTGAGGGCCTTTCTGCTCAACATAGTCAGTAAGTAATTGCTTATATCCTGTCATATGTCTTGAACATCCACTGTCCAGATACCATACAGCAGGAGCTAATTCATTTCCACTCATCAGGGCTATGTTGTCTTCCTTCAGCTCAGTGCCCTTTTTTTTCACCTGAAAAACAAATTAGTTCTTAGGTACTCATTTGGTGTAGGGTCCTACCAGGTTAGCTGTACCTTTTGGAACCCAAATCTGTCTGATAACTCTAATTACTTTAGAGTGGCTGATTTGTCTCCCATAAACATCTACATACACATTCACCACCCTAGGTGCCTTGGCAGTATCCTGTGTATGAGTGCTAGCCTTAGCATGAACATGAGCCTTTGAGTTCTTCTTGGGTTCAGGCCTCTTGTTCAAGTGCCTTGGCTTTGGTGCACCTGGTCTCTGTCTCTGCTGACTCGGGTTCAGGAAACCTTTACCCTTAGGCAAGTGGGGTTTAGGTTGCCTGTACTGAAATTGAGGTCTTTCAGTAATCTGAGGACTTGGTCTTTTCAGTTGAGAATATCTCTTTTGAAAATTCCTCTGATGGTTCAGTGCAGATCTTTTCAGGTTGGTATTCTTAGCCTGAGGCTTTGAAGTACTGGCCTGAAAATTTCCTACTGAGTGTTCAGGTTTTCTAGCCTTTTCCTGAGGTTTGGGCTTTCTTTCCTGAACCTTCAGTTTTTCTGAAACCATAGGTCCTTTACCCTTGTCTAAAACTCTGGGCTGTTCTTCAGTAAGAAGATTAGATGCCACTGGTTTAACAAAGATAGTCTTGGTGCTACTAGAAGCAATATTCAGAAGACCTTGTGAGGTTCCCCCTGGATTATATCCCAATCCAGTCTTTATAGTTGCAGGTTTTTGATAACTCTGAATTTCATCTATTACTTTAGATGCAGAATTCAATAGAGCTAACTTTCTCTGCGCACTATCCTCACATTTCTTTAGAGTCTCATGCTTCTCAAAGAGGTCATTGAACTCAATTCTGATAAGCTGAATTTCCTCAGTGGATTTCTCTAATTTTCCATTCTGGATTTCTATCACCTTCTCTTTTTCTGAGAGTTGTACTTTCAGAACATCCAGTTCATCAGTAGTTCCCATCAATTTAGAAGTGATCTCAGCATTTTTAGAGTCTTTCCACTTCAGATTCTCAGTAGTCAGTTCCTTGTTCTGCTCTTGAGTTTCAGTGAGCAGTTCTTGTAACACAGAATAGTCCTTCATAAGATTTTCAAAAGAATCCATCAGGTCAAAACTACTGGTTACAGTTGAACTTGAGAACTCATGTGCTTGTGTAGGAGCAACAACAAAGATAGAAGAATTTACCTCCTCCATAGCAATAAGGCAGACATCATCACTGTCACTATCTGAGAATATTTCATCTGAGGAACTGGATCCTTCTTCAGATTGTTCTTCTTCCTCAGCAATCATAGCCTTCTTGCTGGAGATCTTTCTGTCTCTCTTGGCTTGTCTCTCCTTTCTTTCTTTGCTCAGGACTGTCATATTGGAAGTGACCTTTCTTCTGACAGTTGTAGCATCTGTTGGTATCATCATCCTGATCACTTTCCTCCTTGGTCTTGGAGTCCTTCTTTTTGGATGAGGATCCTTCAGCTTTCTGGTCCTTCCTTTTCTCAGTGGATCTGTCTTCAGCTTCTGAGTTTCTCTTGTACCTGTGATTCCTGTAGTATTTCTTATATTTTTCATATCTGCTATTAAATCTTTCAAACCTCCTTGCCATCAGTACTAGCTTATCCTCCTGCTCATCCTGATTTCTGGCAAGTGAGTTCTCAGACTCTTTAGCTTTACAGGATTTCTCTTTGTCTTTAAAAGCCACATTCTTGCTAGATGAAGAATCATCTTTGCTATCAGATTTCTTAGTTTTCTTGTCAATCACAAACTCATAAGCTTTCAGTTCAGAGAAAACTTGTTGGTATGACATGGAATCAATATTTTTGGTGTTTTCAATCGCCACAGCATGTATATCCCATTTCTTAGACAATCCTCTAAGAATTTTCAGTGCCACTTCTCTCTGTGGGTATCTTTTCCCAAGAGCATTCAGATAATTCATAATGCTAGTGAACTTGACTTCCAGTTTGTCAATGGATTCACCATCTTCCATTTCAAAGCTGTCAAACTTTCCAATAGCAACAGAAAGTTTGTTTTCCTTAATATGATCTGTGCCTTGACACATAACAACAAGTGTGTCCCATATTTCTTTTGCAGTTCATCCCCATAACACCATCATCAATAGTGCTATACAAAGTGTCTTTAGCAATGTAGTCCAGATTGACTAACTTTCTCTCATCAGGAGTAAGTTGATCATCAGGCTTTGGAAATTCATCTCTGGGATCATTCCTCTCAGTATCAGTGATTCTGGGATTCACTACAGTATATTTGAATGGTCCTTCAGAAACCACTCTCCACATTCTTTCATATTTTGAATACAGATGAGCCTGCATTCTCAATCTCCATAAGTCATAGCTCTCAACAGAGAACATAGGAAGTTTCTTAGAAGGCATGATGACTGAGCCTTGTAAGATATCAGCAGTAAGATCTATTCAGTAGACCACCAAAGTCTTTCAGCAAATAGACTATGGATACCAAAGCAAGTGGTCAAAAATGAACCACTGCTCTGATACAACTTGTTGGTCCCGGTTCTAACGAGTCTTACACGTGTATGGGGGGGAATACACGTGTTCAGTGATTTTTAAAACTTTTCTTCACTGAGGTCAAATGGGTCAGTTATCCTGAAGTTTTTGCCCTGAGAAGCACAAATCGCCCTGAGTCAAAGTCTACTGAGACAGTGATCCTGAGCAGCTTTCAGAAGCTTCAGATTAGCCCATCTGATCCTGAATTTATCAGAGATCCTGAGAAGCTTGGATCAGATAATTAGCTTACTGAACACTCAGAAGAGTTAGTTCAGTTTGGTAACTATCTGTTCTAGCTACTCAAGTGTGCGGAATGGTTGGCCCTAAGTTTATACTCATTTTAGCTTTGTTGAAAATCTTCTTCCTTTTAATTAAAAACAGTGATTAAGGCTGTGACCAATTTGATGCAAGTTCAGTGGATTGGTTCCAACTGAATATCAGTAAAAATAGCTTTCAGTAAAAAACATGCAACAGATAATGATGCAGTACAGAAAGCAAACAACACAACAATTATAGTGGTTCAGAGACTCAAGCTCCTATGTCCACTCTCTCTGATCTTCAGAGAAATTCCTTAACCACTTCCTAAAGCTCTCAGGCTAACTCACTGTAGCTTACTCACTTTTCTACCTTGAGTTTTCGAGTGCTTCAATTTGCAAGAATACGAATGAGCTCTTGAGTTGCTTTGAAATTTCCCGTGACCCATCAATGTAGAAGGTCACTGGTATTTATAGGCAATCTTTCACCAAGGTCAATCTTGAAAAAACTATCCGTTGGAAGAGATAGCTTCATGAGTTTCCTCTTCTAGTGTTTGATGAACGACTATTTTTAGGTTTTGAACACTCCCTTGCATGTTTTAGGAAATATGCAGTCATGTAGCCAATCACCAATTTTTGCAGCCTGGAGCCTAGTACTACTGACAAATTTCAGGGTCCTGTCGCTTTCAGTGTCAGTGAAGTACAGTGTTGTCTTCCTCTGATTGGTTCTTGTCTTCAGTGAATGTAGACAAACAAAACGGCTCTTTTTGGTCAATCTCTCTGAATGAGACAACGTTAAACAACACTTAGACTTAGTTCCTTTTGTCTGCATTTGAATGTTTTGGGCAATAACTACTTTTCTGAACATGTGACTTTTTCTCAGTTTTGTAGTATTCAGATAGTATTATTCAGTGCCTCTGAACATTCAGGTTATACTGAGTATTCAGTATCTTACTGAGTCTTTAGTAACTACTGAGTCTTCAGTGCCTTTCAGTAACTTGCTGAGTCTTCAGTGTCTTTAGTAACTTCTGAGTCTTCAGTGTCTTTAGTAACTTCTGAGTCTTCTGTAATATCTGAGTTTTCATTTCTTCAGCATCTTCAGTTCTTCCTTGATCATTCAGTTCTACCTGTGTTCTCATGGTTTTTGATATCTAACCTGATCTATATCTGCTGACTATACATTGTGCAGATATCTTCCTGAACAATCTATACTGAAACCTGACTCAGACTATCAAGATTATCCTGAACATGTCATACTCAGGGGTTTGGGATCTAATCAAAACTTCTTTATTAAATTCATCTCCCAACAGATATCCACGCCCAGATGGCAGCGGATCTTTGATACCTTCCGTCTAGCGTTCTCGCGCTTCAATAGGTGGGTGGCCTCGAACTCCAGTCCGGCCTCCCTGTCCTCCAAGGTCATCTTCTGAGCCCGTACGACCAAGAGCTCGTGCTCTACGACACGTCTCTCTATGCCGATGTTCCCGGCTGCTGCCTCGTGAAAGGCGGCCCTGGCCATCTCCAGGTTGGACCGTTCAAAGGCCCGGGTAGCTGCGTCGATGCTCTCGGTCAGATCGTCCATGAAAGTGGTGAGGCTAGCGCGGTCCGGTGTCTGGGCGTCAGTAGCCCACAGTGAGTCAAACACTCCCTGCGCACGCGTTAGCCATCCTGGCTGAATTGCGTCCCTCAGGAGGGCTGCAGCCTCCTGCTCGGTCTGAACTAGGCCCTCTAGGAGAGCTCGTCCTCTGAAGGTGATTAAACGGGCAGTGAAGTCATAGATAGACTCGCGCTCGCACTGATACATGCTCTTAAGACGGTGAGTAAAAGTCATACTATCCTCCTAAGGTTCCCGTCTAAAAAGTAAGGATCTAGGATCAGTAACAAGGAAGAAAAAGAAGAAAATAGTAGTCGTATATAGCACGTAAACAATTTTGCTCGCAAGAAAGATCGTCACATAAGGTTAACACATGTATTACGAGAAATCAAGTAATATGCACAAAAAGGTATGTAAAATCAGGCATCAGTTCCATAGCGTATTTTCCTCCTTCCTTGGGGTTTTTACTCGTCTCCCTTAAGACTTTAGTATTTTTTTACTTCTTGGTTGTTCTTGTTTGTAAGGGTTTTATTATGCAATTTCTCACAAGTTATTCACATACCTCGAGGCTCTTCCGGTTTGCTGCGGTAGACAACCTTCCCACTGGTAACATTTTATTTAGAAAATTGTCTACTTTCCTAAGTAAAGTTTTGAAGTAAAAGAAAGTAAATCATTTGGTCCGGAGTTTTGAACATATGCTCTGATACCACCTGTAACGCCCCAGAATTCAAAACGTTGACCTCCGAGGTCATGACGCCCTAAACCCGAGTCATCACTTAGTGAACCGTAAAACTGAGCCAGAAAATTTCTTTTAAAAGGGTAGGACAAACAAAATTTAGTTGCAGCGGAATAAAACTTAACACAAGTTTAAAAACAGTAGTGTAGATAAAATCAATACTTAGCATAGAAAAATCATTAGTACAAGATCCACAGAGTATTAATTAGACATATTATTCGAATTTAGAAAATAGTTTGTTTATTGGATAGACAGTGGGGAAAGCGGGTAAATCTCTTTGCGACTCCCGCCCAAAGCATCATAACCTAAAAAGGGGGTTTAAGGGGCGTGAGATAAAAATCTCGTTGACAACTCAGATCTTAACAATTATCTGATTAATGAGGAATCCAAAATGGTAGAAGCTTTTACTCATTCTCTTTATAAAACAAAAACTTACTCACGATTTCCTATTAATAGCTCATACAATATCCAACATTTATAACATCAATCATATCATTCAACAATCACATATATGGGTGGCACTGGTAGCGTCTACCACGTCCAATCCCGCAACATTCACACAAAATGGGGTGGCACCGGTAGGCGCCCTACCGCCCAACCCCGATATAGCTTCCTTATATCCCCTTACTTCCTTATATAATCGCTTCCTTATCTCCCCGCAAAACCACCAATTCCTCCACACGGGACTCATCCCCATAATCATTGCACGAGGCCCAACCGATAAACCAAGACATATCTGGTTCATGTTCCAATATTCACAAAACTCATATTCGTACTCACATGATTTTCAGTGCATTGTTTACAAAACCACAAGTTTCGAAAACATATATATATATATATATATATATATTTGCTTTTTAACAGTACTTATTTAGTTTGCTTTGAAAAATCGGCGATCCATATAACATTATCTAGCTATACAGATGGTGTCACCCACCTGACAACTTTTCAAGTAAAAGTTTTAACTTCTTGAAAGCTTTTGAACACGGCACGACTTCCAAGCTTCCGAGCTAACCCCGAGGACCTAGCACAGTCCGTTCGTTTAGTCATTGATCATCCTTTTATTTAATAAACGGTTTCTCATCGAATTAAGGGTTCTTCGATAAAAAGGGCATTTAGTAGTTAAAAGTTATAAGAGTTCATTTCGAGTTCGACGTGGGCGTCGAAACTCGATTATTGGATCGGTACAATTTCTCTATTTTATGAAAAGGGTTCACAGATCGGGGTCGGGTCTAATCAAAAACTTAATAATACCAGTAAACATCCAAACATATATTCACAAAAGAAAACATGATACATTTAACAACCTAAAACATGCTTGGTTCTAAAAGTATTACCATTCCTTCTTCCTAGTATTACTCATTTGGCGTAAAAACATGTTATCATGCATAAATGAAAAAGAGTACTTAGGATTACTGGAAAAATATGAAATTTTAGTATGTTATACATATTTTGAAAAGGAACAGAGTTCATCCAAGGCACAAATTCATTTGAGCTAAGTAAACAAGGTACATTTGCGATTTAAGGCAGAGTATTGAAAGGTTCGTCAAAACAGTGCACACATTTAACTAAAAATCATAACTCACTGGAAAAACGTCTAAAAATTAAGAGATTAAAACATGTTATACAACACTTAAAAATAAGCAACTTTAATTTAGAAACCTAAGACATTTGAGCTAAGGGTCAGTACCAGGATTTTGAGTAAAAATGGGTTCGTAACAGGGTACGTCATACAGTACATGCTTCATATAAAAATTCGTAACCCACTGGAAACTTAACAAAAATTCACCAAACTTTAATATACCATTTTGGACTCATGTAAGAGAACAAATTTTTTTTACCATGATTTGTATGCTAGGGAAACAAGGATAAATAAATTTTTGAACTCACAGTTTCAACCTTCGTCAATCATTTGTCACATAAATTTCAAATAGGCATATCTCATTATTATCTAAACAAAAAACTATGAGTTTTGGATATAATTTAAAGGACAACAAGAGGAACATCCAAAAAAAATTCTAAAATTTTATCTTCTTTGTAAATAAGTAAAACAATACAAAAGAGTCACTGCTCCCAGTTTCACATAGTCTCAGACACACAAATTTCCACGAATTTATTCTCCTTGGAGACAGATCAGATGAACACCAATTTTTATTAGATCTTTCTATACTTCAAAAAATAAATGTATAAATTTTTCCACGATTTTAAAACATCATTAAAGCATCGAAATAGGTTTTTCAAAATTGAGGCAGTAGCATTTTCGAAGTTTCATACACATTTTTGAACTTTCACATATATGGCTAAACATGCTCAAATACACAAGATATCACCAATACAAACTTCATATATGATTTTCACATATTAAAAAAGCTTATGGGAGGTTCTTAGCATGCCATTTCTAAGGGTTTTCATGCACAAACAAATTAGGATCATAACATCAAGATTAAAGGTTTCATTGGTGCTCACCCTTGTAGTTTCCTTCTTTGAGAGGGGGTTTGAGGGCTCTTGACGGAAACTCCTACTTCTAACACCTTCCTAGCTTCAAGATGGTGGAGGAAAGACTCCTCCTTGGGGTGGTGATGATCGGCCAAGAGCAAGAAAAGAGGGGAAAGCTCCTTCTTCCTTCAAACTCTCAAACTCTCCCAACTCTCTCCATTTTCCTCAATGTGTCTTCTCTTGTGGAACAAAAATGCCAAAACCAAACTTGGAGTGGGGAGAATGGGTATATATAGGGAGAAAAGAGGAGGGTTGGCGGCCAAGGGGTGACAAAGAGAGGGGAGGGATGTAATGATGGGGGTTAGTAGTAAGTCATGATTCAAATAGTAATCAACTTTTTGGTTAAAACCACATCATGGTCTTGGATGATTATTTCTTAGATTTTGGACGAAAATGGGGGATTTCCTGCAGCTTGTGGGCTGCCAAATATGGTAGCCCTGATCCTAGACGTGATTTCGGCTCCGATGGTGTATTTTCGATATTTTTCGGTTCGGTTTTTTGTTCCGAAAATTATTTTAAACGTACCGTTAAACTCGCACGATTTTTAGGATTTCATTTGAGGTTCTTCTTTCTCATTTTGAATTCTTTTAAATTTTTGAAATTATTAACGGGTCTGTTTTACGGATAAAAACCCGAAAAGTGCTAGTAGGGTTTTTTATTTAAAAGCTTCGTCATCACTGAAAAAATTTAGAAACTTGTACACATATTTTTAAAACAAGATAACATTTAAACACATTAGGAAAAAATAAACAAATAAGTCCTAAAATGGATTCGGGTTGTTACAGGTGCTGCTCTCCCGTGCAAGCGGGTGGTCTTGGCATCCGTTTGATTCACCTTGCGAACGATGCATTTCTTTGCAAATTCACATGGGATCTTCTTAGTCGTAATGATGAGCAACACAAACTCTTGGTGGATAAATACTTTACGTTGCATGGGGCTCCACGTCGATTTATTTGCTGTTCTTCGATATGGACCAGCATTCGACGGCATATTCCTCGTCTTCAGTCCGATTCTCAATGGATTGTCAAGGAGTCTTCTAGAGTTGATTTCTGGAGAGATAATTGGCTTGGCTATATTATTGCGGATAGAATCGGCATTCCTCAAGACATTCTTGCTAATCTGCATTATTCCATGGGTGATATTTTTTATGATGGTTATTGGCATTTTGACGAGGTTTTCTTCATCCAGTTTACTAATATTGTCATTGATATTCAGCGGCTTCCTATCTCTTTGGATGGGGATCGAAGGGTTTGGCCTTTGAGTAGCACGGGTTCACTCTCTTCACAGGAGGCGTATTCTCTTCTCCGTGGCCCGATCATTACACCGAGTTGGTCCAGATGGATATGGGGAAGTTTTATTCCTCCATGTCGTAGCACTCTTATTTGGCGAGCCATTTGGCACAAGCTCCCGACTTCTTCGGAGCTTAGTTATATTGGGATTTCTTGTCCTACTGTTTGTTTCTTATGCTATGCCGGCCCAGATACTCTTGATCATATCCTCGTTGGCTGCTCTTTTATCCGGCGTTTATATGGAGAGGTGGCCCGCATCTTGATTGTACTTTAATTTATGGTAATGGGTTTTTGGATATTTTCTTGCAGGCGACGAGATTGCGCTTTAGCAAACAAGTGGGGAATCTGTGGCGTTTAACTTTTGTTATGCTCATTTGGGTGGTTTGGACAACACGCAACAGGTGGATTTACGAGAGTGTCAAGCCAACTTTTCATGGTTGCATGATCACATTATTATCGATGGTTCGTGAGGTGGATTCGGTTCCTCTAGGACATTTACAGAACTCGGTTCAGGAATTTAGTGTTTTGTGGCGCCTTCATGTTACGGGTTGTGCTAGGCCACCTCCTCGATGCCTTGGATTCCGCCTCTTCCAGGCTGGTACAAAGTAAACGTCGATGCCAGGATTTCTCAAGTTGCTGGTTATGCTGGGTTGCTTTTCCGCAACTCGCGTGGGTTCTTTGTTGCGGGTATTTGTCGAGCAACGGGTTTATGCAGTCCTTTTGAGGCGGAGTTGTTGGCCTGTTTTTATGTTATCAAATATGCGGCTGAAAAGGGTTGGTTTAACCTTTGGATTGAGTCCGACTCTCTTTCGGCGGTGCAGGCTCTCGTGTGTGGCCCCTTGAAGGTTCCATGGCGTTTGCATGCGGTCTGGAGCCAGGTTAGAGATTTTAGACACGTATTGAATATCCGGGTTTCACACATTTATTGTGAAGGGAACCAAGGTGCAGATCGCTTAGATAAGTTGCACTCGGAGCATCACTGGACTGGGTGTTGCCCGGATTTTCTTTTGGATGTTTTGTTTTCTGATATGAACAAAGAATATTTTCATTTGGTTCATTAATTTTTCTCACGAGGATTACTTCCGTGCTGCGGGGTAATACCTTTATTTTAGAGGGGTTTCCCTTTTTCCCTTACCTGGGGGTTTTGCCCTAAGGAGGGTTTTACTTCAGGAAGGTTTTTAGTGGGGCCCCGGCCTCTAGACCGGCTTGTGGTCTTATGGTTTTAGTTTTTTTTTTTTAGTCGAGTAGTTTATTGGCCTATCTAATACTGAACCAATATTACATAAAAACATAAAACTAGCTAATACTAAATCAATATAACACAGAAACATGCAATTGTAATACAGAAAAAAATCAACTATATAAGACAAAAAAATGCAACTAGCTAAAACCGGATGATGCAAATAAAAAAAATTCATGCAACTAGCTCCCACTGAACAGTGCAACTAGAATACACAAAAACTTGCAACTAGCTAACACTGAACCAATATGACAGAAACATACAACTAGTTAATACTAGACAAATATAACAAAGAAATATGCAACTATAATACAGAAAAATGCAACTATATAACACAGAAACTTGCAACTAGCTAATACGGAATAATGCAATTAGAAAAACAAATACACATGTAACTAGCTAACACTAAATCGAGTAACTAAAACACACATAACTTGCAACTCGCTAATACTAAACCAATATAACATAGAAACATATAACTAGATAACTAATAATGTCAATAAATTATTTTCTTCAATACATTGTTCTCAATAATCTTCCTGCAGTAAACTAATAATATCAATTAGTACCTGTTGTTTCTTAAAATCAATCAGCCATATCATTGTTCTTCTTCTTTCTTCGATAATTGGGCAATGGTTTTCTTCAACTCAGTTACTATTCACTTCTCCTTCACAAAAATTAAAGAGCTTCACCCTAACCGACTTTGATTTTCACTTCTTGTTAATTTGATATGCAACTAGGCGATTTCGTAGTGAATTCTCTTCTTTGGAAGTGATAAGAGAATCTGTGTTCTCGCCCAATTTTGAATGACCAAATTTTTTGGCCCACTAATAGAAAAGGCAACGAGGTGGAAGTTGATCTCTATACCTTTTACATTGCAAAATGAATATTTAACCGTTGGGCCACATCCCGACATTTCAATTTTTTTAGACACAATAAGTTGTTAAATGAATAGGCCGACCCATTTTTTAAACGGGTCACTCATCTGCATTAGTGCACGGTGCACTTGTAATGATGGATAGTTCTTTATTGTAATGATGGAAATCATTAACTTCATATTTTTAGTTTCTTTAAAAACTAGTTGGTTTTTTTTCAACTTACAGCAACATTTAGTTCATTTACTCTACAAAAAAGGCATGTTTACCAAGGGCATTATCAAGGGATGCAGGCGTTCGACTTTTTCTTCCTTGGTAAATATTAGGGTTCTTATTTCGCCCTGGGCAATACCAAGGGATTTCGCGAGTGGAGGTTGTTAGTGTTAGTGTCCTAGAGACAATCTATTGTAAGGACATAATACTCGATGATATTCAGTTTGATTTAATATTATAGTTCACTTAATATTAATGTATGACAATACACTTGTTTGAATACTATGTATGATTGTTTGCATTTATTCATGCAAGTGTTCCCATGAGTCATTGCTGTCATTGAGGTTGTGAGAACTCAGATGACTTAAGCATGATTCTCAAATAGCCCCGATCAAGGATCATCAAGAATGGGATATTGATGATACAATGGAGATTGGTGTGCGATCTGCATCATACTCTTTGAGAGTGTAGTAAGATCTCACTTACTACGAGATACTAGGTATCTCATGATGGATGCACAAATACCTTAGAGGGTATTGGTACACCCATCCGAGAAACCGTTTGATGTATTTCCCGATTTCGCATTCGCCGCTCTCGTTCCGATTGAGATGCGAACCCTCTGGTTTAGTCACTTTTCCTACGGTCCACCCTCGGGTCACCTCGAATCATGGTGGTACACCACCGACTCGCCTCGATTTGAGACTCGCTGCTTGATTCCCTTCAAAACTCGGCCCCTGTGTCCGTTTTGATTCGATTCTAGGTGGCGCACCACCGAGATCGAGACGAACCAGTGGCGGCGCGCCGCCGATTCGATTTCGTTGCCTTCTGGTTTCGAACCAGTTTGAGCGTAAGGGGTCGCGGCTCCACGCGCGACCCTACCCGATTGTTTCGTTTGCGATGGCGAGTCGCCCGCGCACGAAGGCGGCGATGGTGACTCGCACCCGTGCATCGATTGGCTCAATATGTTCGATTTTGACCCTTGCCCAAATTCGATGCATGTGTGTTCTTGGTCTGGGTTGTTCCTCTGATGAATTTTCGAATTCTGATATGCTATTGATTGGGATATTTGGATTGGGTTGGAACTGATTAAATTGAAATCTGATTGAACCCTAATAATTGGAACAGTTTTGGGAATTTCGAATAATTCTGACAAACTGATGAATTGTTGGATGTTTGATTTGGATGACCCGATCAGAAAACGATTTTGAAAACCGGGCGATGATGAAGGGGAGGACTGTGCCGAAATTGGATTTAGGACAGGCCCTTCCGTGCAGGTTTCGAAACTTGCACATGAGCCCTTAACAAATAAAAGAATTAAAATTTGATTTAAAATTAATAAGATTAATTTTAAGTCTTGAAATAAAATTGGATTTTATTTTATAATTAACTGGATTAATTATTATTTTAATAATCATAAATTAAATTTAAAATTGGATTTTAAATTTGGTTTTAAGAAGGATTATTAAATTCCCACTTGTTAACCTGTTTATTTTATTTTAATAAATTCGTTAACGCCTTTATAGTCCGCGTTATAATTGTTTGGGTAGGCGACACCTAATAATTGTCGGACCGTATTAATTGTTTGGGTAGACGGCGCCCATATAAATGTTAGTCCGTGTAAATCATGTTTGGGTAGGCAGCGCCCAATAATTGCTCAAATGTGGTGTAGATTAACATGTTGGATCTCGATTAAACAATTAATATCCCGCCTTTAAAACGTTCCTCACTAAAATATAATTTTTCATTAAATTGAAAAGATGTCTGCCATCAAAATTAAAAGTAAACCGGGGATTTCGTTCCAATGGATATTTAAGATCAAAGTCTTTTGCTCGGATCTACATTCAACGGGACTTTTATAGGGACACGTAGTGTCGCCGCTTGATGGTTGTAAACCAACTTAACTTTGTTTCACCAGCCAAAGCAGGGAAACGAAAGTTAAGGGACATCCGATTAAACTGGGTTTAATCAACTAGGAATTGTAAATTTTGCAATTGGTTTGGAGACCTACCAGTTATGCTATTGTGATATTCAGCCAAAGCAGGGATCATGATAGTAGGAATGTGAATCATAGTCCATTACAATTTATATTTGATATAAATTCGTACTCTTCCGATGAGGTCGTTGAGTATGTGAAAATAATGGAGACAAAATAAACACAAAAGAAAGGCCATGTTTATTTTGATTGCTGAATATTGATCATAGGAATTATGTATTTTAATTCCCGTTTTATTTTATTTCTCTTAGTTAGTTGAAATGTATAACTGTTATTGAGATGTGTTTTGGAAACAAACAAAATTGGCTAGGGCAAATTTTACGGATCGGCAATAAAAACATGTGTTTGGTGCTAAGGCAAAAAAAGATTGAGTACGTGTTGGACACGCATGATCGATTACCCTCGCATTTGGTTCCACGAGCTGACCACGTTTGACGAAATGAAATTTCGAATAAGCATCAAAAGGATGCTTCCCAGACGCAGTGTGTGATGTTGCTCGGCATGACTCCCGAATTACTTAAAGCAACATGAGAAAATAGGTCTCTTCTAAATGCTCAAGCATCTGAAGGATTTCTTTGATTCTGAATCTCGTTCAGAGATTTATGAAGTGATGAGAGATCTGTTATGTAACAACCCGAATCCATTTTAGGACTTATTTGTTTATTTTTTTTAGTGTGTTTAAATGTTATACTTGTTTTAAAAATATGTGTACAAGTTTCTAAATTTTTCAGGTGACAAACGAGCTTTTCAAGCCGAAAAACCCTACTGGCACTTTTCGAGTTTTTATCCATAAAACAGGCCCGTTGATAATGTCAAAATTTAAAGAATTCAAAATGAGAAAGGAGAACTTCAAATGGAATCCTAAAAATCGTGCGAGTTTAACGGTACATTTAAAATAATTTTCGAAACCAAAAATCGAACCGAAAAATATAAAAAATACACCGTCGGAGCCGAAATCGCGTCTAGAACCGGGAATACCATAATGGCAGCCCCAAATTCTGCCCAAGTGCCCCCCCAAGCAAGAGTTTAGAGATGGGATTGGCCTTGTGATGTCTTGTAACTAGCTCCTATAATCCCATCTCATTAAGACACTTCATCATCACACTTCATTAAATCTATTTCATCATCACCCTTCATTAAACCCTTTGCCAACTCTCTCTTCTCCCTCTCCCCCTCATATTTCGGCCATCTCCCCTCCCCATTCCCAGATTTTCATAACACTCCCCCACCCCCAAAGTCTTGTTCCTTTTCCCTTCAAAGAGAGAAAGGAAAGATGGAGAAGCTTGAGAAGTAGAAGAAGAAGAACACCCTTTTCCCCCTCCCTTCCATCTTGATCGACCACCACCATCACCATTCTTAGAGCCAAGAGCTGTTAATATTTGGGTTCTTTACCACCTTGAGTCCCAAGCCATCCATACCAAGAAGGAAACTACAAGGGTAAGTCCAAATGACCTCTTTTCTTAGTTTCATGATCACCCCTTGTCTTGAGCATGAAACCCATAGAAATGGCATGCTAAGAGCCCCCTCTAATCTTGTTTAAACTGTTAGAATCATGTATAAAGGTTGTGTGGGTGATCTCTTATGTGTTTGAGCATGTTTATTCGTTTTTGTGAAAGTTCGATAAAACTGAAAAAGGTTCGTATATGCTACTGCCCCTTTTCGATGTCTTTTTGTTCGAAGCCTTTTTGACGTTTTAAAATCGTGGAAAAATTCCTAGATGTAGTATTTGAAGTATAGAACAACTTAAAAAAAATTGGTGGTCATCTGATCTGTCTCCAAGGAGAATAAATTCGTGGAAATTTGTATATTTGAGACTACATGAAACTGGGAGCAGTGACTCTTTCGTATTTTTTTACTTATTTACAAAGATGATAAAATTCTAGGAAAATTTTAGGATGTTTGTCTTGATATATTTTAAATCATATCCAAAAATTATAGTGTTTTGTTTATATAATCATGAGATATGATTATTTGAAATTTATATGACAAATGATTGATGAAGGTTGAAACTGCGAGTTCAACAATTTATTTATCCTTGTTTCCTTAGCATAAAAATCATGGAAAAAATTTTTATGTTCTCTTACGAAAGTCCAAAATGGCATATTAAAGTTTGGTGAATTTTTGTTAAGTTTCCAGTAGGTTACGAATTTTCATATGAAGCATGTACTGTATGACATACCCTGTTATGAACCCATTTTTACTCAAAAACCTGGTACCGACCCTTAGCTCAAATTTCTTAGGTTTCTAAATTAAAGTTGCTTATTTTTAAGTTTTGTATAACATATTTTAATTTCGTAATTCTTAGATATTTTTCCAGTGAGTTATGATTTTTTAGTTTAAAGTGTGCACTATTTTGGTGAACCTTTCAATACTCTGACTTAAATCGCAAATGTACCTTGTTTCCTTAGCTCAAACGAATTTTTTCCCTTGATGAACTCTGTTCCTTTTCAAAATATGTATAACATACTAAAATTTCATATTTTTCCAGTAAGTCTAAGTGCTCTTTTTCTTTTATGCATGATTACATGTCTTTATGCCAAATGAGTATTACTAGGGAGAAGGAATGATAATACTTTTAGAACCAAACATGTTTTAGGTTGTTGAATGGTTCATGTTTTCTTTTGTGAATATATGTTTGGATGTTTTACTTGTATTATTAAGTTTTTGAGTGTTGTAACCCGAGAATAATTCCCGGACAACAAGTAAATGATAAACAATGAATAAACAATTAAATGTAAAGAACAAGGGATTTGTTGACCCAGTTCGTCAAGAATGACTACATCTGGGGGCATGCCAAGCCAGGATATTTCACTATGAGTTTTCTACGTATTTTTGTGCTCCCTTTTCTCTTGGGGTTTGTCCCCTATTTATAATAATTACAAGATACAAAGATAAAAACCCTAATGGGCCTCTAAATGGGCCCTACAAAACGGTAAATCCAAGATACAATGAATCTTCGTCTTGATACTCCTGCCGACCTCACCTACGGAACGATCTTGAGGGAAGTCGTCCGATCAGGCGAGCTCGACTTGTCTTCGTTCCGCATTGGCCGACCTAGCCTGGAAACGACCTCGGGGATGCTGCTCGCCCCGGTGAGCTCGACTCATCTTCTTCCTTGTTCTGCCACCAGGTTGCCCTATGGGGGCCGACCTCGGCTCTTCGTACTTTACTACTAAACCATGTTGCCACATCATCAATATTCGCCCTGTGGTCGCTGGCCGATCACACGACTACAACAATTGCCCCCAAGAGCGAACTTCGACTTTGTTCGGAGGTTGGTCTTAATCTCTACTTCAACAAGATTTTTCTGATCGCCGCACTTGAGGTCGCATACTTTGCCCCCATGCATGCCCGGAATGTCTTCATGAGGTCTTAATTGTTCACACTTTGATGGTAACACTTCTGGTACTAAATTTAGATCCTCCACCGTGCCCGCGGGTTGGGGGGTCTTTCATGTGCTTGATGCTCGTCAGGAGGTTGGGCTCGTCGAAAGTCTTGCAATATGTTGCGATAGCTTGTTAAGTTGGTCGTGTGATCCTGGACATACACCAGCGATTATGAATTCTTGTCTATGTTCTGATCGTCTTATCTTATGCGATGTAACCGAACTATGTTTTAACCGTCTTATCTTATGCGGCGTGACTAAACTTTGGCTTAGCCGTGTTACAGTGCTGTCTTTGAGAAGGCCGTCATGCAAGGTACGTGACCAATGTGAGGAGCGACCTTGTTGACGTGAGTTCCAGATATCACTTCCTGCCGTAGTAGGTCGTCTTACGCGCTTAGCGACCATCCTTTTGACCCGACCATTGTCACTCAGGTCGCTTATAATGCGATCCTGGTTGACTTGTGTAAACAATCGAACATATCGAGACAATAAACTTAAACTTTGGCATCAAAAGAAATGTTCTTCACTGAATTGACGGAATACACCTCGTCGAGTCAGCGGAAAGTCAACGTCGAATAGGCGGGCAAGTCAACGCCGACAAAGGCGGACCAAATCGACCTCGAAAGGTTGGTAGGTCCAAGCCGATGAAGGCAGATGATCTCATCGAGAAGGCGGAGAATACTTCGCTAAATCGGCAGAATACACCTCACCGAGATAAGCGGTGGCCGAAGCGTCGAGCAGACGCCAGGCAGTCGGCGCTAATAATGGTGGGACGTAGTCATTGCCATTAAAACCAAATCGTCGGTAGCAAACAAAAGCGGACCGTCGACCTCGAAGAGGTGGCGAGTCCACCCGATGAAGGCGACGATCTCATCGCCGAGGAAAGCGAGAGAATACTGCCGCTAAATCGGCGGAATACACCTCGCCCGAGGTAGCGGGGGAAGCGCCCGATAGGCGCGAGCGAGTTAGCGCGTAATAATGGAGGACGAAGTCATTGCCATTAAAGGCGGAACAAGTGAAACGCCGACAAAGGCGCACCAAGCCCGATCTCGGAAGGTTGGTAGGTCTGCCGATAAAGGCGAGCGATCTCCGAGAAGGCGGAGAATACTTGCTAAATCCAGAGAATCATTTCCCAAGAGATAGCGGAAAGCCGAAACTGCGGAAATAAGGCGGTCGGCGCGCCAATAATGGCGGACGATGGTTGCCATTAAAGCAAACATGTCGATCTTGAGCAAAAAGCGGAGACCAAACCCGACCTCGAAAAGGTGGCGAGTCCATGCCGATGAAGGCGAGACGATCTCATCGCCGAGAAAGCGGAGAATAAAGCCGCTAAATCGGTGGAATACACCCCTCGAGGTAGCGAAGAAACCACACCGAAAAGGCGGACGGTCGACGCTAATAATGGCGGGCGTGGTCGTTGCCATTAAAAAGCCGATCGGCGCCGACAAAAAAGCGGACCAAGCCCGACCTTGAAGAGGTGACATGTCATCTTGCCGATGAAGGCGGAAGATCTCATCGCCAGAAAGCGGAGAATACCGTTAAATCGGCGGAATACACCTCGCCGGGTAGTGTGGGAAGCGGCGCCCGAAAAGGTGGGCAAGTCAGCCTTAATAATGGATGACGAAGTCATTGCCATTAAAGCGGAATGGGTCAGCGAGCACAAAGGCGGACCAAAGCCCGACCTCGAAGAGGTGGCCGGTCATCCGATGAAGGCGATTTATCTCATCACCGAGAAGGTGGAGAATATTTCGCTAAATCGGCGGAATACACCGGCCGAGGTAGCGTGAAGCCAACACCGGTGCTACGGCAGGAAAGCGCCAATAATGGCGACGAGTCGCCGCTAAAGAAGGGGCAAACCGTCAAGACAAACAAAAGCCGGACCAAGTCGACGTCAAGAGGTGGCAAGTCCACGCGGCGGACGGACGATCTCATCGCCGAGAAGGCGGAGAATACTTCGCTAAATCGGCGGAATACACCTCGCCGAGGTAAAGCGGTTAAAGCAAAAAAACGCCAATAATGGCGATGTAGTCGCTGCCATTAAGGCAACAGTCGATCTGCCGATAAAAGCGGACCAAGCCGACTCAAGAGGCGGCGTGTCCATGCCGGCGAAGGCGATTTATCTCATCGCCGGTAGAAGGCGGAGAATACTTTGCTAAATCGGCGAAATACACCTCGCCGAGGTAGCAGGAGGCCAACGCCGAAAAGGCCGGCAAGTCAACGCCAATAATGGCAGACGAAGTCATTGCCATTAAGGCAGACAGGTCAGCGCTGACAAAGGCGGACCAATGCGACCTCGAAGAGGTGGTAGGTCATGTCGATGAAGGCAGACGATCTCATCGCCGAGAAGGCGGAGAATACTTCGCTAAATCGGCGGAATACACCTCGCCGAGGTAGCGGGAAGCCAGCACCGAAAAGGCGGACAATTCAACGCCAATAATGGCGGACGAAGTCATTGCCATTAAGGCAGACAGGTCAGTGCCGACAAAGGCGGACCAAGCCGACCTTGAAGAGGTGGCAGGTCCATGCCGATGAAGGCGGACGATCTCATCGCCAAGAAGGTGGAGAATACTTCGCTAAATCGGTGGAATACACCTCGCCGAGATAGCGGAAAGCCGATGCCGAAAAGGCGGGCAGGTCGACGCCAATAATGGCGGACAAAGTCATCGCCAAGAGGGCGGAAGTGCCATGGTTTGTTCGATCACTTGAGGAAATTCTTTGGGGGAAGATTTAAGTTTAAAACTTTCGAAAATTTTGTAAAGATATTATTTAAGAGGTCAGAAAAGGTTTCTGATAACTTTTGGTAAAAAAGACTTTTATCGGTGTTTGAAAGGGAAACTTGAACTTTGAAATTAATAACAAGATCTTTTTTGGTTCTTGTGGTATAGTAATAACCTTTGAGATTTTTGAGGTTTTGCCCTTTGATATCTGTTGAAAACACCTTTCGTGGATACGCAAAGGTTTGGGATCCTTAGGATCTTGCCCTCAGATGGAGATTTGATTCTCGTTTGTTTAGATCGTCTGTACCAGAGCGATTTGTTGTTTCAAGAATGTGAAAGAAGATTGGCACATAGGTTTATAGTCATTTCGGACTGTATAGGTTTATAGTCGTTTCGAACTGTACTGTTTTGGCGTTGATCCCAACATATACCTGCGACCAATAAAGTTATTTTCGTTCGAGTCGTCTTATCTTATGTGACGAGCTAAACTTTGCTTGGTCGTCTTAACGATATTGTCTTAGATGAGGTCACCGTATATGGGATACGACGTCATACGACGACGACCCCGTTGACGCAAATTTCAGAAATCACTCTCACCAGGTATCTGTCATCTTACTCGTTCAGCGACACTCGTCTGGCCAGGCCGCGTGGTGTTCGTCGAGGTCGACAGGGTTGTTCGCTGGATACCGCGACCTCGTGAACTTGAGGTTGTCGGGTCTGCTTGTTTGAGCTTGCCGACTTTGTGAATGTTGTCGGGTCTGCTTGTTTGAGACCGCAACTTTGTGAATCAGAGTATTTTGCTTAGTTTAGGGATGGCAATGGGGCGGGTTTTAACCCGAACCCGGCACGAATCCGCCCGGGATGGGGCAGGTTAAACCCGATCAAACGGGTTACGGGGCGGGTTAAAACCCGGTCAAACGGAAACCCGCCGGATGCGGGGCGGGTCATGGTATTAGGCAAACCCGCCCCGGGTTATGGTATATATATATAGTATATATTAAATGTATTAAGTAATCTATTCTAGGGTTTGTTACTTAATTCAATTGTTTCCAATTTCATTCAATTGCACATCATCATCTTTAATGTGAGATTGATTATGATATTATGTATTTTTTGTTTGTTTTAATTTGAATGATTCTAGTTTATGTTTTATTTTTTAGGAACGATATGTATTTAAAAATGATACTCCTTCCGTCCCAAAGAAACGTGCACGTTTACTGTTTTCAAGTGTTTTTGCGAGCGAGTTTTTTATTAGTATTTGAAATGATAAAATAATTTTTAAAGATGCATGCAATAGATGAGAGGTAGATCTATAATACCCCTCTTTAAAAATCACTTTATCATTTGAAATACTAATAAACAACTCGCTCACAAAAACTTGATAATAAAGTAGGTATCATGCTTTTATGGGACGGATGTAGTATGTATGAAATTGGGAGTACGAATTAAAAAATAAAGGAAAAACAAAATTAAATATGCGGGACGGGTTAAACCTGCCGGGTTCATGGGACGGGACGGGTTGAGCGGGTTCAAAAAACCCGGCGGGGCGGGGCGGGTTTTGGGTTTGGGAAAAAAATGGCGGGGCGGGTTACGGGTTTGGCCAAACCCGCCCGTTGCCATCCTTAGCTTAGTTGCTTGATAAAAATATGGATTTGGAGTTGGATCAAATTTGTTCCCACATGAGACTTTAATAATTACATAAGTACATACATTGATATACATTATATATATACATAAATAGATACATATAAATAAATATATATAAATATGCATATATATAGGTATGAATGAATATATGTAGATATACATAAATATATAAATATATATAACATATAAATTATTGTAGCCCCTTTGGAGTTTGAAATGAATCCCATTCCCGTACGAGACTTTGGAGCGCTCGCAGGTGAATTGTGTGGTAACCCCTTTTTTAAGGGTTTATGCAAGAAGTAAGAACTTTGAGTTGTTTTAATTAGACCTCCAAATTTAGACATGCTAGTAATGAGTTTCGATATGCTCAAGATGGGAGCATATATGCCCCCGCCTTTTAATATACATGAAAAAGTGCCGATTGTAGTATATGTTAAAAGGAGTTTGTCGAAATGAACCTGATATGAGTGGGCAAAAGGACTACCCATAGATTCTTTAAATTACCCCCGAGGCATCGCGCGCACGTGCAATTTTCCTTTGCGAGAGTTACGAGCATTTGTCCTCGCGAACAACAAGCAAAAAATTAAGTATAAAGTTAATGGCTTGCATTCGATTTCGATAGGAATTAAACATATTCAAGCAAGTGTTTCATATATTTATTATCAAAGAAGATGACACATTCATTCATAGCCATGGCTCATTCTTATTACCTAATAAAGCTGACTGCTGAAAATCACATTCATAGCACACCATGTCAAGGAATAGAGCACTAGTTTCTTAATATATAACGTAGCAGTATTAAAGTGATCTTGTCATGTAATCAACATGTAAACCCATTAATAATTGCTAGATATACGTGGAAACATTTTAAGACATCACATACGTATACGAGTCAAAAATTAAAAAATAACAAGTATGAGTCATCAACTAATGACGAGAGCAAGTAATTGCCAAATTGTGTTCAATACATTCCGCAATCACATAAAACAAACCAACTACTTAATTAGCAAGCCATCTTGTACTTGAAAATAAAAGGCGATCCACGACATGCACGAAATCAATGAATCAGACACTAACAAATATATCTGAGAGAGAGAAAGAGGGAGGAATGACTTATCGAGTTGAGATAGGGAATCAGCGGATTTCGTGCGATCTGACCCCAAGCGGAGCGGAGCATCATGCGCAATCGTTTCTAGCAGCGTTGGGTTTGGCCGGAGATGCCGAGGAAAAGATGGGGCGGCGCTGTGGCCGTAAACGATTCGGTCGGGTGAAGAGAAGCGGCGTGGCCTCAGGCGACGAATTGATGCCGTGGATTGCGGTGACAGATGCAGGGCGACCTCGGGCTTCGGCGATCGTAGCTTTCTGGCGATCGCTTGCGCAGTGGCGCGTGTCGTGTTCAGGGGCGTCCGAGCTGACCAGAGACGGAGGGAATAGATTTGGGCCGTCCAAAATAAGGAAGGGGCCCACTTAAGAAATCATTTGTATTCCTCTTCAGCGGCCCGTTTACAAAGTCATTCCAATTAGCAAAAAGGGCCCAAAATCTTAATCCAAACAATTCGAGCCCAAATTCAGGAGGTAATAGAGTGAGAGTGGGCGGACTCTGGGCCGAAAAACTTGGCTAAGAAATGCTGGAAACCGCCGTGAAAATCGGATGCCGCCGGGTGCACATATCGCGCGTGGGGCACTGAGGCAGCTTGCGCCGATGTGAGGCGGTGGAGTGAGCCCTGGCGAATTGGTGCCGCTGCAGTACAGATCGCGGCGGTTGATGTGGGCCGAGCGACTGGTGGGGCTCCGGCCTTTGTGCGCGACAAAAGTGACGACTCGGTGTAATTTCGGGGCGGTGCGACCCGGATGTATGGCGGCGTCGGCCGCCAGAATCCAGTGGCGATTGGCGACTGCGTACTGGTTATGGGTTCGACCGCGCGCAGCGGTCGGTGGTTCCTTTCTCGCGATGGCGAGAAACAACGTTGAATACGGAGATGCCAGTGGTGAGCACGGAATCGCGGCAGGGCGTCGGAGTTTTGGCGAGCGGCAGCGTTGGGCAGAGAGTCGCCGTCGACGAGCACGGAAGCGCGGCGGCGCTGGACTCGTGCGACAGGATTTCTTCTGGCGTCATGTGTGAGACCGGCTAGGCCGGATTTCCAGATCGTTGTGTTGCTTGAAATTTTGAGTATATAGGAATTGAATCTGAAGTCTTGAACTAGTTGATAGAATTAATCACGATAATGAGAATCTGACGTGAATATTTTGATGGCTTGGTGAAGGCTTGAGGAATGGATTGTGCAAAGTGTTCCCATTGATAGGTGTTTGATGCAAAGTTTTTGACTATTTGTCAGATTTGCTCGCATGGTGTATGGATTTTTTGGTTTTCGATGAACAAAGATTAGGGTCCAACAAAGTGAAATCTGTTGAAGTTTCTCCCTTTGTCTTGATACTCCTGCCGACCTCTAATCTTTGTAAATCTTCGTCTTGATACTCCTGCCGACCTCACCTACGGAACGACCTTGAGGGAAGTCGTCCGATCAGGCGAGCTCGACTTGTCTTCGTTCGCATTGGCCGACCTCGCCTGGAAACGACCGGGGGAGGCTGCTTGCCCCGGCGAGCTCGACTCATCTTCTTCCTTGTTCTGCCGCCAGGTTGCCCTATGGGGGCCGACCTCGACTCTTGTACTTTACTACTAAACCATGTTGCCACATCATCAATATTCACCCTGTGGTCGCTGGCCGATCACACGGCTACAACATTGAGTAAACCCGACCCCGATCTGTGAACCCTTTCACAAAATAGGGAAAACGTACCAATCCAATAATCGAGTTTCGACGCCACGTCGAACTCGAAATGAACTCTTATAACTTTTAACTACTAAATGTCTTTTTATCGAAGAGCCCTTAATTCGATGCGAAATCATTTATTAAATAAAAGAATGAACAGTGACTAAACGAGCGGACTGTGCTAGGTCCTTGGGGTTAGCTCGGAAGCTTGGAAGTCGTCCCGTGTTCAAAAGCTTTCAAGGAGTTAAAACTTTTACTTGAAAAGTTATCAGGTGGGTGACACTATCTGTATTAGCCGATAATGTTATAGGGATTGTTGACAGTTTTCAAAGCAAACTAAATAAGCACTGTTAAAAAACAAATATATATGTTTTCGAAACTTGTGGTTTTGGTAAACAATGCACTGAAAATCCCGTGAGTACGAATATGAGTTTTGTGAATATTGGAATATGAACTATATGTGTCGTTTATCTGTTGGGCCTCGTGCCAATGATTTTTGGGATGAGTCCCTTGAGAATGAATTGGTGGTTTTGCGGGGAGATAAGGAAGTGTTGATATAAGGTAGCGATGATATAAGGAAGCAAGGGGATATAAGGAAGCTATCGGGGGTTAGACGCGGTAGGGCGCCTACCGGTGCCACCCCATGTCGTTTGAATGTTGCGGGATTGGACGTGGTAGACGCTACCAGTGCCACCCATATGTGTGATTGTTGAATAATATGATTGATGTTATAAATGTTGGATACTGTATGAACTATTAACAAGGAATCGTGAGTAAGTTTCTGTGTTATAAAGAGAATGAGTAAAAGCTTCTACCATTTTGGATTCCTGTCAATCTGTATAACAGCGAACAGGTTGCCCGCTGAGACTTTTATCTCACGCCCCTTAAACCCCTCTTTTTCAGGTTATGATGCTAAGGGCCGGGAGCTGCAGTAGACGACCCGCTTCCCCCAGTGCCTTATTCAATAAACGAACTGTTTTCTAAATTCGAACAATATGTCTAATTAATACTCCGTAGATCTTTTACTAATGATGTTTCTGTACTAAGTATTGAATTTATCTACCCTTCTATTTTTAAACATGTGTTAAGTTTTATTCCGCTGCGACTCAATTTGTTTGTCCTACCTTTTAAAGAAATTTTTTGGCTCAGTTTTACGGTTCACTAAGTGATGACTCGAGTTTAGGGCGTTATGACCTCGGAGGTCAACGTTCTAAATTTCGGGGTGTTACATGTTCAAATGCCGGTTAGCTAAAGGAGAGAAGATTTCACCTCATGTGCTTAAGATGATAGGCCTAATTGATAAACTTGGTAATTTAGGCTTTGAGCTAAAAGACCAACGTTTTCATTTATGCTATCCTCCAGTCGCTCTCGGATTCATATTTTAGCTTCATTGTGAACTACAATATGAATAAGATGGATGCGACCATGCCTGAACTACACAACGTGCTCAAGACTTTTGAGTTTCAGTATCACTAAGATGGTGTTCAAAAGAAGGAGCGGGTAGATAAGGATATGTGGCTCTACTATAAGTAGAAGAGGGCACCGGAAGAAGGACTATGAGGTTATGTTTGCTAAAAGGAAGGCACTGGGTGCTTCTAGTACTAGAACATGTATGTTTGTTAGTAAGATAGACATATCCACAAATAGCGCTAACTGTTGGGTATTAGATACCGGATATGGCTCAAACATTTGTACGAATGTGAAGGGGCTCATGTGTCTTAGGACAGTTAGACCGGGTGAAGTTGTCTTACACGTAGAAATGGAGAAAGAGTTGCTACTGAACGTGTGAGACTTATGTGTTAGACTTACCCTTTGGTTTTAGATTAGAACTTAATGATTGTAATTTCGGTCTTCCTATTACTAGCAAAAAAAAAATTTTCATTCCCATGTTGGACATTAAGGGTTATTCCTTCCATTTTAGTGATAATAATTGTTATTTCACGTTGAATGGTGTGGTTTATGGGAATGCCCTTATGGTGAATGGTTTATACTTATTGCATTGTGTATATAATGTTCTTAATATACAAAATAAAAGATTCAAACTTAGTAATCATGAAAACCTAACTTACTTATGACATTGTAGAACTTGATCATGTAAACGAGAAAGGAATTGCAAGGTTAAGAAAGTTAGACTACTTAACCCCATTTGATTTTGAGTCTTATGGAGATTGCAAATCTTATCTCATGGGCAAGATGATCGATAAACCCTTTATGAGAAAGAGGTGCATGCCAAAGAAGTTCTAGAGATGATCCACAATGACGTATGTGGATCATTGCCCACTCTGGCTAGGGGTCACTTCGATTACTTCATCACTTTTATGTTAGTGTTAGTGTCCTAGAGACAATCTATTGTAAGGACATAATACTCGATGATATTCAGTTTGATTTAATATTATAGTTCACTTAATATTAATATATGGCAATACACTTGCTTGAATATTATGTTTGATTGTTCGCATTTATTCATGCAAGTGTTCCCATGAGTCATTGTTGTCATTGAGGTTGTGAGAACTCGGATGACTTAAGCATGATTCTCAAATAGCCCCGATCAATGATCATCAAGAATGGGATATTGATGATACAATGGAGATTGGTGTGCGATCTGCATCATACTCTTAGAGAGTGTAGTAAGATCTCACTTACTACGAGATACTAGGTATCTCATGATGGATGCACAGATACCTTAGAGGGTATTGGTATACCCATCTGAGATACCGTTTGACGTATTCCACTATATGTGTCTACGGGTGTTTCGGTTAGTGGGAGCGATACGATACTCCTTTGACTTGAGGTCAATACGCACGACATGTGTGGGATGATGAACTTTGACCATGACCAATGCTTGCACCCTAACCATGGGTAGATACGGCTTGTATTGGGTTCATCACGAAGTGCATGTGCTTGGTAGTTGAGCCAAGAATAGGATTCATTCCTCAATGTGGATTTAGAGAGAATACTCATCTTCTCATCATAATTGGATCAAAGTCATCGGCCGATGCACGTCAACTTAGACTTTGTGGCTAAGTGTGACATACATGATCAATTAGTGATTTGAGATAAATTGATTAAGTTATTTGAATAGACACTTCACCATGTTCAAGGCTTAATCGAGTATTCGTGAATGAAAGGAGGAAATCGTAATAGCCCATGTTTCAGTACAGGTAGTTGCACGTTTCTCGCAACGTACCTCATATATTGAGAATGTCTGATTTATTGTCTAGGGTTCAATTAAGACTGTTAGTTTGACTAATCGCTCGATATATGAGGGCCTATGGGTCACACAACAAGTAGTTCCCTTTTACGGATTATAGTTGGTTGATTAAATGTTAAATTGGATTTAACATTTAATTTATGGAGAATTAATTAATAATAGATTAATTTGGAATTAATTATTATTAATGTTTAATTAAATTGAATTTAATTAAATAGAATTCCCAATAATAATATTTGGAATATTATTGTAGGATTTAATATATATGGAATCAAATCCGTAGAGATTTGATATACATGGGAATTAAATCCGTAGAGATTTTATGTATGGGAAATAAATCTAAGAGATTTATTTAAATAAAGATTATGGATTTTATTTCCCAATCAGGTTAGCTTAAGATTTAAGCTGGACATTTCCTATATATATGAGCTCTTGGGAATTCACAAATAACGTTGTTCAAATTCTCTCCATAAAATCTAGAATATGAATTTTCCTAGCAAATTCTGTCTCAGATTCAACGCTGGAAAATCTGTGCAAGTCCGTGAACGGGGATTACGTGGATACCATAGTTGAGAAATTTACTCTCGAGTTACTGTAAGATTTCTCATTATGATTATTGTAATCTATATGCAATTAAATGTTCGTTGTTGGTGAACTTTAATTTCCGCTGCGCATGTATTACGTGTTTACGTGCCTCTAAATACCAAAGTGGTATCAGAGCTTCAGGCTCATGATTTATTACATATTTTTCAGATTTAAAAAGAAATTTTTAATCTGCTTCGGTGCGTATTGCACCAATATATGTTGAGTGTGCATATGAATAATTGGGTTTGACCCTTCTTTTTGGTTTACTTGTGCACACTTGGTTTCGTCCACCCCCATCGCATCGCTTTTAGGGTTTTTGAAAACCGAAATTAACCTCCTCGTTACGCCTCTTTCCGTCATTTTGCTTATTTGGTGGCCCGGGCCCGGCACGACCAGCGTCGATTGAAAGCGGTTAACCACCGTGCCTCGCGACGTGCGTCGCGGACCGCTTAGCCACGATGTGGCGGCTCCTTTGTTCGTCTCCTCCTCTCGCTTTTCGTCGCAACAAGCTGCGATGCGGTATGGCTCAAAAGGTCGGCGGCGATTCATCGCCGTCGTCTTGGAAAATCAATCGCGACAAGGGTTTATAGCGGCGGTGGCGGTTGAGTCTCTCTATCCATTGCTTGGAGCAATTAATCGAGCACGCGCCTTGAGCAGTGGCGGCGATTCCCAGGCTCGAGAAGCGTGCGGTGGTCGCCCGCCCTCGAGCTTGGCGGCGGCGATTCTTTACTGTAGCCGGGTTGCAGCGGAGTTCATTGCTCGGTTTGAGTCGCTCGGCGGCGATGAAACGAAGTTGTGTCACCGTGTCTATTTTTCGTTTTACGCTATGTTAACCCGTTTCTGGAATTTTGTTTTCTTCGTTGTTCTTCGATATTGGATATTGAATGATTATGAATTGAACAAACTGGAACAGGTATAACTTGATTGGATTCGGATTTTGGTTTACAGATTGGATCTGTGGGATTGGGCGGTGATGTGAGGAGGGCCGTTTTGCAAAATTATTTTGGGATAGGCCCTCCCGTGCAATTTTAGAAATTTGCACCTGAGCCCCAAATTTTAATAAATTAAAATAGTTCTAATTTAATGATTATTAGGGGCTGACGAAGTTGGACTTAAAATACGTTTATTAATTGGACTAATAAAACTTAATTAATTGGATTAATTAAGGATTCAAGTTAATAAAACTAATCAGTTTAAATTTAATTGGATTAAATTTAAAATAAATGGTAATAAAAGTTGGACTTTTATTTATAATTAATTGGATTAATTATTTATATTTTATAATGAAAATTGAATTTTTTAAGTGAATTTTAAAATTCGATTTTTCTAAAAGGTTTATTAAAACCCACTGTTAACTTGTTTATTCATTTAAATTAGTTAACACTTTTAAGTTCGCATTATAACTGTTTGGGTAGGCGGCTCCCAATAATTGTCGGACCGTATTAAATGCTTGGGTAGACAGCGCCCAAATATTTGTTAGTCCGTATATGTCATGTTTGGGTAGGCGGCGCCCATAATTGCTCAAATGTGACTTAGAAATCATGTTGGATCTCGATTAAGCAATTAATACCCCGCCTTTAAAAATGTTCCTCACTAAAATATGGTTTTTTTCATTAAATCGAAACGATGTCTTCCATCGAAATTAAAAGTAAACCGGGGATTTCGTTCCAATGGGTATTTAAGATCAAAGTCCTTTGCTCGGATCTACATTCAACGGGACTTTTATAGGGACACGCAGTGTCCCGCTTGATGGTTGTAAACCAACTTAACTTTGTTTATTCAGCCACAGCTGGGAAACGAAAGTTAAGGGACATCCGATTAAACTGGGTTTAATCAACTAGGAATTGCAAATTTTGCAATTGGTTTGTAGACCTACTAGTTATGCTATTGTGATATTCAGCCAAAGTAGGGATCATGATAGTAGGAATGTGGATCCTAGTCCATTACAATTTATATTTGATATAAATTCGTACTCTTCCGATGAGGTCATTGAGTATGTGAAAATAATGGAGACAAAATAAACACTAAAGAAAGGCCATGTTTATTTTGATTGCTGAATATTGATCATAGGAATTATTTGTTTTAATTCCCGTTTTATTTTATTTCTCTTGGTTAGTTGAAATGTATAACTGTTATTGAGATGCGTTTTGGAAACAAACAAATTGGCTAGGCCAAAATTTTTGGACTGGCACCGAAACATGTGTTTGGTGCTAAGGCAAGAAAAGATTGAGTACGTGTTGGACACGTCTATCCCGGTTACCCTTAAAGCTGGTACTCTGAGGCAGCCACGTTTGACGTAGCAGCTTAGAAGAAGCATCAAAAGGATGCTTCCCAGACTCAGTGTGTGATGTATCTCGGCATGACTCCCGATATGCTTAAGGCAACATGAGGAAATGGGTCTCTTCTAAATGCTCAAGCATCTGAAGGATCTCTTTGATTCTGAATCTCATTCTGAGATTTATGAAGTGATGAGAGATCTGTTCATATGTCGGTTAGCTAAAGGAGAGAAGATTTCACCTCATATGCTTAAGATGATAGGCCTAATGTATAAACTTGGTAATTTAGGCTTTGAGCTAAAAGACCAACGTTTTTCATTTATGCTATCCTTCAGTTGCTCTCGGATTCATATTTTAGCTTCATTGTGAACTACAATATGAATAAGACGGATGCAACCATGCCTGAACTTCACAACATGCTCAAGACTTTTGGGTTCACTATCACTAAGATGGTGTTCAAAAGAAGGAGCGGGTAGACAAGGATGTGTGCCTCTACTATAAGTAGAAGAGGGCACTGGAAGAAGGACTATAAGGTGCTGGTTGCTAAAAGGAAGGCACTAGGTGCTTCTGGCACTAGAACATGTATGTTTGTTATTAAGATTAACATGTCCACTAATAGAGCTAACTGCTTGGTATTGGATACCGAATTTGTCTCTCACATTTGCACTAATGTGAAAGGGCTCATATGTCATAGGGAAGTTAGAGCGGGTGAAGTTGTCTTACACGTAGAAACGGAGCAATAGTTGCTACTGAACGTGTGGGGACTTATGTGTTAGACTTACCCTTTGGTTTTAGATTAGAACTTAATGATTGTCATTTCGTTCTTCCTATTACTCGCAACATTATTTTCATTCATATGTTAGACATTGAGGGTTATTCCTTCCATTTTAGTGATAATAATTGTTATTTCATGTTGAATGGTGTGGTTTATGGGAATGCCCCTATGGTGAATGGTTTATACTTGTTGCATTGTGGATATAATGTTCTTAATATATAAAATAAAAGATTCAAACTTAGTAATCATGAAAACCCGACTTACTTGTGGCATTGTAGACTTGATCATGTAAACGAGAAAGGAATTGAAAGGTTATGAAAGTTAGACTACTTAACCCCATTCGACTTTGAGTCTTATGGAGATTGAAAATCTTGTTTCAAGGGCAAGATGATCAACAAACCTTTTTCTGGGAAAGGGGTGTGTGCCAAAGAAGTCATAGAGCTGATCCACAACAATGTATGTGGACCATCGCCCACTCTAGCTAGGGGTCACTTCGGATACTTCATCACTTTTACTGATGATTTCTCAAGATACGGATACGTGTATCTTATGAAACACAAATTCGAATCTTTTGAGAAATTCAAAGAGTTTAAGGTTGAAGTAGAGAAGTAACTTGGTAAGAGTATCAAGACTCGTTGATCAGATCGAGGAGGTGAATACCTTAGCCATGAATTCATTGATTACTTGAAGTTACATGGAATCCAATCACAATGGACTCCTCCCGGACCACCTCAGATGAACGGTGTGTTCGAGAGGAAAAACCGAACCCTGTTAGACATGGTGATGTCCATGGTGAGCTTTTCCTCTCTTCCGACATTCTTATGGGATACGCGTTACAAACCTCAATTTACATTCTGAATAGAATTCCATCTAAATCGGTTGAGCATACACCATATGAACTATGGTGTGGCAAAAAGCCAACTTTTACACATATCAAACATGGGGTTGCCCCGTGATTGTGAAAAGAATGCTTATCGACAAGTTTGAATCCAAAGGTGAAAGGGGTTACTTTGTGGGATATCCTAAGGAAACTAAATGATATTACTTTTATTTACCTGAGAAATAATCAGTGATTGTTTCTAGGCAGACCAAGTACCTCGAAGAAGACTATGTCTTTAAGGAACAAGGTCGTAAGCTGATAGAACTTGAAGAAATTCAAGAACCACAAATTAACAAAGAGACTGATATCTTGTCAAAGCAACATGACAAAGAATCAGTGGGAGCACTCAGCAACTTTCACGGTGGGAGTCTTTCACTAGGTGATCGTCTTTCAGCCAGTGGGAGCATAATTGGAGTTGACTTGCCTGTGCAAGAACCTCCAGGTGGGCTGAATGAGAACAACATAGTTCAAACTCCCGCCCAAGAGGCATATGAAAGTGTAGCTCTTGAGGACTCTTCGGACATTGATGAAATCAATGCACCACAAAATTTTCACGATCACAATGTACAGCCTGCACAACCACATCTTCGTAAGTCAATAAGGAATCGTAATCCGCCCATTATATACGGTTACCTCTTGGAGGAAGTCGATAATGTGGACATACCGGATAAGGACTATCCTAATACTTATTCTGAAACAATATCAGATATTATTTCAGGGAAGTGGCATGATGTCATGAAATTGGAGATGGACTCGATGTACACCAATCAAGTCTGGGACTTGGTTGAGTTGTGTTGGGGAATAAGTTGCACAGATCTATTCGGGGTGAATATTTAAATAAAATTTTATTCTATATTAATTCAAATAATAATCCAACAACAAATCATTCATATAATTAAATCACGTAAATCCTACGCATGTGGAATTCTACGAGTTTACATGAACGTACCTCTTGGGACGGCAATGACTTTGTTTATTAGACACACCAAAAGAACTTCCCAAGTATTCCCTTAATCCTTGCTCGAATATCCGGTGGTAGGACACTTGCGAACAATTAACAAAAGAAAAATAAATTATGTTGCACCACCTTTGTGGATTTGCTAATTTTTCCAGCACATGGAATTGTACTTGGGAATGAAAGAATCATCCCCTATTTATAGAGTGGAGGTGGTCGAATTTTTAGGGCACAACCAATGTGGGAAAATCTTTTCTTGATCTCCAAGAAATCTTGAATATATCTCCTATATTCTTTTCCCAAAATTATAATATTCCACAAAATCCCACCTACTCTTTGTTATGGATTAATTTTGAAAATTATAGGGCAAGAATCCAAGATTTGGATCTTCTTGAATTTATGAGATATTCTTGTATTTCAAGAAATACATATCTCCCATAATATTTTTTCAAGAAAATCTTTCTTTCCCTTAATTATCAAAATTTTCGAAAATTTCCCTATGGATAACCAAGTGGGAGATTTCTTGAATTTAATGAGATAATCTTGTATTCCAAGAATTCATATCTTCATTCCATAACAAAATTCAAAGAAAATCTTTCTCCTCTTTATATCCATAAATTTCGAAAAACATGGAAAAAATAAGGCAACAATATTTATTTTATTTTAAATACCTTTTTCAGTTATTGGAATTTATGTTGGGCTACTTAGGGGGCCTTTAGGAGAATTAAGATTGGACCTTTCAATGGATCTTGAATTATCAATATTGAGCCACAATATTATTCAAGCCCATAAATATTAATTAATCCCACTACATAATTAATATTGCACTATCCATCTTAACTCATATTACAGTCAATATGGCTCCCGGTTATTATTTCCCGTGTTTAAGATTATCTAGCCAATTAATTAATTCAAGCCACTAAAATAGCTTTCCGTTAATTAATATCTTTTGTCCTCGGTTAAGGAACGGTTCAACATTATTACTCATACTGGAAACTAGTTCCACTTGCAAGATTTGGTATGATAAAACTTATGAACCTCCCAAGGGGGCAAATCGAACAAGCGTACTTGCACACGATTCTCCGTATTAAATCTTAGCAATCACATGTGACCAATAATATTGCCCAAGATAAAAAGTATTGAATCTCGTTGATTCTCTACCCATGATAAGTTAAAGCAATAGTTATCAACCACACGTGATCCTATTTAAGGAACAAAGATTAAGAAATAACGAACCACTGAGGTCTAATTCTTCCTTGTTCAGTTCTGAAGAATTTGTCCTCTTGTAGGTCCTATTTAGTGCATCAGTCATGCACTAGTGTAATCTCTTGGTCAAGATAAGTCAATCTGATCCTTACACTTCAACCTTTCACGATGGATTGTTCATTTCCATCTAGGTCGTGAATGGTGTACTTTTAGTTACAAGGGATTGTTAATTTAATCTTCTGTGATCTGGTATCACTAAATTAACTACAATTTAACACGTACTATTTATTGAACAGTTATGCAGTAAATATATGTAACATTCAATGATATTTAAAGCATCAGTGATAAACAATTTATTTCAGTAAATAAGTCCGAAATTCAGTTTTGATTATACAAAGTAAAAGCATACTTTTCAGTATAATCCCAACAATCTCCCACTTATACTCAAAGTCTGCTTTTAAGTATACTACAACATGTCTTGTGTAGTTCCTAATACGTGACATCTAATGTCACCTACACGAACCTAATAATTTCTCCCACTTATACTCAAAGCAGATTGGCAACGGTTTTGACACCCATTCCTTCCACATGTCTCTCGAATGTATTCAGAGGCAGACCCTTTGTGAATGGATCTGCTAGGTTGTCTTCAGACGCTATCTTTGCCACATCTATATCTCCTCTCTTAACGATATCTCGTATAAGATGGTATTTCCATTCAATGTGTTTCTTTGGCCTTGTGAGCTCTTGGTTCCTTGAATTTGCAAAATTTGCTCCGGCATTGTCACAATAAATGATGATTTTCTTTGGGCAAATCGGAACTACATTCAAGTCCACTAGGAAGTTCTTGAGCCATACCACTTCTTTCGCTACCTGCAATGACTACATATTCGGCTTCCATGGTAGAATCTGCGGACGCATTTACCTTGACTCTTCTCCATGTCACGACTCCTTCCCCATGCAAAACATACTACTGGGAGGTAGATTTTCTAGTCTATGTCCGATTGGAAATCTGAGTCAGTGTGTGGCCGATGGGGATTAGACTATTTGGTGATAAATTAACATTCTATCCGAGTTCTTTTCGGATACTTGAGAATATTTTTAAGCGTCCTCCAATGTTCTTTCCCGGGTTACTTTGATATCTTGCCACCATGCCAACGATAAAGCGGATATATCCGGTCTCGCATACAAACATTGCATACATAAGGCTTCCGGCGGTACCGAAGCATATGGAATGCCTCACATGTCATCTATCTCCTTTTTTGCGTCTTAGGGCACATTTTTCTTGGATAGATGGATTCCATGTCCGAAAAGGCTGAAGCCTTTCTTGGAATCTGCATCTTTGAATCGTTTCAAGACAGTGTCTATGTAAGAAGCTTGCGACAAGCCTATCATCCTTTTCTTGCGATCTCGAGTGATCTTGATCCCAAGGATGTGTGCGGCTTCCCCTAAGTCCTTCATATCAAACTATTTTGAAAGTCATGCCCTTACGTCTGATAACACCTTTACATCGTTCCCGATGATCAGAATGTAAATCACGATAGTACCAAGAATACCAATGCAGTTCCGACACACTTTTTGTACACACAACTTTCGAACTCGTTTTGATCGAACCCATAAGACTTTATAACATGATCAAAACATTGGTTCCAAGCTCTGGATGCCTGTTTGAGTCCGTATATGGACTTCATGAGCTTACAAACTAGGTGTTCTTGGCCTTTTTCAATGAAGCCTTGGGGTTGTTGCATATAGATCTCTTCATCAAGACTTAGTTAAGGAAAAGCATCTTGACATCCATTTGCCGATTTCAAAGTCGAGATGTGCAGCAATCGATAAGAGAATACAGATGGACTTGAGCATGGCTACGGGCGAAAAAGTTTCCTCATAATCGATCCCTTCTTTCTGAGTATAACCTTTTGCAACGAGTCTTGCTTTGAAGGTTTCCACCTTCCCGTCCGGTCCTCTTTTTCTCTTATACACCCACTTGCAACCAATGGATTTGACCCCATTAAGTGGTTCGACTAGCTCCCACACTCTGTTATGATTCATAGAACTCATTTTGGCTTTCATTGCTGTTTGCCAAGAATCTGCATCCTTGTCTTGGATTGCCTCGTCATATGTCCATGGGTCTGATTCATCTTGTCCGGGAATCAAGTTCGAGGACTCTCCTATTCCCATGAATCTCTCGGGCTGTTTCACAACCCTCTCTCTACGATGAGGTTCAGGTTGTGCAAGTGTGTCGTTTGGTATGTCATCTTGTACAGTTGGCATTGAGGTTAGCCCCCTTAGCTCATTTAAGGTAATCTCACTTCTGGGTCTTCTTTCGTTCATATAGTCTTCTTCCAAAAATCTAAAGTGGGTGCTTATGACCACCTTTTGATCTTCGGGACCATAAAATATACACCCTTTTGTTCCCTCGGGGTATCCCACAAACAACCTTAATTCTGATCGAGGATCCAATTTACCGGCTTCCTTATCCAACACGTAGGCAGGACACCCCCAAATCCTCATGTGTCTCAAACTAGGCTTGCGCCCGGTCCACAATTCTTTGGGAGTTTTGGGAACCGATTTGGATGGCACCAAGTTCAGAATGTAGGCTGCTGTTTCCAAGGCATGACCCCAGAACGACTTGGGAAGATCCGCATAACTCATCATAGATCTAACCATTTCCAAAAGAGTTCCGTTTCTTCGCTCTGCAACCCCGTTTTGTTGAGGGGTTCCGGGTGCAGTTAGCTGGGATGCAATCCCTTCATCAGATAAGTAGTTCAAAAACTCATCGCTGAGGTATTCGCCTCCATGATCGGATCGTAGAGACTTGATACATTTTTCCCTATGATTCTCTGCTTGAGCCTTAAATTCTTTGAATTTCTCAAAGGTCTCAGATTTATGTTTCATAAGGAAAATATAACCGTACCTTGAGTAATCATCAATAAAAGTGACGAAATACTCATAACCTCCTCTTGCTTTGGTTGACATTGGACCACATACATCTGTGTGAACGATCTCTAACACTTCTTTGGCTCTATTCCCCTTGGCTCCAAATGCCCTCTTGGTCATTTTACCCTCCAAACATGATTCGCAGGTTGGAATTGGTTCACCTTGGAGAAACTCCAGTGAACCGTCTTTCACCAACCTTTGGATCCTCTTTGGATTTATATGTCCCAATCTTAGATTCCATAGAAGTGTCTCGTTCACGTTTTCTTTTATCGGAAATAGTTGATGTGTTATAGGATACATTTCGTGAGTGGTGTGCGCAGTTAATTGTATAGAGATTTTCCATCAATGTCCCGTAACAGATACACTCATCATTTCAAGAAATGATTTCATTCTTATTAGAAGAAACTAAGTTTCTATTAGCAGAATTTTAGAAACTGAAAGTGAATTCTTTCTAAAACTGGGAACATAAAGAACATCTCTTAAAATTAGAACTCTGTCTTTAAAAGACTGGTGCACTTCTCCCACTGCTTCAGCTGCCACTCCCGTAGCATCGCCCAGTGTGATGAGGATCTCACTGCCACTAAGTTGTCGGATCAGTTTGAACCCGTGAAGCAAACATGATTAGTGGATCTCGTATCAACCACCCACGAATGAGAAGTATACGCCGCTAAACAAGTTTCAATAACAAGTGCGTGAGAATTACCTTTCTTTTCGTCCCTTTTGGGGTTGGAACAGGCAAATCTCCATTGTCCTCTTTCACCGCAGCTTAAGCACTTCCTGTTTGGATTTTCTTGACACCACCAGCATTCGTAATCTTATCATTGCCCTTGGCAACAGTTGAGTCTGATTGCTTATGGCCTTTGGTCACCTTCTTCTTCTTGCCATCCCTTGGCCTAGAAGATGAAGACGGACCACTTGCCGTCAAAGCTTGAGTTTGGTGCCCTATCATCATCTCTGTCGAGACCAAAAGCTTGCAACAAATCAGTTAGCGAGGCAAAATTGCTCAGAAACTTTTGGGTAGAGAGTGAAATACCAAATTCATCTGAGTCTCCAGATTATAATCTGCACTCAGAACCTCAAGTTTGTTCAGATGGGCCATCAATTTTGAAGACATAATCCCTTACGGGTTTGCCCTCCACCATTTTCAGCGACGACATCTCTCGCAAGGTGATTTGACGAGTCTAGCATTTTTGACCCGTCAGTTGGCTCAACTGATTTTGGTGTGTCAAGAATCCACTTGTGCTTTTGTGCAGTTAGGACAATAATTTTTCGTTTCCAATCAATATATTTTCCATACATATTGTATTGACTTTAAGTATATTAACAGTGGATTAAAAGGTTACGACATGCTGAACTGAAATAAATAACTATATGCATAAGTACAAGTATATCACAAGATTCAATCACATGCATCATATTAAAATCTCAAAAAAAAATATGAACATGCATCAGCCAACATCTCAAAACAGTTTAAATAAGCCACATGGGGTGGGTCATTATTTAAACACATTCAAGCAGGTTACAAACAAGAACAGTTACAAACCTTTAATATCCAGATTAATAGTTGGCTCTCACTTGACCAATATAAAATTGACAGGGACTTCGGGGAAGTATATGCATATCAATTTTATACCTAAGTAATAACCATGATTAAATACAGGATTATTATTTCGCTTTGAACGAGCCTCGTGGGGAGGGTCATCGTCGCCACTAGTAATAATCCACAATCATCCATTTGGAATTCATTCATGTGAAAGCTAACTTTTGACCGTCCCGTGGGGGGAATTTCTCCAAAAGAATTCACAAATAAATAAATCATGGAGGTCAAAATTAATTCAATTTTATTATCCGAAATAAAATTGTCAATTAATTATTTAAACATACTTAGTAATTTTTGACGGTGAGATTTTTCATTGGGCAACTCTCAGGCAAACACATTTAAACAAATTAAATAAAGTATAAGATAACACAATAATAAATCAAGCAAAGCAGAAAAATAAACATATTGGGCACAAATTATCCAGTTGTCATGGTTTGATTTTTCTTGGCTTGATTTTGAAGAAACGTCGTTTTGAATTTCTCCTACTCGATCGTCTCGAAAAATACTCCATCTCGAAATGCCATGCCAAGTAGCTCGCATCGCCCAGCGCCGCTCGGCGGCCTCGGTAGGCATCGCCCGCGTCGGCCTCGGTAACCTCGGCAGGGCTTGACAGGCGACACGCGTAACCTCGTGCATCCGCGTGCGCGCGCTCGCTAGCCTCGCCTCGCCTCGCCTCGCCCATGGAACTTCGGCAGCGCCCGCACCACCGTCTTGGCGTGCCCCTTAGCCTTCGCCTCCATCCAGTCCACTCCGCGCCTGCAGCGGCGCGTCCTAAGCGCCCGCCCGTGCCGCAGCGGCTTGATCTCGCAGCGCTCGGCCCTCGGCCTTGCCCTATGCCCATCTTGGCGCCCTCGTGCGTCGCGTCGTCGCTTGCCTCCCTTGGCATGTTTAGCGATACCGCGCCGCCCTACGCCGATTACGGATTTTTGTCCTTTAATTCTTCGTCTCCGCCTCCGTTTTCGATTCGGTTACAATTTATTTATAAAAAAATAAATAAACCTAGATCTAGACTAGTCTATTACATTGATCAAATCAAACAAATCCTAATCTACTCGTGGATTTTCTCACGAGACAAAACGAATCCGAACGAATCGAATTAAAAACCACAATTTATATGTATGCATAAATAAACACATTAAATTCCATGACAATTGGATACCTGCAAAAAAAGGATCTAGCAATTCTACTATCCAATTTCAAATTTAATGACAACGGATTAAATTACAATTTAAAAATTTGAGTCAAAACCGTGGCTCGATATGCAGCTTGTTGGGGAATAAGTTGCCACAGATCTATTGGGGTGAATATTTAAATACAAATTTAATTCTTATAATTATTACTAGCATGAATTAATCCTATATTAATTCAAATAATAATCCAACAACAAATCATGCATATAATTAAATCACGTAAATCCTACGCATGCGGAATTCTACGAGTTTACGTGAACGTACCTCTTGGGACGACAATGGCTTTGTTTATTAGACACACCAAAAGAACTTCCCAAGTATTCCCTTAATCCTTGTTCGATTATCCGGTGGTAGGACACTTGCGAACAATTAACAAAAGGAAAATAAATTATGTTGCACCACCTTTGTGGATTTGCTAATTTTTCCAGCACATGGAATTGTACTTGGGAATAAAAGAATCATCCCCTATTTATAGAGTGGAGGTGGTCGAATTTTTAGGGCAAAAACAATGTGGGAAAATTTTTTCTTGATCTCCAAGAAATCTTGAATATATCTCATATATTCCTTTCCCATAATTATAATATTCCACAAAATCCCACCTACTCTTTGTTATGGATTAATTTCAAAAATTATAGGGCAAGAATCCAAGATTTAGATCTTCTTGAATTTATGAGATATTCTTGTATTTCAAGAAACACATATCTCCCATAATATATTTTCAAGAAAATCAAGAAAATCTTTCTTTCCCTTAATTATCAAAATTTTCGAAAATTTTTCTATGGATAACCAAGTGGGAGATTTCTTGAATTTAATGAGATAATCTTGTATTCCAAGAATTCATATCTTCATTCCATAACAAAATTCAAAGAAAATCTTTCTCCCCTTTATATCCATAAATTTCGAAAAACATGGAAAAAATAAGGCAACAATATTTATTTTATTTTAAACACATTTTTCAGTTATTGGACTTTATGTTGGGCTACTTAGGAGGCCTTTAGGAGAATTAAGATTGGACCTTTCAATGGATCTTGAATTATCAATATTGGGCCACAATATTATTCAAGCCCATAAATATTAATTAATCTCACTACATAATTAATATTGCACTATCCATCTTAACCCATATTACAGTCAATATGACCCCCGGTTATTATTTCCCGTGTTTAAGATTATCTAGCCCATTAATTAATTCAAGCCACTGAAATAGCCTTTAGTTAATTAATAACGTTTGTCCTCGGTTAAGGAACGGTTCAACATTATTACTCATACCGAAAACTAGTTCCACTTGCAAGATTTGGTATGATAAAACTTATGAACCTCCCAAGGGGGCAAATCGAACAAGCGTACTTGCACACGATTCTCCGTATTAAATCTTAGCAATCACATGTGACCAATAATATTGCCCAAGATAAAAAGTATTGAATCTCGTTGATTCTTTACCCATGATAAGTCAAAGCAATAGTTACCAACCACACGTGATCCTATTTAAGGAACGAAGATTAAGAAATAACGAACCACTGAGGTCTAATTCTTCCTTGTTCAGTTCTGAAGAATTTGTCCTCCTGTAGGTCCTATTCAGTGCATCAGTCATGCACTAGTGTAATCTCTTGGTCAAGACAAGCCAATATGAGCCTTACACTTCAACCTTTCACGATGGATTGTTCATTTCCATCTAGGTCGTGAATGGTGTACTTTTAGTTACAAGGGATTGTTAATTTAATCTTCTGTGATCTGGTATCACTAAATTAACTACAATGTAACACGTACTATTTATTGAACAGTTATGCAGTAAATATATGTAACATTCAATGATATTTAAAGCATCAGTGATAAACAATTTATTTCAGTAAATAAGTCTGAAATTCAATTTTGATTATACAAAGTAAAAGCATACTATTCAGTATAATCCCAACAAGTTGCCTGAAGGGTTAGACCCATAAGTTGTGATTGGGTCTTCAAGAACAAGACCAATGCAAATGGCAAAGTACAAACCTACAAAGCTAGGTCGGTGGCGAAGGGTCATAGTCAACGCGAAGGCATTGACTATGACAAGACCTTCTCATCAGTTGCAAAGATTAAGTCCATTCGAATTTTACTTGCGATAACAGCACACTATGATTATGAGATTTGACAGATGGATGTTAAAACAGTTTTCCTCAATGGAAACATTGATAAGAAAGTGTTTATGACTCAACCGAAAGGTTTTATATCTAAGTCAAATTCTAATCTAGTATGCAAACTAAAGATATCCATTTATGGATTGAAGCAAACTTCTAGGAGTTGGAATATCCGATTTGATGAAGCTATCAAGTCTTTTGACTTCATCAGAAATTCGGAAGATCCTTGTGTTTATTGTAAACGCAGCGGGAAAAATATTGTTTTTCATAATCGTGTATGTCGATGACATATTGATTTTGGAAAACAATATCTCGTTAATGCAGTCCGTTGAAGATTGGTAGTCAAAGACCTTCATGATGAAGGATCTTTGTGAAGCCTGCTACATCTTAGGGATCAAGATCCACATGGATAGATTCAAGAGGATGTTGAGGTTGTCACAGTTCACCTATGTAGACAAGGTGTTGAAGCGTTTTGCGATAGAGAACTCTAAGAGAGGGTCTTTACCGACAAATCATGGGATAAAGCTATCAAAGAAGGATTGTCCTTCTGTTGAAGCTGATATCAAGCACGTGAAAGATGTCTCATATGCATATGCAATTGGGTCGATCATGTACGCCATGACTTGCACTAGGCCAAGCGTGGCCTACGCTATCAACATAACTGGTAGATACCAACAGAATCCGGGTGAGTCTCACTGGATTGCTGTTAGGATCATTCTGAAGCATCCTAGATGAACTAAACAATGCTTCTTTGTCTATGGTGGAAAGTCAGAACTAGTAGTGACTGGTTAAGCTGACGCAAGTTTCCATTCCGATTGTGACGATTACAAATCACAGTCAGGTTACGTTTTACTCTCAATGATGGGGCGGTCAGTTGGAATAGTTCCAAGCAAGAGACAACCGTAGATTCGACAACCGAAGCTGAGTACATTGCTGTATCAGAAGCCTCAAGGAGGCTTTCTGGATTTTATAGTTCTTGATAGAACTAGGGGTATTTCCGAGTGCCAGTTGTCTGATAAACTTGTATTGAGACAAAGTTGGTGCGATTGCGCATGCAAAGGAACAGAGATCGACAAGCAGTACCAGGCTTATCATTTGATCCGATAGATCATAACGGTAAGAGAAATATAATTAAAATGTATTCCCACATATTTAATTTGGCAGATCCTTTCACCATAACACTGAGTGTTCATGTACACACTAGACATTTGATGGTCTAGGGGTTAGACATGTAGGTGATTGACTCTAGTTCAAGTGGGAGATTGTTAGTGTTAGTGTCCTAGAGACAATCTATTGTAAGGACATAATACTCGATGATATTCAGTTTGATTTAATATTATAGTTCACTTAATATTAATATATGGCAATACACTTGCTTGAATATTATGTTTGATTGTTTGCATTTATTCATACAAGTGTTCCCATGAGTCATTGCTGTCATTGAGGTTGTGAGAAATCAGATGACTTAAGCATGATTCTCAAATAGCCCCGATCAAGGATCATCAAGAATGTGATATTGATGATACAATGGAGATTAGTGTGTGATCTGCATCATACTCTTAGAGAGTGTAGTAAGATCTCATTTACTACGAGATACTAGGTATCTCATGATGGATGCACAGATACCTTAGAGGGTATTGGTATACCCATCCGAGAAACCGTTTGATGTATTCCACTATATGTGTCTACGGGTGTCTCGATTAGTGGGAGCGATAAGATACTCCTTTGACTTGAGGTCAATACGTACGACATGTGTGGGATGATGAACTTTGACCATGACCAATGCTTGCACCCTAACCATGGGTAGATACGGGTTGGATTGGGTTCATCACGAAGTGCATGTGCGTGGTAGTTGAGCCAAGAATAGGATTCATTCCTCAATGTGGATTTAGAGAGAATACTCATCTTCTCATCATAATTGGATCAAAGTCATCGGTCGATGCACGTCAACTTAGACTTTGTGGCTAAGTGTGACATACATGATCAATTAGTGATTTGAGATAAATTGATTACGTTATTTGAATAAACACTTCATCATGTTCAAGGCTTAATCGAGTATTCGTGAATGAAAGGAGGAAATCGTAATAGCCCATGTTTCAGTACAGGTAGTTGCACGTTTCTCGCAACGTACCTCATATATTGAAAATGTCTGATTTATTGTCTAGGGTTCAATTAAGACCGTTAGTTTGACTAATAGCTCGATATATGAGGGCATATGGGTCACACAATAAGTAGTTCCCTTTTACGGATTATAGTTGGTTGATTAAATGTTAAATTGGATTTAACATTTAATTTATGGAGAATTAATTAATAATAGATTAATTTATAATTAATTATTATTAATGTTTAATTAAATTGGATTTAATTAAATAGAATTCCCAATAATAATATTTGGAATATTATTGTAGGATTTAATATATATGGAATCAAATCTGTAGAGATTTGATATACATGGGAATTAAATCCGTAGAGATTTTATGTATGAGAAATAAATCTAAGAGATTTATTTAAATAAAGATTAGGGATTTTATTTCCCAATCAGGTTAGCTTAAGATTTAAGCTGGGTCTTTCCTATATATATGAGCTCTTGGGAATTCACAAATAACGTTGTTCAAATTCTCTCCATAAAATCTAGAATATGAATTTTCCTAGCAAATTCCGTCTCAGATTCAACGCTGGCAAATATGTGCAAGTCTGTGAACGGGGATTACGTGGATACCATAGTTGAGAAATCTACTCTCGAGTTACTGTAAGATTTCTCGCTATGATTATTGTAATCTATATGCAATTAAATGTTCGTTGTTGGTGAACTTTAATTTCCACTACGCATGTATTACGTGTTTACGTGCCTCTAAATACCAACATTTTACTTATGATTTCTCGATATACGGATACGTGTATCTTATGAAACACAAGTCCGAATTTTGAGAAATTCAAAGAGTTTAAGGCTGAAGTAGAGAAGCAACTTGGTAAGAGTATCAAGACTCTTCGATCGGATCGAGGAGGTGAATACCTTAGCCATGAATTCACTGATTACTTGAAGTTACATGGAATCCAGTCACAATGGACTCCTCCCTGAACACCTCAGATGAACGGTGTGTCCGAGAGGAGAAATCGAACCTTGATAGACATGGTGAGGTCCATGATGAGCTTATCCTCTCTTCCGACATTCTTATGGGGATAAGCGTTATAAACCTCAATCCACATTCTGAATAGGATTCCATCTAAATCGGTTGAGCATACACCATATGAATTATGGTGTGGCAAGAAGCCAACTTTTACACACATCAAACATGGGGTTGCCTCGTGATTGTAAAAGGAATGCTTATCGACAAGTTGGAATCCAAAGGTGAGGGTTACTTTGTGGGATATCCTAAGGAAACTATAGGATATTACTTCTATCCACCTGAGAAACAATCAGTGATTGTTTCTAGGAAGACCAAGTTCCTCGAAGAAGACTATGTCTTTAAGGAACAAGGTCGTAAGCTGATAGAACTTGAAGAAATTCAAGAACCACAAATTAATAAAGAGACTGATATCTTGTCAAAGCAACATGATAAGAAATCAGTGGGAGCATTCAGCAACTTTCACGGTGGGAGTCTTTCACTAGGTGATCGTCTTTCAGCCAGTGTGAGCGTAATTGGAGTATGCTTGCCAGTGCAAGAACCTCCAGGTGGGCTAAATGAGAACAACATAGTTCAAACTCCCGCCCAAGAGGCATCTGAAAGTGTAGCCCTTGAGGACTCTCCGGACATTGATGAAATCGATGCACCACAAAATTTTCATAATCAGAATGTACAGCCTGCACAACCACAGCTCTGTAAGTCAATTAGGAATCGTGATCCAACCATTAGATGCGGTTACCTCTTGGAGGAACTCGATAATGTGGACGTACCGGATAAGGACGATCCTAATACTTATTCTGAAGCAATATTAGATATTGTTTCAGGGAAGTGGCATGAAGCCATGAAATTCGAGATGGACTCGATGTACACCAATCAAGTTTGGGACTTGGTTGAGTTGCCTGAAGGGATTAGACCCATATATTGCGATTGGGTCTTCAAGTGTAAGACTGATGCAAATGGCAAAGTACAAACCTACAAAGTTAGGTTGGTGACGAAGGGTTATAGTCAACGCGAAGGCATTGACTATGACGAGACCTTCTCACCAGTTGCAAAGATCAAGTCCATTCGAATTTTACTTGCGATAGCAGCACACTTTGATTATGAGATTTGACAGATGGATGTCAAAACAACCTTCCTCAATGGAAACATTGATAAGGAAGTGTTTATGACTCAACCGGAAGGTTTTACTTCTAAGTCAAATTCTAATCTAGTATGCAAGCTAAAGATATTCATTTATGGATTGAATCAAGTTCTAGAAGTTGGAATATCCGATTTGATGAAGCTATCAAATCTTTTGACATCATCAGAAACTCGGAAGATCCTTGCGTTTATCGTAAACGCAGCGGGAAGAATATTATTTTCATAATCGGGTATGTCGATGACATATTGATTTTGGGAAACAATATCTCGTTAATGCAGTCCCTTAAAGACTGGTTGTCTTCGTGATGAAGGATCTTTGTGAAGTCTGCTACATCCTAGGGATCAAGATCCATAGGGATAGATCCAAGAGGATGTTGAGGCTGTCACGGTCCACCTATGTAAACAAGGTGTTGAAGCGTTTTGCGATGGAGAACTCTAAAAGAGGGTCTCCACGGGCAAATCATGGGATAAAGCTATCAAAGAAGGATTGTCCTTCTGTTGAAGCTGATATCAAACACATGAAAGATGTCCCATATGCATATGCAATTGGGTCGATCATGTACGCCATGACTTGCACTAGGCCAAACGTGGCCTACGCTATCAACATCCTTTGGTAGATACCAATGAGAATCCGAGTGAGTCTCATTTGGATTCTTTGTCGAACCATTCGAAGTATCTCGATTTAACTAAAGAATGTTTTCTTGTCTATGGTGGACAATCAGAACTAGTAGTGACTGGTTAAGCTACACAAGTTTCCAATCCGACTGTGATGATTACAAATCACAGTCAGGTTACGTTTCACTCTCAATAATGCGGCGGTTAGTTGGAATAGTTCAAAGCAAAAGGTTCGCAGATTCAACAACCGAAGTTGAGTACATTGTTGTATCAGAAGCCTCAAGGAGGCTGTCTGGATTTTATAGTTCTTAAGAGAACTAGGGGTAATTCCGAGTGTCATTTGTCTAATAAAGTTGTATTAAGACAACGTTGGTGCGAATGCGCAAGTAAAGGAACCGAGATCAACAAACAGAAACAAACATGTACCTAGACTTATCATTTGATCTGAGAGATCATAAGGATATGAGAAATGGAATTAAAATGTATTCCCACATATTTAATTTGGAAGATCATTTCACCAAAACACTGAGTGTTCATGTACACACTAGACATTTGATGGTCAGGGGTTAGGCATGTAGGTGATTGACTCTAGTCAAGTGGGAGATTGTTAGTGTTAGTGTCACAGAGACAATCTATTGTAAGGACATAATTTCGATGATATTCGGTTTGATTTAATATTATAGTTCACTTAATATTAATGTATGGCAATACACTTGTTTGAATCTATGTTTGATTGTTTGCATTTATTCATGCAAGTGTTCCCACGAGTCATTCTTTGTCATTGAGGTTGTGAGAACTCGGATGACTTAAGCATGATTCTCAAATAGCCCGATCGAGGATAATCAAGAATGGGATATTGATGATCTGATGAAGATTGGTGTGCGATCTGCATTATCTTTCTTAGAGTGTAGTTAGATCTCACTTCTTATGAGATCTTAGGTATCTCATGATGGATCTTACAAATACCTTAGAGGGTATTGGTAAACCCATCCAGAAACCGATTTAATGTATTTCCATTATATGTGTCTCACGGGTGTCCCGGTTAGTGGGAAGCGATGCGATACTCCTTTGACTTGAGGTCGTCTGCATCGACATGTGTGGGATGATGAACTTTGACCACGACCGACGCCAGACCCTAACCATGGGTAGAAATGGCTTGGATTGAGTTCATCACGAAATACGTGTCGCGCCAGTAGTTGTTGCAAGAATATGATTCATTCATCAAAGTGAATTTAGAGAGAATCTTTAAATCTTACTCATCATAATTGGATCAAGGTCATCTACGACGACGTCAACTTTAGACTTTGTGGCTAAGTGTGATATACATGATCAATTAGTGATTAGAGATAATATGATTAAAGTTATTTGAATAGTAACTTCATCATGTTCAAGACTTAATCGAAAGTATTCGCGAATGAATGAAAGGAGAAAATCGTAATAGTCCATGTTTGATTCTGAGATAGTTGCGTTTTAAAGAACTTTACCTCATATATTGAGAATGTCGATTTTTATTGTCATGGTTCAATTAAGACCAGATTAGTTTGATTAATCATTTCGATATATGAAATTATGGGTCACACAAACAAGTAATAGTTGTTTATTAATTATAGTTGGTTGATTAAATATTAAATTAGATTTAATATTTAATTTATTATAAATAATTAATAATAGATTAATTTGGAATTAATTATTATTAATGTTTAATTAAATTAAATTTAATTAAATAAAATTCCCAATAATAATATTTGGAATATTATTATAGGATTTAATATATATAGAAATAAATCTTGAGATTTGTCATATATATGGAATTTAAATCAAGTAGAGATTTATCGTGGGAAATAAATCGAGAGATTTATTTTATTAGGGATTTTTCCTAATAAAGGTTTTTTTAAGATTTAAATTTGGATTCATTCTATATATATGAAATTTCTTTAATTCATAATGTCGTGAAATTTCATATTTTTTCCATAAAATCTCTAAGTTAGAATTTTTCCAAAGAAATTCATCCGGAGATTCATTCATTTGGCAGAATCTGCAAATTAAGCGATTATTCTTGGATCCATAGTTGAGGAATCCAGGTAATAATTGTTGTAAGAATTATGTTTACGTTTACTCGTATTTAATTATGCAATTAACTGTTTGTTGTTGGTGAACTTTAATTTCCGTTGCGCATGTATTACGTGTTTACGTGCCTATAAATTCCAACAGAGGTTGCCCTCGACAATATTTAGGGTTCATAACTCTCGGTAAACCAGTTCAAATATACATGTTCAGTCCCTCGATAAAATACAGAGGGTTTTTTTCGAGTGACTCACTCTAAGGTCCATTTTGGACCTAAAACTTACTACTAGGTCCATCTTTTTTTTTAAATTATTAAGAAGTTCAAAATCTATAATGAAAAGACAATACTACCCTCCAATGAGTAAGTTAATTTACTTTTTTTATTTCTTTCATTTTTACATATATTTCACTTTTCAATTTTTGAATTAAATCTTCTCTTATAAATCAATTTTTGAATTTCATGTTTCCTTATAAATGACTTTTCATTTTTTAAATTCCATCTTCTCTTATATGCGATCAAAATATCTTAAAAATGTCTAAAAAAAATTCGATATGTTCAACTTCATCTTTCAATACAAAAAATTCAAATTGAAAAATTACAAAAACTCAATTACAATCTCAAATTTTATATATCATCCAACATGAACATGTTCATAAAAAGCATTAACATGTTCATTTTTTCCGATTTCAGATTCCATCTTTATAAATTTACAAACCCAGATCTTCATAAAATGAAACTTCAAATCTTCAAAAAAAACTTCCATATCAACAACCCAGATCTTCAAAAAACCCAGATCTATCGTAGAAAATCTTCAAATCTGCATTTTCACACAAGAAACTCGCGCAAATCGAACCCAACAGATTTCAACAAAATATCCTAACAACAAAGTCCAGAACCTAAATCATCTCCATCTCCTTCCAGCTTCCACTAATAAAAATCCAGAAAATTCAAATTTCTAGAAACTAGATCCCATCTTCATATGAAATTAATTGTGGGCTCACGTGATTAAAAGCCAGAAGAAAGATAAATGTGATTAAAAGCAAGAAGAAAGATAAACGTGCTGGGCTGGGCAGAAAACAACAAAAAAGGGTCGGTTGAAAAATCCTAAAATCTTCTCTTTCTTCCTTCTTTTACCAGTTTCTTCAATTGGCTTTGCCAAAAAAAAAAAAAAAAAGGAGTTTCTTCAATCCGCCACCGCCTCCACGCCATCGGCCGCCGCGTCGGTGTCGTTGCCGCTGTTGTCTTAGTTGCAGCAGCGCGAGCGTGGGGAGTTTGCAGATCCACCGCGGCAGTGTGGGGATGGGGGGCGGCGGCGGTGTGTCGCCTGGTTTTTTGGGCGCCGCGGCAGTCTGGAGTGAGGGATGGGATCCGCAGCGGCGGTCGAGCGTAAGCGGTGGTGTCTAGAGTTGATTTAGAGGATCTGGTTTCTGGGTGGAGGAGGAGGGGAGGCGGCGGTGTGGGGCAGCGACGGCGGTTGGCGAGGTGGGGAAGAAGATAGGGTGGGGAGGTGAGCGGCTGATTAGGTGTGAATGAAATTGTAAATGCTGAAATGAATTATAGATATTTTAGGGTTTGAAGGATATTATAGATAAAACACTATCAGTAATTAAAAAAAAGTGTGGACATATGAGTGATGGGAGATCTATTTATGGACCTATCAGTAATTCGTTTTTTTCTCTCATTATTACCGATGGCCCGAGCCATTGCTAAATATATTTTATTATCATTCTTTTTAATTTTGAGGGAGAATTATAGTTGATAAAATCCTCAGTCTTACCGAGGGCTTACCGCCCTCATTAATAACTAGATGAGCAGCCCTCGTCAATTATTTTTTGAGTTAATGACTCTAAGGTACAAAAAATAGAAAGTAGTAAATCTAAGGTATAAATGTAATTTTTATTTACTCTAAGGTATAAAAAAATTGTATTTTGTTTGAAAAAATTTTTTTACTTTGTACCAAAAAATTAAATTTGTACCTTAAAATTTTTTAATTTTACACTTTGTACCTTAAAGTTTTTTACCCTTATTTTCCTTAAATTGCAAAAGTTAGAGTTCAAACCCGAACCATCAGCACACCTAGCAAATGGGCTGACCACTCGGACCAAGCAATATCTTAACTCTAATCTGTACGACCATTATAATATTAGCCCTTTTGCATTTGTTAAATAATGGGCAAATTCCTGCAGTGCGAGATATGAACCCGGACCTCGCCGTTCCGTTTGGCCAACGTTTTCCTTCGTTAAATTTTCATTTGCAATAAATATATATGATATATTTTCAACTTTTTTATTTAATAATTAGTTTTGATTTTTTTTTGCTACATTAATTACTAAATTACACTACACGCACATATATCAAATATTATAACATCTATGTATATATCTTTATTTTAACTAAATTTTTTGTTATAAAAATAAATTATCACCAATATATTCGTTTAAAATATTATAACATATATGTATATATATTTATTTTAATTTTTGTAATAAAAATAAATCTCCACCAATATATTCATTTCAAATATTATAACATATATATATATATATTTATTTAATCAAATTTTTTGTAATAAAAATAATCTTCACCAATATATTCATTGTAAATAGGGATGAGTTTATAAATAGTCTAACATAAAAATAAAACTTTATTTTTATCATAAAATTTATAATCATTATTTTTTAGCCAAGAGAATATATTTTTTCCAACTTTAGCCTTTTTTTATGTTTTTATTATTTTAGTTCGTACTACCATATATACACCACGTACCAACATTATTTCAGCCCGCACCACCCTTCAATTAACCTCGTACCACTATCACTTCAGTCTGTAAATATCGTTTCAGTCCGTACCTCCATTCTATCAACCCCGTACCACTATTACTACTGTACCACACTTATTTCAACCTCGTACCATCCTATTTTAACACCGTACCACTATCATTTCAGCTCGTACCATAATTTAATTCAACTTGTACCATTATTTTTAAATTTGAACCACAATTTAATTAATTTCGTAATACACTATATTAATCTCGTACCATCATTTTTTTAATTTTTTTGTTAACTTCTTTAAGGGTATAATTGGCCAAAAATTAATTCTCTTGGCTAAAAATGAATTAAATAAATAACCTTGATAAAAAATAACTTTTTAAATGAGAAGAGACTAAAAATGGGGTTTTCTCTTGTTGTTGTAAATATTATAATTACATATATTCATTTTAACCAAAATGTTTATAATAAAAAAATCCAATCACCTATATGCGCAATTTCAAATGATAATATATACTCCATCCGTTTCAAGATTACTTGAACACTTACTTTTTTGCTCATGTTTTAGCGAGTGAATTATTTATTAGTATTTGAAATAATAAAGTGACTTTTAAGGTGGGGTATGATAGTCTCACCCCTCACTAATACACATTTGCGTTTGGACAACTGTGAAAAATGACCTTGGAGAGCGGTTATAACCGCTCTCCAAGTAACATCTGTCCAAGCTTGAACATCTGATAAAAAACCGTTGTCCAAGAAATCGCACTTGGATAGCGGTTTTCAACCGCATTGCAAGAGGTGTCTTGGACAGCGGTTAATAACCGCTGTCTAACATAATTTTTTTTTATAATTTCGTTTATTATGTTAGATAGACAGCGGTTATTAACCGCTGTCCAATATCTTTTTTTTAATTATTAATTTATATTTTAAAAATCCTATAATAAAACTATAAACCAAAACTTATATATACGTCCAATACCATAAACCATAAACCAAAAATCCTACAATAAAACCATAAACCAAAAATCCTATAATAAAACCATAAACCAAAACTTATACAACATATATATATACCAAAACATCAAATAAATAAACATACACATCATGAAATAAATAAACATACAATCATAAACATACGTCCAATACACCAAAAACATGAAATATATATCATCACAAATATATAATTTAATTACATGCTACCAAAATTTCAAACAACGATCACTCAATATCGTATGAATATAAGAATTGATTGTAAAGGTACCCCGTCCAATCGTTTTTCCATTTCTCCAGTCTTTTCTTAGAGTAAGACTTGAGCTCACGTTCATAGACAAACTGCAAACAACGAATCAATCAATATAGTATGAATTTTTATTCAATCAATAATAATTTAAATAAATCGATAAATTGACTTACATTGAGATGAATGTTCGTTAGAGAAGCGCGGATTATATCTTCAATAAAGCAACACACAAAATGTCAACAATGTTCATTATCTCGTTGCCTCAGAACCTGTTGATTAACAATTATAATCACGTATTACAATTATGATTTCTTTCTATTAATTTGATAATTTACTAAATTAAATTTACCTTAATGTTAATCTAGTTCACTTTATTTAACTTAGATCTTGAACCTTGACTCTGAAGGCGACTCCGATACATCGTCATCACACTATTATTATTATAATTAAAAAATAAAAATAGATTAAATATGCATAATTTTAAAAGTAAAACAAATCATTGTATAGAATATTAAAAATGAACTTACGCTTCCATATACGAAACGAGATCAGGGTGATTTGAATAAACTCCATTCTGAGCTGGATCCATAAAATACACACTTAATGTATTCATGTGTATGACGACCAGCACCCAATGGTTCCTATATTATATTGAGAATATTAAAATTAACTGCAAATTTAGCATATATATGTGCAAATATTATAAACATGAATACAAATTTTAACGAAATGTTTATCACTCACCCCACATTTGTTGGCCAAAAAATGAGATGATCGCTCCCAGTTTGATTCATCATATGATTAACTAACCCATCCATGGTCTGTACCCCATCACCCAATAAGCAAGACACCTGGGGGGAGACGAAGGAATACATTCCACTTGCTCGGACATCTCTGGAGAGATATACCTCACCCAAATATCTTTAACCAACATATATACGCTAATTAATATTTAAAAAGGAAATTAAACTATACAAAAAGTGAATATTGAGAATTAGTAAACACATACCTGAGGTAAAGGGCTATGGTGGTTGCACTCAACCACTCGTCATTCAAGACTTCGCGCACATGTTCTTCACTGACGAATTCTTGGAAAGTATTCTGATGAAAGTGAGCAAGCATGGGAACTGTGACGATCTCGAAAGCATTAGACGATACCATCCGGTGCACCCTAGACTGTACAAAATCATCGTGATCTAAGTCTCCAGTCATAGGATAACCAAGTCTGAGCGCAGTGGAGTCCCTCGTTCTCCCCCTCTGACTGTCTACGACACCCCTCGATTTCTCTTTAACCTTTTGTGGTGATTTCTTTCGAGGCATTTGTGGTGTCTGCAGATTCTACAATTAATTTGCAATATTATTTAGAACCACAAATAAGATAATGAACTTTAATAACATATATTTTACCCTCATGGTGCTAGAGACCAAGTTGCTCGGCCATTCGATGAAGTGCCCGACAGCTGTTCCGACTGTGACGGCTTCATCGATTGGTTTTGGCACCGTTGAATCCTCTTGTCCGATTACAGGTACATCGAGTGTGACCCTCACGAAACCAGGAGTGATGGGATGACCATGAATCATTCCATGGGAGCTTTGCAACGTTCCTGTGGCCACCAACCGATCGGGATCTTCCAAATAAAGGTAGCAAAAGGTCGTTGGCTGTTCGAATAAGATATTTAGTTAGAAAATTTTAATACACTAGTCTTTAATTAAAACAAATGTGAGACATGCATATCTGATACCTGAGAGACGTTTTGAAGTGCCTCAATAAAGTCGTCCCTAGGGTTAGCTGAAAACATAACATTAGCGACACTATGTTCACAGCTTGCTCCACTCGACGACATTCTGTGGCTCGTTCTTCTCTCGGACCTCAAACGTTCCACATCTTTAGACAACTTGGCAACCTGTTCTGTTAGTATACCCACCATATTCATGGCTTGAAGACCAGGTGCCATTGCTAACGATGTCTTCGTCACGCCATGTCCGACACTCCGTAAGCGGTCGGGATGCTCCTGACGACCTATTGCCCGTCCAAACAGATCATCAGGGCCGATAATGCGGATATCATCGGGCGTCATGGTCTGAGATAGACGCTCCTGAATCACAAAAACAAAAGATTATTATTTAATTATTTGTTTATAAATAATAGTTTGTAATTGAAAGATAAATTAATGGATAGATTACCACTTCTTCGATGATGTGCTGTGCACTGGGATCGTGAATATTCCCATCTCGACCCTTTCTGGTAGTCTGAAATAAGTCGAAACGGGTAACAATATGCTCACTCTCTCCAGCTTTTCTTCTTTCTTCTTTCTACGATAGTGATGAACGTGTCCCTTTATTAGATATATTAAAAGTGAATATATAAAAAAAAATTAAAAGTTAGGATTTTGATCTCACCATATTTTCTCTTATTCGTGCATAACCTTTGTTCGATCCACGATATCGTGCCTCCATCGACTTGGCTTGATCGTGATTTTTATTACTTCGATTCTACAGTATAATAGAAATACGATAAACACTGAAAAACTTAGGGCATTAGAAATTGAGGAAATGACATTGATCAATTTTACCTGGAAATTATCCTCCATAGCTCTGCTCACAAACTCCTCCCAGTATGGAGCCACCATAGGGCTATTATGATACGCCGGAGGCGGACTAGCCGAGTAAAGACCAGTTTCCGGACCTCGTGTGTTACTTCTCAACCAAGTCCGAAAATTCTTGGCCATTACTCCAGCTTGCGACAATATTTGCTTCTTCTTTGTGTGGTAAAGACCTCTGAATGTAGTCTATACGCATATAACATAACAATTTAGTAAATTTAAGGGTCATACTACAACTTTCAATAAATATATAATTAACATACCGTAAGTTCGTCCCATAATCTTTCCTTCAAAGGAGTTAGTTTGGGGCTACGCCAGTCCTTGGCTGGCAGCACGATAGGGATCACCCTCCTGACTGCAGCTCCAATATAGAAGGACAACGACTCACTCTCTTTTCCTATTGCCTGTCCAAACTCATTGAACGATAACTGCAATAACATAGTATTTAATTAGGTTCAACGATCAATCAATTTATTTATCGATTTCAAACTGTTCAATTGTAATAAAATTACCTGAAGTGTTTTCCCCTTGCTACGAGCTCTCTTAATAGATGACATAGTGACTATACCCCGAGTGCGCTTCTCCCCGGAGCTGCTAGTGGTGGTGGGAGCATCAGTGTCACACTCTCTCAAGTCATCAGGATGCTGTCGATCATATGCACCATGATCATATGCGCCATGATCTCCATCAGAATATCCATTATCATCTCCATCATCTCCGGGATATGGCAAACGAGACATGATCCTGTAAAACAGAAGAAATAACATTTAATAAACAAAAAATAAACAATATTCAAAATTATGCTTAAATCCTCACACAAGCATATTATCAAACACCTTGAGTGCATCAATTGTTCATATCTAAATTAACATAAAAAATCAAGCCAAGCCACACAATATGTATTCATCTCTAACAAGTTGTTCATCTCTAACACTAACAACATTAATCCTAATAAATTAACACTAATTTTTGTTTAAATCCTCACACAAGCATATTATCAAACACCTTGAGTGCATCAAACACCAATATATATACAACAATATACATACACCAATACATACAACATGATATATATACACCAATATACATATATACACCAATCTACATGATATACATATATACACCAATATACATACACCATACATACAATTAAACAAAGCCACTAACAACAATTAAATAAAGTCACACAAATATATATATATATAAACAATTAACAATATATAAATCAAACATCAATTGTTCATCTAACAACAATTAATCCTAACAAATTAGTTAATTAATCAAACCAAACACAATTATATAAACATTTAATCCTAATATATATACATACTAACATATATATACATATACACAATATTAATTCAATATAAATATACATATTAACATACTTTTAAGAAAAGTATTTCTTGAAAAAAGCACTTCTCCGTTGTTGTTTTGAGATTGAACATACTTTTTAAGTTTAGGATTTTACTCCGTTATAAATAAAAAATAAAACTATGATTTTACCACCTTAATAATATATTGGTTTTATAAATATTTTCGTAGGGATGACAAAAACTCTTGTCAAGATTCTTAAATTTTGAATTAATTTATTGTTAATCAGGTGAATAGACGCTGAGATGCATATATAAAAAATTCTAATGAAATCAATAATTAATCTCATAATTTTCAACCGAAAAATTCGATGGTTTTCTGGCTACCTTTTTTTACCAATGAAATCAGAACCAAGCAATCCATCCCTAATTCAATTCACTAAAACATAACTCAATTTCCTTTTCTGCAATTTTTTTTATCACATTCATACACAGAGTAGCAAATTCAGGTAAATATAGTCAAGAATCTGTACATACATTTATATATATATATATTGTGTATATGTATATATATGTTAATATGTATATATATATTGAATTACCTGTGGAAGGAGAAAGCTAGGCGGAGGCGGCGGCGGCGGTAGTAGAGGACGCGCGGCGGATGGTTCGATTTGGGGGAGAGGGAGGAGGAGGCTAGGGCTTCTGGTTCGCGATTTGGAGCTAATGGGAAGGCGACGGCGGCGTTGGAAGGGGAGAACGCGCGGCGGAGTTCGATTTAGGGTAGAGGAAGGAGGCCGGGCTTCGATATCAGCTGGTTTAATTCACGATTTGGGGAAAATTTCCTTTGGTTCGCGATTTGGGTGTATATATATTAATTATCCGACCTCTTGGACAGCGGTTCCGAACCGCTGTCCAAACTATGCCCTTAGACAGAGGTTCAAAACCGCTATCTAAAACGTTGCACAGCGGTTCTAAACCGCTTTCTAAGTGTTGTACTTGGACAACGGTTTTGAACCGCTTTCTATTATTATTTTTTAATTAAAACCGCTCTCCAAGCTGTATCTTGGAAAGCTGTTTGAAAAAAGGGCTGTCCAAGTGCAGTTGTGCAAGCTTAAATGTGTAGTAGTGCCTCTTCTATCATACACATTTATTAAAATTAATTTATCATTTCGTATACTAATAAAAAACTCGCTCGCTAAAACACGAGCGAAACAGTAACTGTTCAAGTCATCCTGGGACGGAGGGAGTATATATATATTTATTTATTTATTTTCTTTCTTTAATAATAAAAATTAGAATAAATATTTAAAAGCACTCATAAAAATAAAAGTAGTAACATGCATGCACGTTTAACATTCAAACCAAGAGATAGTTGCTCTCTTGAAGTTTCTCCACGCCTATACCTCCTTAGTTGCTCTCTTGCGCTCCTCTACAATAGCTGCATCGAGGTCGCACTGAGAGTAGGTTGATAAAGCTGATGACGTCGAGCCAAGGCCATAGGTGATTATGTTCTTGCCCACTTGATCGAGACCAGAAACGCGTTCGTGAATTTTCCCAACTTTACTGACATACAACTCGGACTCTGAATACCTGTTCTTTTGGCATTGCTCACTCTTTTGTTTCATATCTTCTCTGTCCCACTATTCGAGCAGTGCATTTCAGACGTTAGGCGCATCCCAACCCGACAAATGTCCATTCTAGACGTAATCCTTTTTCCATTGGCTCAGCAGATTGACATTTTGTAGGCTTCCCCTTTTAAGAAACAATAAGTGCAACTCCTGCGTATTTGTGATAACAGGATCACATCTACAATTTTCTCTACAAAAAATATTATTGTATGTACGATGTTAAATGTATCATACATTAATCTAAAATAATTGGTCATATATATATATATATATATATATATATATATATAATTAATTATATCAGAAAAGTCTCCCAATACGCTTGCTTTCTTTAATCAGAGATCATAGCAAAGATGCATGCTCCAACTTCCATGCGAGTCGTCATGATCTCTCTAATGATATGGTTGTGAAATTTTGTCACTGGGCTGCGTATTGTAGGGAATATTGAAAGACCACTTAAGTTGTATTGTGACAATAATTCGGCAGTGTTATATTCCAATAACAATAGAAGTTCAACTAAGTCATAACATACTGACATAAAGTTCCTAGTTGTGAAGGACATAATATAGAGTGGTCAAATTCTTATGCACATTGGAACAGACTCAATGATTGTGGATCCGCTAACTAAAGGTTTACTGCCTAAGGTTTTTCATCAGCATATGACTCATATGAGTGTTATGTTGTTTCAGCATACTTTGGTTTAGTGGGAGTTTGTATAAGTTTTTTTGCTTTATATTATGCTATGTACATTATTGTGTATTTTAGATAATTCTCTAGAGAAATAAAGTTTTGATTTATTTACACTATGTTTATTATTTTTGGTTTTTGATTGATCTCACTAAGGAATGAGGAAAGACCAGTTGGAAATAGGCATGTAAGATCACACTACATGTACTTTCCATGTTGCACAATATGTTAATATGTTATTGATTGTAATTAGAGCCGGCAAACTGAGCCAAGCCCGCCCAGAGATAAGTATGGGCTGGGCTTAAAAAATACAAGTCCAAAAAAAATCGGGCCTATTTGGCCAGACCCACTGGCCCGTCCTTTTTTTTTAAACAATTAGGCTGCGTTTGTTTTGGGACTCACACGGATGAACTTAGGACTTTGCGCTCCCCGTCTCATACGAGTTTGGAATTTAGAGTATGATTTTCAAATCCCACATTCAATACGCACCTACAAATACCTATATAATCTATAATTACTCTTCCCAATACATTCTACTTTATACACTTTATTATTTTTCTCAATATAATATAATAATATAATATCAATCATTATTATACATTAATTGGACATAAAGTTAAATCTCACCCTACTTAAATCCCAAAACAAACACATACATTTAATATTTATCAAGGATTCTAAATCCCTAGATTTTAAAACCTTGACTTGCTCTGCATACTTAAATCTCAAAATAAACGCAGCCTTAGTATATTGCCTGTTTTGTTGTCAACTGAAGTTGGGCTTGCGTAACAAATAAAGAACTTGCGCTTTGTTTTATAATATTTTAAGTTTTAACCTCAACAGTGTTGCGTCAATTTCATTGCATTAATAATTAATAAGTAGGGTTTTAACTTTTTCAATTTTCACACGACACATTGCAGCCACGCCTCTCCCTGATCCCTCACAACAGCCACACCTCTCCCTCACAAACTTCATCTCCAGTGAGTTGTTTACTCTGCTCGACTCACAACTCAAGAGACACCATTGAAGACTTCAAACTGGTAAGATGTTTTTCCTTTCAATATACTACAAACAATCTATTATAGTTAATGAGTAGTCAGTAGAGTACTAAAAAATAAAAGTGTTGAAGTCGCGAAGTACACGACAACAATTCCCCTATCTAAGAATTCCTAAATCAGTAAATCTGAATAATTATAAATTTACAATGGTCTAAGAGAGGATTTTGAAAAATTAGTTCATGGGTTTGTTTCTTTTTTCTGTAGTTTTACTATTTATTATTTGATAAATTCTAGGCTGAAACAGTAACAATTTTTTTCCATAAAGTACATGAGAATTTTTTCATGCATGAACAAATTATTTTGCCAAACCAAAAAAAAAAAGAAATTAAGATATATTAATGTGGAATGGATTACTCACTTTGTAAATAAATGGCTATATGCTTTCTTTTTTATTTTATTTTTATTCGATTTTTCAGGTTAATTCGACGAAATGAATGTCGAGTTAAATTTATCAAATTCTGAAGATTATTTGGAGATGTTGAAAAATCTTGCTGCCACCCCTGCTCCTAGTGTTAAGAGTACAACAGGTAAGAAGAATAATAGGAATGATGACAATGATGTTACTGGAGAAGCCAAGAAAAGTAAGGTAAATAATTCTACTTCATCTGAGGTTTGGAATTACTTTGAAAAGCTTGGTGTTGTGGGTGGAACTGAAAAAGGTAAATGTAAGGCTTGTGGCAAACTTTATACTTGTAAGAGTACATGAGGTACTAATCATTTGTGGCGTCATCTTCCTAAGTACAATTCAATTCCTAACTATCATAATGTTGGGGCCTTGATAGATAATCAAGCAACATTATTGAAGAAGTGAAAATTCGATAGTAAAGCTTATAGAGAAGCATTAGCTAAATGTATCATCATGCATGATTTGCCATTTAGTTTTGCTGAGTATGAAGGGGTTTTGTTGGTGAATAAATTGCTGAATCCTGAATTCAAACCTGTCACTCGAAATACAGCAAAGCATGATTGTAGGAATTTTTATTTAATTGAGAAGGCAAAGCTAAAGAGTGAGTTACCTGCAATACCTGGTTGAATCTGCTTGACATTTGATATATAGACTGCTGTAAATGTATGTGGTTACATGTCTCTCACTGTTCATTAAGTTGATGAAAATTGGAAATTGAATAATAAGTTGTTTGCCTTTTGTGAGTTAGATTGTCAACATACTGGTATAGAACTGGCGGATAGGTCTTTGGATTGCATGAAGATGGGGAAATGGACTCCAAAATTTTTTCTATCACCTTGGATAATGCCTCTAACAATGATGCCATGCAAAAAAAATTAAAATAAAGATTTGAATTGCAAGATGACTTGTTATGCAAAGGTGAATTTTTCCACATAAGGTATTGTGCACATGTCTTGAATATTATTGTTCAAGAAGGTATAAAAGAGGGGGCTGATTCTTTTAGTAAAATTAGGGAAAGTGCGAAATATGTAAAAGAGTTCGAAGGGGAGATTGAGATAGTTTCATAAATGTGTTAGAGTAGTGCATTTAAGTGATGTTGGTGGTAGTTTTTTGAGGTTAGATGTCTCAAATAGATGGAATTCCATGTACATGATGCTTGAGAGTGCTATTAGATACCGTCGTGCATTCACTAGTTTGAGCTTTGATGATAGTAACTACCAAAGTTGTTGGAATACGGGGGTTAGAACTCACTAACCTGTATTCCAGAATTACAGCGGAAGAAATATCGAATCAGTTGAATTCTACGTATGACCAAATTCTCTTAGTCCAAAACACAACCACGAGATTGATTCACGGATTGCTTCCATTGTTTACAATTTAAAAGCCTTTGATTTGTGTATATACGTGATGCGTAAAGAAATCACCTGGTGAATTCTATTTTATTTTTCTGTGTTCTGGAGCGGATTGAAGATGAGAGAATCTCCTTTTTCTAATTTCACATAACCGTGAAATGTTAATAGAAAATATATTCTCATCCATTAGTATCTCTGGAAGTTACCAACTTCCGTTTTGACCATATCCACTTTCATGTGTGGATAAATATTAATTTAATGACTTTCATCTCCTACTCACACATGAAGTTTGAGTCTTACACTCATTTACTCCAACTCTTTATACCATCACATAATACCTTTTTCATACAGGCAAATAAATCGTGTGACCCTCGAGAATATGAGTTTTTCATGCTATACACTTGTTAAGGATATATAGCAACTCAACCAGTTTTATATGAAGAAATCAAAACTCATTATACCCCAGAACTCTTTCAATTAACACAAGTTGACATATCTCTTTCAAACCCTTGAAACTGTTAGAGCATATTCAACTTTTATCAAATCTATGTATTCATAATCAAGTTCTCAACACGATTGACTGGTCAATGAATACAATAGAACGTGTTAATAAAGATGTCCTTCCTTTCACACAAAATAACTACAGACTCCCACTATAGCTGCTTTCTTAGACGAGTACCGCATTGCTTCATTAATCATAGCTATTGGTAGCATGCTAAAGTAGCAACACTAAAATGAAGACTTAGAAATCAAGTAGAAAGTCATAAGGGTACTTTTAAGAGGCTTATCAAAACCTTAAGGCCTCATACAATGAGAAAATAGAGATATTTTTCTCATTTCCTTATGGTCAACTTAGCATATGTGGTATGAAACACATGTCACGATGTTTTAACTTTCCAGGATGGAAGCGTATGTCATTGTATTTATTTTGCATCTTGTAAATCACAGTTCAAGTGTATACTCGACACTTAACTTGAATTTCCTCCCTCCATCGTCCAGGAATCCATTGATTTTTAGCTTTGTAACAAGTCAAATAGATTCGTGGTAAAATCTATAGTGATTATCTATAATATAATTTCATCTCTGCACATACCTCGATGTCAGTGGCGATTGCTCGTATGAAAGAGCCAATCAACTTGTCGACATACTATTATATGAACCTTTCATATAATTCACAATACATAAATGTCTAGTAACATTAACAACTACTTCGTAGTCCATTAAATTCCATACAAACCCAAGATCTTAAGATGCCTTACACATCTTCTATAATTAGGCTTGACAACAAATCTGTCAACATCAAGTCAGCAGAAATTTATTCAAGAATCATTTTTTCTTCTTTGTAGCATCTTTACAAAGTTAAACTTTTCATGATACTTGGAATTTTTAGAGTAAGCTTTAACTGCTTTGATTACTACGATGAATCATAATAGCTCCCACTGGAGTGTTTGATTTCACAATCAATCTTTACAACTCCCATTGGAGTGTAAATTTCTCAGTGAATCGATATAACTCCCACTAGAGTGTTTGATTCAACAGTGAATCGATATAACTCCCACTGGAGTGTTTGATTCAATAGTGAATCGATATAACTCCCACTAGAGTGTTTGATTCAACAGTGAATTGATATAACTCCCACTGGAATGCCATATACATCAATTAATCGTTACAACTCTCAATTGAATGCTTACTAATTCCAAATATTTCATGAAAATTCATAACCAAAATTTTCATTTGACTACGGATGCACATGCCACAAGTTCAGTTTTGATAGTGGTCAATGCTATACAGACTTATTTCATGTTAACGAGATTGTTTTCTTATTAAGCAAGAAGGTATAACTAGAATTTGACTTAATGCATCTAAATCATAATTTCCGTTAGTGTCTGTATAATCTCTAAGTTTAGATTATCTCCTTGAGATAATAATCTGCAGTATCCTTCAGATATCTCAAAAATCCCACACACTATCTTTTAGTGTCTCTTTTTAGATTAACTGATATCTGCTAACCAAACCAACAACTTAACAAATGTCTGGATGTGCGCACAACTTAGCATACATCAGACATCCAATTAAATTTACTTATGGTACATTTGGCATTTCATCTTTCAGTCATTGGACATTCATCATAATTCAGTGACTCGTCTTTTTATAACATGAGAATCAACATATTTTTATACATTCATTTGAATCGTTTTAGAAGTCTTACTACATGAGTCTGCTAAGACTATCCAAGTAACTTCTTTGAACGATCTTTATGAAGTTTTCACCAAAAGATTCTCATTGTGTCTTTTCAGCTAACAGTGTATCAACATATAATCATAGAATTAAAGAATTATCTTTGGACCATTAAACATAAACACAATGGTCTTTGTCTAACAAAGTTAATACGAGACAATCATATTATGAAATCTCAAGTACCACTGTTTTGAGGATTTGTTTAAGTTTGTAATTCGACTTCTTCAAATTACAAACATTATCCTCTTCTTTGAATTCTCCATTAAGAAAAACAATTATGTCCATTTTTGATGTAATTCTAAATCTATACTTGATACTATAGCCAAAAAGTGAACGAATCGAGGTAAATCTCACAACAGATGAAGAAAGTTTAATACCCCTTTCTAAATATAATCTTTCTCTACTAAGTGAGCGTTTTTAAGATGTGTCTCAATAAAGGATCTACAAGTTTCAAAAAACTTCATTTGACCTTATTGACTTAATATTATATTTCATTGCTTTGTTTCATTAGTCTCTTGCATAATGAGATAGAACCTCTCGATCGTCTGTAGGTTTTTCCTCGTTCACTAAAAACTGATCTAATTTCTAAAAATATAAAGAATGTGTGTCCCTCAATATCATGATGTCTCTTAGACACATGTTTCCTAGAGTATTTTTCAAGATTGAAACTTTGTGACATAAATAATTACTCTCATCAAGATCCATCTAATCTTAATGAGTAAACTTTTATCAAATATCACAACATTAAGTAAATCACTCCCACTTGGATCTGATAGAGAGTGATTATTTCAATCTGAAAATGGTATAGTATTTCGAATACTTCCCCTACTAGGAAATCTTTTTTCAGAAAAATTAACATTATGTGATTTTATCTCATGTCTTACTATGAACTTCTTGATCTCCAATCAATTTGTATTCATTGGATTTAGCATAGTATCTTAGAATATAAATTTCTAAATTCTTTAGACCCTTGTTGGTCTACAGATACCAAAATTAACAAAAGATCAGGTCTTCAACTTTCTAGAGTTCAGATGAAGTTGACTTAACAACTATGAATAACTTTATTCAATATCCAGACAATCATAAATAACTCATCTTTCCAAAAAAAGATTATTTAAAATTAACTGTCCTACCATGGATCATGTCATATCCAACAACATTTATTCCTTCTTCCAGTTACACCATTGAACAATGATGTATAAGGTTTTGATAATCGTTGGATTATATCATATTCATTACACAGTTACTTGAACTGCATGGATAAACATTCACGTCCTCTTTTGGTTCTTTAAACCTTTTAAGGTTATGTCTTCTTATTCTCAACCTCATTTAGGTAATGTTTGAAGCAACTCAATGCCTCAAACTTGTGAAAAATTTCAGACATGTAAAACGTGAAAAATTATCAACTTAAGTAATGAAAAAACCAGTAAGTTCCATGATTTGCTATTTGACATTAGTAAAATCACACTTATAAAAATAAAATAATTGCAATGAAGAATCAACAATCATTGTTTTATCAAATGGTTTTCTAATCGCTTATGAACAAGACAATGTTCATATTTTGATAACTTTGACTTTTTAAGAAGAACTCCATAGTTCTTCTTTCATAAGCCAGTTATTCAAATCTTGTACAATGTGATTAAATCTAGCATGCTAAATGTCATCATTTACACAAGCACATCTAGAGGAACAAAAATTTAGTAAAATATGAATTATCATCATAATGCTAAAACAATTGTTCTCTTATAGTCAAAAACCATATAAAATATAGAATAATTGTCCAGTACCGTAATGCACATTGTATATAATATCACGACCATCTCTAATATAAATTTAAAAAGAACATCCCAATCATAGAAGAACAGATTCAGAGTTGAGATCCTTAATGATTTCCGGAGAAAACATGATATTATGTAGTGTGAAACATTGACCATTGTAAATCTATAATTTACAAAGTCCTTAGACATCAACTCGAGCTTAGTTTTCACATAATTTTATCTCGTCCCACTTGGAATATGATGAAGATGTAAATCAAATGTTTGTATGTTGATAGTCAATGGTCTGTGTTTACTGAATTTATAATCCACAAGGATAAGATTCAGTAAAAAATACAACACCGTAGACAATTATGTTTAAACCAAAAATTACAATGAATTTCTTTTTGTCCCTCTTGAACTCAAGATATTCATGACTAAAATGACCAAGTTCACATGTCATCTCACTTCCAGTTTAGCAAATCTCTTCTTCTTATTCTTCTTCGCATTAGGATTAATTTGAAGTTTAACTGCAGTATTTCTAATTGTATACTACTCGTTATTTTCTCCCTTTCTTCCAGTATGTCTTATGTTTAGAGTTTGAAGTGTTTTAAGAACTCGATTTAGAAACGAGAACAATTGATACAGACTTGACAACTCCAAGTATTATATCCTTCAACTCAACAATATGAATTGAATAAGCGAAAGTCTTAATACTTTTATCACAAGTCGTGTTAACCCTCAAATGCTCTAATTGTAAGAAAATGACCACGTTAGATCTGAATTTGATGTTATCCAGAAAGTAAAATGTTATCATACTTCTCTATAAAATATTACCAAATATCGTAAGTTGTAAGGTGCTACACACACTCAAGGATCATATTATCTATAACCGAGCTTACCAGTCTGTTATGAGCTAGGAATTTCTTATATTCCAAGCAAATATAAGTCTTTTGATCCATTTTGATCTGAATCTCCATCCCAATCCCAAGATCTTCCATAACATGGTAGATAGTATTTAATGCATCTTGTTCTCCAAGAACATTTAATTAATTATGACGTCATGTGTCATAATTATCATTATTGAGTTTATTATTTTTATTTAACTCGACGTTGATAACTTTTGAAGTTATTGTTTGGTTTGATTGAAGTGATTCAATGAGTTAATGTTCATTTATGTATCAATATGTTCAATGTTAAGCTAACAGACACCTGAAAAATTTAATACAAAATTTGATATCGAAAAATAACTTAAAGTCATTAATCATCAATCTCATTAAGTATCCCTATTATTCAGATTAAGTTCCAAAACATGAACACACATAGTTTTAGCTTTTACTCCAATAAATAGCTAAAACTCCCACTTAACAACATGAAACTATATGCTTTAAAAATATTTATCATTATAAACGTAATAAAGCATAACCATGTTATGAGTCAATAAAATAATCCAAAGTAGTCAAGAAAATCAAATGGCTACTATAAGCCAAAAAATTAACTATTAAGATTATTATGATCTGATCTTATTTCAGCAGCACTATCAGGCAATTTTCATGAATAGTTCGAATCCTCTTTGACATTTATATCTCTTGAAGTACTACATTTAGTACTGAAATCATGAAAAAATATGGCGAAATGATCTAGATGATAATTTATATCCAAGTGTTACTTTTAACTCTCAAGTTAATAACATTGGATCAATGAATCATTATAGTACATAGACATGTCGTTCCAACAACTTGTCTACTTTAATCTTTAACCCAATCTACCAATCATTTTCTCATAAAAATTATCACCATTATTATTAAATTCCAATCTCGACATAATTTAATCCAAGAAAACTACTATAAGTATTCTTGAAAATGTCATAGCTTAAGTTTCAATTTTATTTAAGTCATGAGCTATCAAGTCGGAATTACTTTAAGTGATAATAATGAAGAGAGATTAAATTATGCAACTCCGTCAAGCAACATAATTTTCCAAAATTGTGTGCCAGTATTTCATGTAATCTTAAAAAAATTGCATAAAAAAATTCTCGAATTTATAGAACAACAATTGTTCATTTCATCGAGTCATATCTACATAAAATGAGCAACCATTTAAACATCCAATGCTTAAATACTTAACACATGAATTGCTAAGCTCACAATTACACAAGAAAATTTAATTTCAAGCATAATAAGCTAATTCACAAGTGTAATAAATTTTAATTGTGGTTCTCAATTTAAGAGATAAATAAGCACTTGAATATTCCCAACTCAAATGCCTCCAAAATATGCAAATTAAGAATCTACACTGAAAATTAAGAACGTAGCAACTTTTGGAACTAAAATCGAAGTTAAAATGAGCCCAAACGAGCCAAAACAAGATCGCATGAGCGCGCAAGCCGAAAAACAGCTCCAGGTGCGCTTGGAAATCACTTTTACTGCCTGAAAATAGACTGACGTGCCTTCACGCGTGAGGATGTGCCCGCGTGTGTGTACACGCGCCATAACGAACTGACACGCGCCAAATGGACCCCGTGCGTGGGACTCACGCGCCGCCACGCGCCTGGACACGCCAGCTTAAACTTGCGTTGCACACGCTGTCGTGGGTGATTGCTAGAATTTGCGCGTGTGCAACACGCGCCACTGCCTTTCACTCGCACGTGGGTGCACGCGCTGATTGACCTATGTCGGCTCGGTCCATTGGTTTGGTACCCAGTTCACTGTTTGAAACACTGGTTTGGTTTAGGTGTTGACCGAATTTGAATTATACTTTTAGATTATGCAATTTAGTCCTCTCAGAATATCTAATTCTGTATTAGAGACCCCAACATTCTCTGAAAATATTCAATTTAGCCCAGAAACGCGAAAATGTAAAAAAAATCATATCTCCTTCGTTTCTTAACAAAAATTAACGAATTATATATCATTGAAATTGTCTTTCAACGTAGATTAACCCAGTATCAAGAATATATTACAATTCATTCTGTACTATTTGCAATTTGCAGTCAAAGTTCATGAACTTTTTTCAAAAAAACAATTTAATTCTCTTAAATGACTTGGCCATAAATCACGAAAATTTTCAAATATCATCTACACTATACTAGGAACGTACAATAAAATTCCAGGCCCTAATTCCACTGTTTTCAAAAATCACAAAATTTTTAAAAAATACAGAAAATTAAGCGTGAACCTTAAAGACATGCCAATACACATACAAGGCATATCAACAAGCAAGAATCGTAATTACATACAAGAATCCAATGTAATGGCTCTGATACCATTATTGAAATACGGGGGTTAGAACTCACTAACCTTTATTCCAGAATTACAGAGGAAGAAATATCGAACCCGTTGAATTCTGCGTATGACTGGATTCTCTTAGTCCGTAACACAACCACGAGATTGATTCATGGATTGCTTCCATTGTTCACAATTTAAGAGCCTTTGATTTGTGTATATACGTGATGCGTAAAGAAATCACCTGGTGAATTCTATTTTATTTGTCTATGTTCTGGAGCGGATTGAAGATAAGAGAATCTCCTTTTCTAATTTCTCGTAACCGTGAATTGTTAATAGAAAATATATTCTCATCCCTTAATATCTCTGGAAGTTACCAACTTCCGTTTTGACTCTATCCACTTTCATGTGTAGATAAATATTAAATTAATACTTTAATTAATTTAATGACTTTCAGTTGTCCAACAAGTGAAGAGTGGAAAATAGCGGAGAGGATATGCAATTTCTTGGAGCCATTTTATAACATCACCAACTTGATATCGGGGTCATCTTACCCTACCTCTAATTTATACTTTATGCAAGTTGCAAGGATAGAAAGAGTTTGAATGAAAATTTGACTTGTGAAGATAAGAAAGTTAGAGATATGACAACAAAGATGAAGATCAAATTTGATAAGTATTGTGATGAGTATTCTATTACTCTTGCACTAGGATGTGTTCTTGATCCAAAGGCAAAATTGAACTTTTTGAGCTTTTGTTATGGAAAACTTTATCCCAATCATTATCAAGAGAAGGTGGATAAGGTGAAGACATCTTTGTATAAGCTCTTTGGTGAATATGTACAAAAGTATGGTAGTGAATCTTCATCAAGCTCATTTCAAGTCAACTCATCAAATGATGGTGTATCTCAAAGACAAGCACGTTCAAGTGGAACAACCTCAATTCCATCAAAGTCATCCATGCTTGATGTAAGTTTGTTATATTATTTTAATTGAATTAATTAATTTATATTATTAATATATATATATATATATATATATATATATATATATATGTAATTATAGGAGTACCATCAACAAAAAAGACAAATGTCTTCAAATGATGACAAGTCACAACTTGATATTTACTTGGAAGAAGAGTGTATTGTTGGAGGTAAAGTGGATGTGCTTGAATATTGAAAGGTGAATAAGCATCGATTATTTGTACTTACAATCATGGCTTGTGATATTTTAAGCATTCCAATCACAACACTGGCTTCAGAATCTATCTATAACATTGGTGGTCGTATCTTGCACAAGTATAGAAGTTGCTTACTTGGTGAAAATGTGCAAGCTCTCATTTGTACCCGTAGTTGGTTGCACGATTTTAAAGAAATTGGATCCTTTGGTAATTATAACTGAATAATAATATTAATTTTGAATTTATTTTATTTTAGTTATTTTCGATTTTGATTTTTCTTACTTTATGTCTATAGATGTAACGGAGACGGAGGATATACAATTTTCAAAGTAGGATTCCAATATTGTTATTGATGAATGGTGACATTGAAGACTGCTAATATTATATTTTTATTCTTATTTGGACTTTGGACTTATGAATTTATGATTGAGATACAATTATATTGTTGAGTTAATGACTCTAAGGTACAAAAAATAGGAAGTAGTAACTCTAAGGTACAAATGCAATTTTTATTTACTCTAAGGTACAAAAAAATCTGTACTTTGTTTGAAAAAAAAACTGTACTTTGTACCAAAAAGTTGCATTTGTACCTTAGAGTTTTTTGCTTTTGCACTTTGTACCTTAAAGCTTTTCCCCCTTATATTGTTATGTTTTTAATTTTATTTGGACTATGGACTTATGAATTTTTATTGTGTAATGGATGTTTAAGAATGGCGAGCTGAGTGAGCAGTGAGCTGGCTGAATTTATGACACAAACTTATTAGTTTTATGGTAATTTATGAGTAGTCTGTATTTATATGTGGTGAAAAATAGTAGTGTTTTGATGTTTAATTCTTGCTAATAATTTAATAAATCATTTTACTAAAAATATAAAAAAAATTAAAGTTATGGGATGGGCCGGCCAATTGGCCCACTAGCCCAGGTAGGGCTAGGCTGGGATCCATTTTTTGTAGGCCCAACGAGAATATTGGCTGGCCCGACCTAGCCCAAGAACAATGCTTGGCCCGATCGACTTGGCTGGCCGGGCAGGGCGACCCGAATTGCCTTCTCTAATTGTAATGATATTTATGATTACTGATGGGTTTAGTCACACTTAAAGTGAGAAAGCCTTCTTAGACCTATATCAATGTTGTTAATGATAAGATTGTTTATGGGATACTCATATGTATGACAACAAGATTTAAACTCATTTTGGTAATACCGATACGTGAATGTAGGGTGCATAGCGGTACTCACCCAGCACTAGTAGTTGTCCATGAAGTACTAAGACAAATAAAGTTCAACGTAGGGTTTGAGTAGGCTATCTCTCGGGGACAGGTTCAGCCAGTCCAAGCTTGTTGTCGGAATGCACCGAGGGTCACAACAATGGACCAAGATTTGACTAAAGAGAAGAAAAGGCTTGGCACAGTCCCATCAAAGGCGGTTAAGACAGTGGTGTTTTCCTAATGGAAGATTGCTGAAAATATCCAACTTATTGGGCTTCCACGTGTCAACTTAAATGTGTATAGTTGTCTTCAGGAATCCCAATTAAAGTGATCCACTAAAGTTTAAGTTATGAGCTTATAACAGTATTGAAATAATCATGGGCTTTACATGTGTAGATACCATCCTGGTTTTCAATTTGTTGAGGGACCAAATTAAAAATAAAGGAAACATATTTTATGGTCCCCAAACATCAATATTCTAAACCCATGTTTTGTATTCTCTTTACGCAAAAGTGAAGAAGGGAGAAACTGATAGTTTGGGAAACCAAATCAGTCTAATGCACAAATCAATTCATGGATGAGGTACGTTTTCGCTTGTATGCTTAATATTCTTCTTTGTTTCGGTCAATCATGGTAGATTGTTGGGCTTGATTATGTGATTGTATTAAAGCATTTTTACATAAAACATATTATTTGGTTTAATTAATATATAAAAATAATGCATCTGGTACATATTTTAATCTGTGAGAGGATTCAAGTCAAGGTGGAGACATGTTCGCACGTCTGGCACTTGTATGGTGCATCTATTACATATGTTGATATGTGAGAGGATCCAAGTCAAGATAGAGACAATAAAGTTTTTTTAATTTACCAAAGTGGAGATTTGTTGGGATTAAATGAGTTTTGTTTTGTCCCACATCGGTTTGTGATCAAAGGTAAGAGAGCTTCCTAATGTTATTTAAGAAGTCTTAATATGTCCAACATCAGTTTGTGATTAAAGGTGAAGGAGCTTCCTAAAATTATTTAATTAAGAAGCCTAAGTGTATTTGATACAGGTGCACCAGAAAGCCAATATTAATTATTTTGGCAGTTTCAGTGTTGGGCTTATGGCCCAGTCCATTAGGAATTATGTATATTAATATTTTACCTAACATCATTATGTAACTCTGGAGCCATTTTGGATAATATATGAGATCCTCTCTTCTGCCCATGGACGTAACTAACACACTAACACATTGTTAGTGAACCACATAAGTTTTTATGTGTTTATTTTTCGTTCGTTTATATCTTTCTCACATCTGTTATAACATTTCAATTGATGAAATTCGTTTTGTTATTCTTATTTATGCATCCTTTTATCTTGTGAGTTTAATTGCAAAGGCCACATGATTGAATTTATTTATTTATTTGTATTAACATTCGAGAAAAGATATTCAAATATTGAACATAGGATTGCATGATCTATTGTGAGTCAACATTCGAGATAGAAGATTCATAATAAAAGAGAAATATAATCTTGATTTGTTGAAAATAGTAATTACTGGAGCGAAATAAAATACAAACTCTTAAATAATTATATATAAAAAGATTAATGAGATCTGAGATGATTTAATCTTCCTTGATAACCTTTATAAGAATACTCAACGAAATAGTCAACATCTTAATTGAATTCCTAAGTCCTAAGATCCACTTTATCTTACTTGATTATTTTAAAAACATTAATTAGCTACTTGCTATTGGTTTAATTGATTACTTAGTTATTTTAATTTTCTTTGTAAAACAAAACCCACTATCCCGATTATTGATTTTCTAGATAAAGTAGGTTACTAAAATTGTAATAGATACTAAAGCTAATCACCGTAGACACGATACTCATGCTCATTATGTGCTATAATCTATGTCATATGCTTGTAGAATAAACTAGATTAAAAATATAATGATCAATTTGTAACCCATAATACTATTAAGATGCCACATCATAGTATCACACAATTATATGCTTGAATTTGTAAAAATTTAACGACAAACAAGTATACTTTTAAAATATCATAACATATCTATACTATATTAATAACAAATAAGTGATTGTGGCACAGTTTTCCCGCCCAAGGCATTAGGCGCGTGAAGAAGAATTCAACATATAGGTAACTATGTGTAGTACCTTGGTGTACAAGACTAAGACATCAAAACTAATAATAAAAAAACACTACTAATATATAGTAAGACTTTGACTAATATATATAATATAGCTTCAGGAGGAGACACCGGGATTTACATGCAATTGACTGAAAAGACAATTTTTATAACAAATACTACCATTTTCACTAAAAAAAAGAAAAATTCACATATAAAAATTATATTACACATAGCCTCAGCAAGAGACACTTGTATTTACATGCAACATTTGACTGAAAAGACAACTTGCATAACAAAAATTATTTATCAATGAAAAAAATTATTTATAAAAATTATATCACACATAACTTCAATAAAGGACACCTGGATTTACATGCATTTGACTAAAATTACAACTGTCTGCAAAAAAATTACAGAGGAGACTTGAGTCTCCTATAAATAGATGACACAGGTGAAACTCTTATTCCTTCTTAGCATTACAATAAAAAAAATGTCCTCTTTATTTACAAGTATTAAAAACATAAATCCTTCTAAAACAATATGGGAAATTAAAATCAGATGCATTAAGGTATATGAAGTTCCTGGATATGCAGGTGGGGACAGGCCATTCAACATTGAATGCATATTGCATGACAAGGAGGTAAACAAAGTAAAAACAGTGAGCATTGAATGTGTTATACATGATTTGGTATCATGTATAATTTGATATGTTACTCAACAACTCACAAGTTTGTTTTATAGATATTATATGTATACTGACCATATATACGTAATTAACATACAGGGAAATCGTATTCACGGAAGCATTAAGAGGGACTTAGTTCCTACATTTCGTCTGTTGCTACAAGAGGGTGGACTATATGCAATTAAATACTTTGTAGTGACGAACAATACTATGCGCTACAAAACAACTTGCAATCAATATAAAATTGTGTTTCAAGTTCGAACAAAAATAGTTGCAATAACTGAAAGTGGATTTCCAATCTACACGTATGAGTTTCGACAATTCTCTAATGTTAATAATCGAGAGAACATGGATGAGTCAAGGCTCATAGGTAAACAAATTGTATGTTTATTTCCAAAATTTTCACCGTGTCTTTTCAAGAATTCTTATTCACTTGATTTATTAATGTACATATGTCATTGGAAAGGTTGTCACAGTAGGTCCTGTACAAACAAAGGACCTCAAAGATGGACCAACCAAGCACATAGACATTGTACTAGAAGACACAGAGTATGTTCTAAAATATTATATAATTGTTATATCACTTACTCTGAAAAGTATATGTAAACAAATATCATTTTTTTCAAGTAGGAGGAACAAGATTGGATGCACACTATGGAGCAACTTTCCAGACCTACTATACAACTTTATGGAAGCATGTGGTTCAGAACCAGTGGTTATTGTACTACAAATGTTCAAACAAAAAGTTTTTAGAGGTAAAAGAGTTTACTTTACACTTAAGTACATGTTTTCTTTGATATGTGATATCTGAATGGTGTTTTAAATCAGACCAAGTCAATCTATCAAACACATACTACATCTCTAGGCTCATATGCAACAACAATGCTGAAGAAGTAATTGAGTTCAAATCCAGGTTAACAATATTACAATTTCAGTTTACATTTTAAAGGAGAAAATACTTATTTAGCAAGTAACTTTACAATTTCACAACTTATGTAGGATGGGTGAAGAGAGGAAAGAAGGAGAAATAGTATGTGTTTTACCTCATCCGGATGCAATTCTGATTGAGAGGGAGTTCAGAGAAGGACGAGCAAATATTCGGTGCATAGATCAGCTGAAGTACAATTGAGAGGTTAGAATCTATCATAATTTAAAATGATAAACGTACAATAATACTAGATATTTGTTGATATTTTAAAAATGATTAAAAATGCAGTTAGGAAGCTATTGAGTTCATGCTGAAATGGTTGAAATCATGAGTAAAAACGATTGGTGTTACCTAGCATGTTCTAAATGCAAGAAAAAGTTGGAACCATGTGCAGGGATGTACTACTGTGAACGATGTGATACCTTTGAGCAAAATGGGAAAATCAGGTACAACCTCAATTCGCAAAACAATTCACATACATATATACAACCCTATACTCATAGCATATAAAATTGTATATACAATGCACGTATAAAATATTGATTAGAGTTGTTGACAACACAGGTGAGACATGTTGGGAGATGAATTTAATAAAGAAGTTTTGATTAGATCCCAAAACCCTGAGTATGACATGTATCAGGACATCTTAATAGAATAGAATCAGGATCAGGTTTCATTAGATATTAGGACTCAGGATTATCTGCACCATGTATAGTCAGCAGATATAGATCAGGAAATGTTAACATCCTAAAGACTCTGAAGACTCTCAAGAATCAGAAACATCTTGAAGACTCAGAAGACTCTGAAGAATCAGAAACATCCTGAAGAATCAGAAGACTCTGAAGAATCAGAAACATCTTGAAGACTCAGAAGACTCTGAAGAATCGTAAACACTCAAGACGGAAGGAAGAAGAAGAATCTCAAGATCGGGAAGATCTCGAAGATTGTTTTTGTACTGATCAAAAGGACCCTAAACAACTATTTTATAAAATAGTGTTATGTTCATTCCTAGTACAAACAAACAGAATGTTAGACATTTGTGGACATTAAGGAACATATCAGATCAAGAGAAAATAGCCGTTTGTTTGTCTCTGCTCAAACAAAGATTTCAACCAATGAGAAGGCAACAACATTGTACCAAACTGACACTGAAAGTGACATCTCACTGAAGAAATGTCAGAGCTGATATCTTTCAGTTCACAGAAGTTGATGATTTTCTACTTGGCTGCATATTTCCTAAAACATGCAAGGGAGTGTTCAAACCCTAAAAATAGTCGTTCATCAATAACCAAAAGAGGAAACCCTTGATGATATCTCTTCCAACTGATAGTTTCTCAAGAGTGACCTTTGGAGAAGTTGCCTATAAATACTAGTGACCTTATACATTGAAAGGTTACGAGAAATTTCAAAGCAACTCAAGAGCTCATTCGTATTCCTGCAAATTGAAGCACTCGAAAACCCTAGAATTTCCCAAGTGTTTCACATTGGAGAGAGCTCATTCACTAAGCCTAGATTGATAGAAATATCCATATCTTAGTAGAGATATCCTAGCATGTGCATTTGTTCTTATTGTAAAGGATATCTCATCATAGTTGGAAACCAACCCAAACCCAAACCCCTTTGATAAGGTAGTTCGAGTGTGTGCGATTTGTTAGCGAGTTAGAGTTGTAAAGAGTGAGTAAGCTACAGTGAGATTGCTAGAAAACTCTAGAGAAGAAGTTAGTAAGCTACTTGTGGTAGTCTGAACACTTGTGTGTGTTTGAGTTAGTAAGCTGCAGTGAGTCAGCCAGAAAACTCAAGGTAGAAAAGTGAGTAAGCTACAGTGAGTTAGCCTGAAAGCTTTAGGAAGTGCTTAAGGAATTTATCTGAAGATCAGAGAGAGTGGACGTAGGAGCTTGAGTCTCTGAACCACTATAATTATTGTGTTGTTTGCTTTCTGTACTGCATTTTATCTCTTGCATGTTTTTCACTGAAAGCTAATTTTACAGACATTCAGTTGGAACCAATCCACTGAACTTGTATCAAATTGGTCACAACCTTAATCACTGTTTCATTAAAGGAAGAAGATTTTCAGCAAAGATAAAACGAGTATAAACTTAGGGCCAACCATTCCGCACACTTGAGTAGCTAGAACAGATAGTTACCAAACTGAACTAACTCTACTGAGTATTCAGTAAGATAATTATCTGATCCAAGCTCCTCAGGATCTCTGATAAATTCAGGATCAGTTGGGCTAATATGAAGCTTCTGAAAGCTGCTCAGGATCATTGTCTCAGTAGACTTTGACTCAGGGCGATTTGTGCTTCTCGGTAAAAAAATATCGGGATATAACGACCCATCTGACCTCAGTGAAGAAAAGGTTTTAAAAATCACTGAACACGTGTATTCCCCCCCCATACACGTGTAAGACTCGTTTGCACCGGGACCAACAAGTGGTATCAGAGCAGTGGTTCATTTTTTACCACTTGCTTTGGTAGCCATAGTCTATTTGCTGAAGGACTTTGGTGGTCTACTGAATAGATCTTATTGCTGATATCTTACAAGGCTCATTCATCATGCCTTCTAAGAAACTTCCTATGTTCTCTGTTGAGAGCTATGACCTATGGAGACTGAGAATGCAGGCTCATCTGTATTCCAAACATGAAAGAATATGGAGAGTGGTTTTTGAAGGACCATTCAAATATACTGTTGTGAATCCCAGAATCACTGATACTGAGAGGAATGATCCCAGAGATGAATTTCCAAAGCCTTATGACCAACTTACTCTTGATGAGAGAAAGTTAGTCAATCTGGACTACATTGCTAAAGATACTCTGTATAGCACTATTGATGATGGTGTTATGGGGATGATTTCTCACTGTGAAACTGCAAAAGAAATATGGGACACACTTGCTATCATGTGTCAAGGCACATATCATATCAAAGAAAACAAGCTTTCTGTTGCTATTGGAAAGTTTGATAGATTTGAAATGGAAGATGGTGAGTCCATTGACAAACTTGATGTCAGATTCACTAGTATTATGAATGATCTGAGTACTCTTGGGAAGAGATACCCACAGAGAGAAGTGGCACTGAAAATTCTTAGAGGATTGTCTAAGAAATCTGATATACATGTTGTAGTGATTGAAAACACCAAAAATATTGATTCCATGCCATATCAACAAGTTTTCTCCGAGTTGAAAGCTTATGAATTTGTGATTGATCAGAAAACTAAGAAATCTGATAGCAAAGATGATTCTTCATCTAGCAAGAATGTGGCTTTTAAAGCCAAAGAGAGATCCTGTAAATCTAGAGAGTCTGAGAACTCACTTGCCAAAAACCAGGATGAGCAGGAGGATAAGCTAGTACTGATGGCAATGAGGTTTGAAAGACTTAATAGCAGATATGGGAAATATAAGAAATATTACAGGAATCACAGGTACAAGAGAAACTCAGAAGCTGAGGACAGATCCACTGAGAAAATGAAGGATCAGAAAGCTGAAGGATCCTCATCCAAAAAGAAGGACTCCAAGACCAAGGAGGAAAGTGATCCGGATGATGATACCAACAGATGCTACAACTGTCAGAAGAAAGGTCACTTCCAATATGACTGTCCTGAGCTGAGTGCTAAAGAAAGAAAGGAAAGACAAGCCAAGAGAGGCAAGAAGATCTCCAGCAAAAAGGCTATGATTGCTGAGGAAGAAGAACAATCTGAAGAAGGATCCAACTCTTCAGATGAGATATTCTCAGATAGTGAATGTGATGATGTCTGCCTTGTTGCTATGGAGGAGGTAAATTCTTCTATCTCTGTTGTTGCTCCTACACAAGCACATGATGTTTGACCTGATGGATTCTTTTGAGAATCTTATGAAGGACTATTCTGTGTTACAAGAACTGCTCACAGAAACTCAAGAGCAGAACAAGGAACTGACTGCTGAGAATCTGAAGTGGAAAGACTCTAAAAATGCTGAGATCACTTCTCAATTAATGGGAACTACTGATGAACTAAATGTTTTGAAAGTACAACTCTCAGAGAAAGAGAGAGTGATAGAAATCCTGAATGGAAAATTAGAGAAATCCACTGAGGAGATTCAGCTTATCAGAACTGAGTTCAATGACCTCTTTGAGAAGCATGAGACTCTAAAGAAATGTGAGGATAGTGCGCAGAGAAAGTTAGCTCTATTGAATTCTGCATCTAAAGTAATAGATGAAATTCAGAGTTATCAAAGACCTGCAACTATAAAGGCTGGATTGGGATATAATCCAGGGGGAACCTCACAAGGTCTTCTGAATGCTGCTTCTAGTAGCACCAAGACTGTCTTTGTTAAACCAGTGGCATCTAATCTTCTTACTGAAGAACAACCCAGAGTTTTAGACAAGGGTAAAGGACCCATGGTTTCAGAAAAACTGAAAGTTCAGGGAAGAAAGCCCAAACCTCAGGAAAAGGCTAGAAAACTTGAACACTCAGTAGGAAATTTTCAGGCTAGTACTTCAAAGCCTCAGGCTAAGAATACCAACCTGAAGAGATCTGCATTGAACCATCAGAGGAATTTTCAGAAGAGAAACACTCAGCAGAGATATTCTCAACTGAAAAGACCAAGTTCTCAGATTACTGAAAGTCCACAATTTCAGTACAGGCAACCTAAACCCCACTTGCCTAAGGGCAAAGGTTTCCTGAACCCAAGTCAGCAGAGACAGAGACCAGCTGCACCAAAGCCAAGGCACTTGAACAAAAGGCCTGAACCCAAGAAGAACTCTAAGGCTCATGTTCATGCTAAAGCTGACACTCATACACAGGGTACTACCAAGACACCTAGGGTGGTGAATGTGTATGTAGATGTTTATGGGAGACAAATCAGCCACTCTAAAGTAATTAGAGTTATTAGGCAGATTTGGGTTCCAAAAGGTACAACTAACCTGGTAGGACCCTACACCAAATGGATACCTAAGAACTGATTTGTTTTTCAGGTGAAGGAAAAGGGCACTGAGCTGAAGGAAGACAACATAGCCCTGATGAGTGGAAATGAATTGGCTCCTGCTGTATGGTATCTGGACAGTGGATGTTCAAGACATATGACAGAATATAAGCAATTACTCACTAACTATGTTGAGCAAAATGGCCCCCAGATCACATCCGGAGACAACTCCAAAGGACAAACTGAAGGATATGGAACTCTTGAAGTTGATTCTGTTCATATCCATGGTGTTTCATATGTGTCTGGTCTGAAGCATAATTTGCTTTCAATCAGCCAATTCTGTGACAAAGGATTCAATGTTGAGTTCTCAAAGAACTTATGTTATGTGAAAGACAATGCTTCAAATAAAATTTTACTGACTGGTACTAGAAAAAGAAATGTGTATCTTGCTGATTGGAAATTATCTCCTAAAGATACATGTTTGGTTGCAAAAAGTTCTACTGATACCAGTTGGTTGTGGCACAAAAGACTGAATCACTTAAACTTCAAAACCCTGAACAAACTTGCAAGATTAGCACTTGTGAGGGGGTTACCAAATGAAGTGTTCAGTAAAGATCATGTTTGTGATGCTTGTCAGAAAGGAAAGCAAATCAGAGCATCATTCAAAAGCAAAGTAGATGTTTCTACTGACAGAATATTACAACTGTTACATATGGATCTCTTTGGTCCAGTGACACCTGTGAGCACTAATGACAGGAAATATACACTCGTAGTAGTTGATGACTACTGTAGATACACATGGGTCATATTCTTACTCAGTAAGAAAGAGACTCAGACAAAACTGCCTGAACTACTGAAAAGGCTCAGTACTGAAAAGAATCTGAGTGTGGTCAAAATCAGATCAGATAAAGGAACTGAATTTATCAACCATATTATATCTGATTATTGTGCAGCAAATAGAATAGCTCATGAAACATCAGTTGCAAGGACCCCACAACAGAATGGTGTTGCTGAAAGAAGAAATAGGACCCTGCAAGAAGCTGCAAGAACCATGATTGCTGAAGCTGATATTCCTAAGAGATTTTGGGCTGAAGCTATCAACACTGCATGCTACTCTCATAACAGATCCATGCTGACCAAGAATCAAGGAAAAACACCTTATGAGCTGTGGAATGAAATGAAGCCTCTTGTTTCTTTCTTTCGTGTGTTTGGTTGCAAGTGTTTCATACACAATAATGGTAAAGATCAGTTGAAAACTTTTGATAGAAAAGCTGATGAAGGGATATTCTTAGGATATTCTGAAGTCAGTAAAGCCTTCAGAGTTTACAATTGTAGGACTCTTATTGTGGAAGAAACACCTCATGTTATTTTTGATGAATCTACTTGTGTTCAGAAGAAACAGGAACATGACTCAGGAGAGCTGACCAAGAGAATCACCAGACTTAGCCTGAAAAAGAATGATAAAACATCCTCTGAACCTGAAAAGAAGAAGTCAGTCACTTTCTATGAATGGAGTGAATCAGACTCAGACAAAGAAGTTCAGGATGGAAAAACTCAGGATGGTGAGACTCAGGATGGAAATTCTCCACTGAAGGAAAGCCAACACACTGAAGCTGACCAATCTGAACATACACTAGCTCAGACTCAGGTATGTAATGTCAATGAAGATATGGTCACAGCTGAGGCAAACTCTGAATCTATCAACCAAGGGGGAACAAATGTCTCTGACAATGTTCTGAATAGAATTTCACCTGAGGAAGATGATTCCCTCTCTCATTTTCTGTTGTTCCCTGAATTTGATGAATTACCTGAACCTGACATTTCTGATGTTGAGGACACTACTGAAGGGGGAACATCCAGGAGAAAATGGTTGGATAGTCATCCTACAAGTCAGATTGTGGGTGATCTATCAGAAGGTGTTAAAACAAGAAGGTTCCATGGAGAAAGTGCTTTGTTCTACTGCTTCCTATCTGAAAAAGAACCTACTGAGATTGAAGAAGGTCTTCAAGATTCATTCTGGATTACTGCTATGCAAGAAGAGTTGAATCAGTTCACAAGAAATGAAGTTTGGGAGCTAGTGGACAGACCTAAAAGGCACAATGTGATTGGAACTAAGTGGGTGTTCAAGAATAAGAGAGATGAAAATAACAACATTGTGAGAAACAAGGCAATGCTAGTTGCACAAGGTTATTCCCAAGAAGAAGGCTTAGATTATGATGAAACCTTTGCACCTGTTGCAAGACTAGAAGCCATCAGATTGTTTCTTGCATATGCTGCCCACATGAAATTCACAGTCTATCAGATGAATGTGAAAAGTGCATTTCTGAATGGTGTGCTTAAGGAGGAAGTATATGTGGAACAACCTCCAGGATTTTGTCAAAGTGACCAAGTTTACAGGCTCAGGAAAGCTTTGTATGATCTTAAGCAAGCACCCAGAGCATGGTATGATACTCTTTCTCAATTTCTTACTGACCATGGTTTTATCAAAGGAACTGTTGATAGGACCTTGTTCAGGATAGAAGATGGGAAGGATATTTTACTTGTTCAGATTTATGTGGATGACATCATATTTGGATCTCCAAATCATCAGTTGTGTGAGAAGTTTTCTACCCTGATGAAAGGAAAGTTTGAGATGTCAATGATGGGGGAGATGAATTTGTTTCTTGGACATCAGGTGAAACAAACTAAGGAAGGAATATTCATCAATCAAGCAAAATACACCAGAGATTTGATTGCAAAGTATGGTGTACAGAATTGCAATGCAGATAGAATTCCCATGAATACTAGCTACAAGATGGATCCTGATCCTGAAGGCAAATCAGTAAATCACACTGATTATAGAGGGATCATTGGATCACTGCTATATCTCACTGCAAGTAGGCCTGATATAACATTTGCTGTTGGGATATGTGCAAGATACCAAGCTAATCCTAAGACTAGTCACATGGAGGCTGCCAAAAAGATTCTAAAATATCTAAAAGGCACTGTGAATAGAGGATTATGGTATCCAGCTGATGATAACCTTGAATTAACTGGTTATTCAGATGCTGATTATAGAGGATGTAGAATTGACGGGAAATTTACCACAAGAACTTGTCAATTTCTTGGAAGTAAACTGATATCATGGTTTTAAAAGAAACAGACCTCAGTAGCAACCAATACTACTGAAGCTGAATACATGGCTGCAGGAAGCTGTTGTGCACAGATTCTTTGGCTCAGACAACAATTGAGGGATTATAAGATTATAGCCAATGAAGTACCTATATTTTGTGATAATAATAGTGCAATTGCTATTACACAAAATCCAGTGTTGCACACCAGATGTAAGCATGTTGATATCAGACATCACTTCATTAGAGATCATGTTGAAAAGAAGGATATCAGAATGGAGAAAATTCATACTGATAAACAGAGAGCTGATATCTTGACTAAACCTTTGGCTGAATCAAGATTTCAGGAACTATCAGTTGAATTAGGAATGTTGGATCCAGGTGAATAAGGCAAATCTGGAAAATTGAAGGTTTTCAGATGCATGAAGTTTTTCAGGTTTTTACTGAAAAACTCAGGATAAAATTGAGAGTTCTAAACACTGAGTCTTGGGAAACTCAGTAATCCTGAAGTTCAGTACTCAGTTTTATACTGACATTTTATCAAGGTCAAAACTCAGTAAGACTGATGGAGAAAATTAGTCTGAAGAAGTTATTGACTCATGCACCACATTTATTGTCTATCTGAATCTCAGTAATCATTGGCAATAAATGACAAAACACCTGAAGAAATAATTGGGCGGGACGTTTAAAATTCTCGAGGAAAGTCAATGGTCTGCAGGAACAGTAATTAAATGCACTGTTCATTAATCACCAAAAAGGGTAAAAATTGGCGGCTAGTACTCCCTAGTTGTCCTTTCAACTACCCAATTTGAGCCTAAATTGATCCTAACCGTTGATTCTTTAAAACTGCATGATTTTCCTTGGATCAAAACCGATTTCAAATATATACCTCTTTCAAAACTTCCCTTATACACTATTGTCATAAACCTTGCGTATTCACAAATAATCTACTTCAAAATCTTCGATTGCCCTGAAATTCTCAAAAAATGACTCTCACAATCTTTGACAAACTTGCCGTTACCAACAAACCATGCTATGAGAATTTTGTTTCTCTAGATGGTACAACCAATGCAGTACACGAAGAAGAGGTGCTGCACATGATACGTTTGGCTAAGCTCACCTGTCTGGTCTTGAATCGCCCAGATGCAGAATACACAAGAGAGGTAATCGAATTCGTTGCAAATATGAAACTTGATGAGGATAATTGCATTGAGTCTAAGATTGCCGTCTCTCATTTGGAACATGACACGAAATTTATGGATTTTGTTAGAGAGCTTTATATTATCCCTAAAAATCTAAATGTTGTTTATGAGTTGAATGATAGAGGAAAGAATCCTACTGTATACATGATGGGTAGGGAACAAGAATACTTGGATGGAATTGTGGAAGCACCAGTTAAACTTGAGGCCACATTGAATAAGAAGTATTTGAAGCCTAAGTATCGGGTACTTCTTGACATTGTGAGCAGATGTCTCATGAGCGGGACTGGAAGTCTTGAGCAGATTAGTAGGCCTAAGTTGAGATTAATGGCTGCTATTGAAGACTCTCCTTCCAGAGCTTTTAATTGGTTGCAATATTTGATAACAATAGTTAGTGATCAAGCTGATCATATAACAAAGGAAAAGGATGGGGCTATTGTAATCAAGAAGAGAATATTGCACGCCACCAAGATTGCTTACATTTTGGAAACGTGCAAAGACGAAAATGATATCTTTGCAAAATCAAGGGATTATCCTACATCCAAGATTATGTTCAGATCAACCAAGAAAGGGATGAAAGGTAATAAGGACAAGCCTGTTGAATCTCAAGAGGAGACCGCAGAAGAAGAAGCTGAAGAAGAAGCACCAGTGGTTGAATCAGTAAGGGAAACAAGGAGAACAGTTCAACAAGTTACTGAATCAAGCATGGAGGAGGACAAACAAACAGGGGGAAAGTTTTACTGAAAGCTAAGAGGGAGGCTGGAGAGAAATTGAAGACAAAAACCTTAGCTCCTACAAAAAGGAAAAGACTTCAGACAATTGTTGAAAAGGATGCCAGTGAATCTGAGGAAAACCAACCTGAAACTCAGCAAGGTCTGAAATCACCTCTCCAAGTATTGGCTCAAGAACTGGCAAATATTGGGGAACAGGAGATTGCTGAAGAACATGTCTTTTCAGAGGTGATGGAAACTTCCATCGCTCAGGACAAAATATCTCAAGAGATCTTTACAGGTTCTCAACAACCTGCTAAAGAAAGCCAAATTCAGATCCCAACCTCTCAACCCTCAGAGCCAAATGAACCCCAGGACATACTGAATCTAGATGCTCTTCTCACAGAACCATTCCTTGATCCATTAGCCCTACAATTTGTTCAGCCTGTTGAGACAATTGTTCCTCCACCACCTCAGAAAGGAGAAGTAGAAGAAGCTGAGTGGAGGGGAAAGGGAGAAAGATTTGTTCTTGATAGATATCCTGAACTTTCAGAGTTCCCTGACCTTCAGGATCTATTTATCAGACTCGGGACAACTGTGTACATCCTGAATCAGACCCTACCAGAGATGCTGAATATCGCTGCATTCAGAGGAGAAGATTGGTGGGCTGAGGAAACTGTTGTTCTTACTGAATTCTCAGGATTCAGAAAAACCAAACTCAGGATGAAGGTCTCAGACTTTGATGACCTAGTCAAGAAGAAAATTGCTAAAAGAAAATCCAGTGACCAAGGAGAAGGGAGTTTGAAGGAAGCTGAAAAAGACAAAGATGGAGATGCAGAGAAAGGTCCTGAACCTGAAAAGGACACTCAGGCTGAGAAAGCTTCTGAACCTGAGAAAGATAATCAAGCTGAGGAGGTCATGCCAGATGCTATCACTACTAATCCTCAGACTGAAGATAGACCACTTCAGGTATCATTTGGCACTATCACTCATTATGCCAAAATTACTGAAGTTCCTATCATTAAGTTTGTTGATTGTGGTATGCAGACTGAGGCTCAATCGAGCTATACATCTCAAGCTCAAATAGTTGATCTGACTCCAGTCTTGGAGGAGTTGAAGAAAGTTGAGCCGATGACAGCCAAGCTCACTCAGATGGAATCAATGATGGCTGATTAATTCAAAAAGATGGATGTTGCTCTGCATGATCAAGTTCAGCACATGACTAAGCTGAGCACATCTACAGACCTTCAAGCAGCTCAGGGGGAAGTCACTGAAAAGATTACTGCTTTAGAGACCCAGATGGGTGCAGTGTCCAAGGAAATTTCTGAAGAACTGAATGCCAAATACATTGAGAGGACTGCCTATCTTGAGAAGAAATTAGTTGAGAAGAATGAGGAGATGATTAAGACAGCTGTTAAGGACATGAGCTCATTACTCATGACCAAGATGACAGAACTAATGAATGGAGTTCTTGCCCAACAGTTTGGACCGCTTTCTGATGAAGTTTCTATTGGAAAGAATGTTCTAAGGAGAATGGATGATGAGTTAGATGTTCTAGCTGGTGAGATAAGGGCTATCAACAAGGAACAGTTTCATATGGATGCTACACTTTCCCAGATCCTTCCAATCTATGATGTCAAAAAGGGGGAAAGGACTGCTCACTCCACAAAGGGTAAATTAGATGAGCATTTGAGAAAAACCCTTGAAAGAAAGGCTCAGCAGGAACTCAAGGCTCAGCATGTTCTGAAGACCCTGAAAGAAATTGAAGAAACTGAGAAGCTGAAATCAGTAGAGCCAGAAGACACTGAGTTCTTTCAGATTGATAGAGAAACAATTCAGGAAGCTATGATCTTGAGGAGATCTAAAAGAAGAGAAACTGAGACTAGCCTGACTGCTGCTGCTCATGCTGTGGTGGAGACAGCTGATCCCAAAAGAGAAGAGAAGAGGAAATCAATAGCATTTGTGGAAACTGAGAGGAAGAGAAAGAAAGTTGTTGCAAAGCCAAAGACTACAAAACCAATCCAGAGGAAGCTGGTTGTCGATTTTTCTGAAGAATCTGAAGCTCAGGAAGAAACTGAAACTGAGTCAGAAAAACTGTTCAGAGAAGGTTTTGGTACTTATGATGCAAGTGCCCAAGTGAAAGACTTTGATTGGAATAACAAGCTCATTCCCCTTCGTGCTGAAAAGAAGAGAAGACAGGCTATGTCTGTATCAGGGGCAGAGCTTACCAGGAAGAAGAAAGAAGAAGAACAGAGCAGAAGAGGAAAGCTCAGAAGCTTCATGGGGAAGAGATGGGGCAAACCAAGAGAACAAACCAGAATTCAAAAATGGCCGCACATTGATAAATGGATGCCACTCCAGATCAATGATGCTTGGGAAGAGGTTAAGAGAACCTTCTGGTTTAGCCATGATGTCCTACAAGAACGGAGAGGAGGATGCCCTGACAGAGATGAAGCTTTCTTGGAATATCTGCTTACATTATATCCTAAATATCTTCAGAAGTGGATAAACTTAGCTGATCAGAATAATGTATCTTTGAAAGCTCCGGGTCAGTACAAGTACCCAGCTATCAGATTCAGCACAGGAGTCATTAATGAAACTTCTATTGCCAAGTAAGTTGCTGAATATGCTGCTCAGTTGGGATTAACAGGAAGCCAACCTGAGATCATCAAGAAGAGGGACGAGCTGAAGAAAATGTACTATGGAATGTTCAATTTGGATGTTCCTGATGATGAAGTGGAAGAAGATTGAAGACTGAAGATGTGTAATCTTTATGTTTATGTCTTTTTGATTTTGTTTTTCATTGTAAGCCGTAATGTCTATTTGACTGATCAATGAAAAGTTTATCTTCTGCACTCAAAGATAATATCTCATTATCTTCTTACATGTCTTTATTTGATATGCCTTATGTTTTGAAATTTTTGGGAGAAATACCAATTTGGTTTGTAATAGTTAAACTGAAACCTGAGTATATGTTAGGTTTTCTCAAATGTAACAAGATGGTTTTGACATCATAAAAAAGGGGAAAATAAATAATTCATAATTTGGGATAATGAAGCAACAACTCTTATTGGTAAACAAGCTAATGAATTAAGAGATGAAGTGATTAAGGTCAGATTATTCATTTGTAACTATTGTATAATTTTAAAAAGTTTAATAAATTATAAGACCTAAACTATTACATTTGGCATTATAGTCAAGGTTAGAAGGGACACCATCTGAAATTGTACAACTATGTGGAAGTAGGACTCTTTTTAAAGTACAAGTTAAGGCTGAGCAAGTGCATCGAAACAATGGACTGTATACTGTAATGAAGTTAACCACTGACTCAAAATTGATTTTGAATATGCAGCTCCTTTAAATAACAATGAGGTAGTACCATAACATTAATAAAGTTTTTTTTGTTCAAATAAATGTAATGAGTTGAAAGAAAATTTATGTTAATGGAAATTTATTATGAAACAGATTTTCGCAGACTTATTTAGGGTGGCAAATGAAATAGTTCAGGTATAAATGTTTAAGCACTAAGAATAAATTATTTTTGTTGACAATTAGCTACATAAAATATGCAAAGTTAACATTATTTTTAATATGCTTATCTAGCAGTAAAGGGACACTGATGGGTATCAAAACTTCCAAAGGAACAATGATGTTAACACATTTGAAAATCAAGTATTAAACAAAATTATTAGTAGAACAATACCTTACTAAATATTTTATTTAGATTACTAATGTGGAGATTGATTGATTGATATAGGTGTTAACTTCAAAATTGTTTAATTTAGGTTGCAAATGAAGAGATTGTGTTTGCACCACCAAACTCTCCAATAAATTATCCAATCAAGATATCAGATGATGTTGTAATGAGAGAGTTTCCAATGATGGGAAGTGCAAAAAAGTGTTTGTTCGGTGAAAGTTTGTCCAAATCATTTGATGAAGGATCTAACTCAGTGAAAGACACTGTGGTGCTCAAAGTCAAGGAAGAAGGAAAGTGAAGGTTGTTTGTGAAGGCAGGAAAGTGAAGGCTATAGGAGGTTGTTAGCATGTAATTGATGAAATAGTGTTTTGGCAAATCTTCGTAGAAGATTTACTTTTATTTTTGAATTAGGCCAAAACACTAATATGATTTTCAATCATGGTTGAATTGTTAGTCATATAAGTGTTTTGTAAGGTCTTTCTAGAGCAATACATTTTGTTTTTGAATGATGCTAGAAGACTATAACTTAATTTTGACAATGATCATCTGCACCTAATGTAGACAATATAATGATATGTAAGTTTTTGACTTGAATCAATCATAATCTAAAGATATGTAAGTGTTTGACCACTCACTATTTTATATTGAATTTCATTTTATGATGTTATAAATTATTTCTTTTAAATCATAGACACTACTTAATCCAAGTAACATAATGTTTAAAAAATTTACAGAATTGTTTTATTTTAGTACCTTACTAATTAATTAAATAGAAAAAATTATAAAATATTAAAAAATGAAAGAAAATGGAATCAAATATTAAATTTATGTAGTTCAAATGATTCAAAAGTATGTACAATTTAATAAGATATGACATAAATAATAAATTTATATTATAAGACAAGCATCCATTAATCATAATAAAAGTAATTCACAAAAATAGAACCATAATAAACCCACGTAAAATAATATTGAAATTTATGAATAGATATTTTAGAGGACCTTATGTGGGACTGAAATTTGTGATAAAAAATTAAAGGTTAAAACAAAAATTTCTAATGTTTTGGATTTTATAAATTAAAGAAGAGATATGTAGTGTATTATGAAATTAGATAATGAGTGTAAATTTAAAAAATGCACAATTAAAATGATCCAAACACTTTGCAATTTTAATAGTTATTTAAACACCAGCACGAATTGTTTATTTTAATTCAAAAAATAATACAATATGTAAGTACTTTAAGGAGAGATATATAGTGTAATATGAAATTAGATAATTAATGTAAATTTAAAAAATGCATAATTAAAATGTTCGAAACACTTTAAGTTTTTAACAATTATTTAAACACCAGCATGAACTATTGGAAATTTTAAATATATATATATATTTAATATTACAATGATCCAATCACTTGCAGCAATCAACAACTATTTAAACATCATCATAAGTCATTTATTTTAATCCAAAAAATAATGCAATATGTGAGGACATCAAATTATTATTATAATTAAATGGGAAGTGAGTATTAAAAAGTTGCCAGGTGTAAAGCATGTACAATTACAAGCATTTTATTGAAAAAATTAAATATATTAATATTACAAAATAGTGGAGACATAATCATTATGCACATTTCAGATTTCAATTATTTGAGTTGAATGTAATAATGTCTTCCCTCTGCATATATATATACATATACTAACAGGTATATATAACTGTTCATTCACTATTTCATCTTCAACTCTCCCAATTACTATTTCAACACAAATTTTCAGTTTGTCTCACATAAAATATTCTCTTTCCCTTCTCAAATTTTCTACTGAAATTTAGAAGATCTGGGCTCCAAAGATATATATTCTCTCATAAAAGTGAAAATATAATAAAATCACTTGCAAAATATCTATGAAAAAATAATGTTTAGTATTTTGATTTAGATATATTGAAATAAGTGTGCATTATCAATTTTCATGAGAAAGATAACAGAAAACACAACAATCAACTCAAGGACACTGAAGAGAAGAATTCATATTGAAGGTTAGTGTGTTTATTTATCACTTTGCTGCTTGTTTGAGATGTAATTTTACTAATAACAGAAACAGTTTCAACACATGAATGTTACCTAAACTGAAAATGTTCTAAGATTTCATTTTCCAGTTGATGTATTACTATTTTTATGTTCTGAAAAACAATGGTTAGTTATGTGCATTTTAAGTTTAGTTATATTTTATCTCATTGTTGACTGTTAAAATGACTGTTAAAGTAAAGCACATACGAAGGACTTATCTGTTTAACGTAGAGTCTGTATGAACCCATTGATGATTATCTTTAACTCCAGTTGGTTAAGTCCATCATGAATTCACGTCAAAACACTGTATCATTGTCAGAAACATTATGTTACTATAGTAGAAAATTAGTAACTGAAAATAAAAATTAAATGACATCAACATGAACATAATCTAAGTATAAAACTTTGATATTAAGTTTGATTGACTTAACTTTTGAATGAAATTCCTCATGATTTAATCTTCTACAAACTAGATCTAGGTATCCAGTTGTGTGAGTCTTTTTTGTACGCTCCTACCAGTAAAATGACCTATTGTTGGAAAATTTAGAGTTTTGATGAAAGTTCTAAAACACATGTAATAGGAACCAGTCAGATCTGTTAGTTGACTGATGTTTTTTAAATACCAGTTCTAAGATGACCAGTTCATAATTATTGTATAGAACAACTGATGTATAAGATAGGTCACATATTGAGGGGGACTCAATATGTATAGGTCAGGTCTGAAGATCAGGAGTCTAGCATAAGTCAGAAGATCAGACGATCTGATGAAGTCAGATGATCAGGTGAAGACATGAAGCTCAAGTTCAAGACCAAGATCGATGTCTAGCAAAATCAAGACCGTAAGACCTACATATGCCGAAATGAAGTTGAGCTAAGACAATCGCATCGAAGACATGTAGCTCAAGTATCGATCAGTCAACTCACACCAGATGTCAACTGATGTTACACACCAGTCATACGTTGTTGATCTGAACAAAGAGAATGTTAACTTTAGTTGGTAGAACAAACACTGAAAAGTGTACTTGTTAAACAATGAGAGCAAGACACGTATGAACGGAGCTGACAATGCGGGATTCGGCGCTACATAGTCAAACGACTATAAAGGACACTATTCACGCTTTCGGCCATGCCGTTCCTGAAGCACGTCACATCAATCCTGCAATTCTACCAAATATAGCCAGAAATTCAAATTGTTCTCCAACGGCTCTTTGATTTCGAGGTCTATAAATATGAGATTGTTCTTCAAAGTGAAAACACGGAAATTATCAAAAAGTTCATACTATAGCAAAATTTTCGCACGAAGAACACAAATATGAAGAATATTTATAAGTGTTCATTCCATTGTTCTTAGCATAAAAATCTCCTCCTCTAGCCTTAGGCTACATAAATACTAGGATAAATTTCCAGTTGGAGCAACAACAAATCTGCTATTAGAAGTATTAACGAATAAAATATAAAGAAGTAAAATGACCTTTAGAAGTATTAGAAGTAAAATGACCTGTAAGTTATGCTTCTACAAACTAGCTAGATCTAGATGTTAGGACTTTGCTTTCATAAGAAATTCCTCATAATCTGAATCTGATAGAAGTAAATCTTCTTTTTGTATGCTTCTATCAACCGTAGGACCTGCATTTTACGATCAACTTTTTGTAATAATTATAAAGATTAACAAATATATGGCTTGACAAATGTAAAAACTTACTGTATAGGTAATAAGGGTGAGTAATTTGAAAGGAGGTATATTTATTATTAAATCATGGGGTCCATTTCCTCAATAAGGTGGCGCTAATAATGTGACACTTTCAGTGCAGATAGAAATCGGATCATCCTCTAGCCGCTTTAGGCGGTCCCATTAATTTTTTTTAAGAGTTTAGCAATTCGAAACCAGATTGAAAGCATAAAAAAACCAAATTGTTATCATCATGAAGATGAATTTCGCCAAACGAATAAAATATATGTAAGTTAAATGACCTTTAGACACCAAATAGAAGGAAAAATGACCTGTAAGTTATTGATTTAAAAACTACTCAAATTGTAACATATTTTATGTAGTATTTTTGGATATATTTTTTAGATTTGTAAATGTAAATAACTGGATAAACTATGAAGATTTGAATAATCTGAAAATCTAAGAGATGAGAAAGGTAACAAAGGGGTGTATTGATTTAAACACTTCTTTTGTAACATATTTTATGTAGTATTTTATGGATATATTTTTAGATTTGTAAATGTAAATAACTGGATAAACTATGAGAAGAGAATTAGAATTTGGGAGAAAGAGGAAGAGATAAGAGATGAGAAGGTAACGAGCGGGGTGTATTGATTTAAACACTACTCAAATTGTAACATATTTTATGTAGTATTTTATGGATATATTTTTTAGATTTGTAAATGTAAATAACTGGATAAAACAAAGATTTGAAGGTGAGAAGAAATTTGGGAGAAAGAGGAAAAGATAAGAGATAGAAGGTAACAAAGGGGTGTATTGATTTTGAAACTCAAATTGTAACATATTTTATGTAGTTGGATATATTTTTTAGATTTGTAAATTTCCTGGATAAACTATGAAGATTTGAAGGTGAGAAGAGAATTTGGGAGAAAGAGGAAGAGATAAGAGATGAGAAGGTAACAAGAGGGGTGTATTGATTTAAACACTACTCAAATTGTAACATATTTTATGTAGTATTTTATGGATATATTTTTTAGATTTGTAAATGTAAATAACTGGATAAACTATGAAGATTTGAAGGTGAGAAGAGAATTTGGGAGAAAGAGGAAGAGATAAGAGATCAAACAAGATTGAATTGATTTAAAAACTCAAATTGTAACATATTTTATGTAGTATTTCATGGATATATTTTTTAGATTTCTAAATGTAAATAACTGGATAAACTATGAAGATTTGAAGGTGAGACCAAATGGGAGAGGAAGGAAGAGATAAGAGATGAGAAGGTAACAAGAGGGGTGTATTGATTTAAACACTACTCAAATTGTAACATATTTTATGTAGTATTTTATGGATATATTTTTTAGATTTGTAAATGTAAATAACTGGATAAACTATGAAGATTTGAAGGTGAGAAGAGAATTTGGGAGAAAGAGGAAGAGATAAGAGATGAGAAGGTAACAAGAGGGGTGTATTGATTTAAACACTACTCAAATTGTAACATATTTTATGTAGTATTTTATGGATATGTTTTTGAAATTTGTAAATGTAAATAATTGGATAAACAATGAAGATTTGAAGGTGAGAAGAGAAGTTGGGAGAAAGAGGAAGAGATAAGAGAGAGAGGGGAAAAGGACGAAAGAGAGAGGGCGGAGGAATTGGAATATATTCAGCATAAATGAAATCATGTCACATGCACCACCTATATTAAAATGGTGGTGACCACGTGGTAGATATGCAATTTAGGGTAATAAAAAATGCAGAAAAGTTAATACACTTGATAAAACTTTCCTTGACCGTTGGATTATTAGTAATTTCTTCTCCACTTTCAAAGCACTTGCCTTGAAATCTGAGATAACACCAAAAGTCTTGTCTTCCTCTTTCTCTTCATTCGGAGCTTCTCCAAAACTCAAACTTTTAATCTGTAATTTATTTTTTCTTGATAACTACTTTATCTTCCTCAACCATACCAAAATAAGCAGATTTCTTCTCTATAAACGTGTCTGAACAAGGGGCTGGGGGCTGCGGGTTGCGAACGGCGGGCAATGCGATTTTGTAATCCGCCCAGCCTCCTATCATCAAAAACTCCCAGGAGGTCCGATTTTGCATTACTTGGGGTGCCCAAGTAACTGCAAGAATGGTTTCTCTTTTTGGTTTGTTAATGTGACTTAGGTCTTCAGACTCTTCACAAACAAAATAGGACTTGAAGAATGTACCAGACATAACAAGGAACCTGCTTTCAAAAATGAAAGATTTGCTCAAAGTCAGGTGAGAATTAAAGTACAATAAAAAAATAGATTTATACTTTTCAATAAGATTATTGTAGCTTTTAAGTGTGTGCAGAGAAATTTTAATTAAATTTCCTGTCACAAAACCTCTCAACTTAGACCTGCAAAAGTTACAGTGTTATGAACCCAACTGTTAATAGTTTTTAACATTACAATTATATCCTACTGATCAACATTCCAGCTTCTAAGCTAGAACCTGTGAAACATGATACAGAAAAGCTTACCTCGGGAAGCAGTGATTGTGGAAATAGTAGTAAAAATTTATCAACTTACGCAACAAATATTTGTATCTCATTGTGATTCTTCGTATATTGTTAAAATAAGAATGATTAAGAGGATCAAATAGGTCATGAGTTTAATGTGTTTAAACCTTCTTCTCTAAATTCAGAAATTGCTATATTGCAATTCTTGCTACTTTGTAAGTATTTATAAAAATATTTCTATATATTACCATCTATTATCAACATAATCAGATTTAGTATGTTTTGAGAAGGAAAAACACAATTACAAGAATATTTTTGACTGTTTAACAACTAATTAATCTGTTATATTTTAACTAATCTGAGAAGAAGTATATTATGAAGATGATAAGATAGCCCTTAAAATAGCCCTTAAAATAGTGTGATTTTTTTTATGTGTGTTTTTGACTACTTAATTCAAATTTATGTGAATAATAGCAAACAATTTAAAATTATATACATTTATACGGTGCACTTTACCACTTATCATTCAAAAGTAGAGTTGTTCCTTATGTTTTTGGGTGGAAAGTTGTTTCAAACCCACTTTTGAGTACACAGGCATATGAAATTCACTAGACAACAAAAGAGCACAAGATTTGATCAACAAAATGCATTTTACACATTATTTATAAAGATTGTCATAGCCAATAATACCTGAATTCGTATATGTCTTCATCACAGGAATTAGTTTTTTGCAGCACCTTCTGTGCAGAAGTCCTAGAGTAGGGTCATCTTCAATTCCCTTTGTATGTCATCATCAAGGTGGTTACTGCAGTGGCTTTAAAAAAAAAGTGAGTACGGCAGTAAGCAAATTGAATATATTAAATAAGCAATCACCTCTTAAGAAAGATGCAAGATAATAAATTTGTTCCATCTCCAGCTAAACCAACAAATTTAGGTTTAAGTTCTTAAAATTAAAAAAAATTAGGTGCAAGAGTCTGTTTAAAATTGAGTTACATACCTGCATGTATGAGGTTTGAAGTTTTGGGCATAGGTCAAAGACAAAGTTCATCAACCGAACAATATGAATGGATTGGAGTAGGAAAAAAAGATTTAAACTCTAGATCAGATCTAAAGGTTTGAAAATAACTTACAAATAAATAATTGAAGATGAATAATTGAAAATAATTTACAAATAACTTAAAAATAAATAAATAACTTTGGGGTTGAATTAAAAAATAAAAGAAACTAAAAATATATGCTGAAGAATAGTCCCAATTAAAATTTATCAGAAAATATTAAAACCTCATAGATCTTCACCAATATTCTCTTAAATCATCGTCACAGCAATAATTTTACTGTGACGATCTACAATTAAATGAGTTTAAATGGAATTAAAGGAAAAACCAAAGACCTGTAAACAAATCAAGAAAATCAAAACGAATAAAATCAAGAAATGGAGATAGTGACCATTCTTCTCTTACAGCTTCTTTATGGCCATCATTTGTTGTTCAGTCTAGCTTTGAAGAAGTCGGATTCTTTACGGTCAGTCGGTTAAGATGAAACCCTAGTGAAATATAAATTTTATTTAACTAGATATACATGAATTATTGTATTGAGGAGTGATAAGAGTGGTTACAATTGATTTCTTCTCGAAACTGACACAATATACTATTTTGTGAGAATGCAGGTCCACATTCGAGTTATTTTAACGATCACCAAGCGAAAATGGCAGCACAAGCACAAAGTAATGAACTAAATAAAAAAAATGAAAGTAAAGGGTAAACAAATGCACAATATTGATGTTATGCCAAAAGTAATTCACATGCATATTCCACCGCATGCACGCACTGATGACCAAAGTCGGCACAATATAGTGAGATCATTGAACACATCGGAAAATTTATTTCCACGTACGTATAAATAATTTTATTGGAATAAAGTATTATATTTAAAAAAAATATAACCGCATAAATACATGAAATAGGAGTCAGTAATTATGTTAAAACTTTATATATATATATATATATATATATATATATATATCATTTGTTTAATAATTTTAAACTTTTTTTGTTTTTGGGTGTAGCATAGTCAAGAAAAAAGACTAATAGCAAAAGTGCCTACATAAATAGTACATTTGTTGGTAAGTTAAATACTATTTTATTTATTTGAAGTTTTATTTTATTGCAATTATTATTTTAATGTTTGGCCAACATATTCTTGGTAGTTATTCTATTTTTTGTTAAATTTCAATAGAGTACTTGGTATGAGGAAAGACTACAGGCGCACTACAATATAAAATGTCCAAAATACTCTTTGTGTTGTCTGCACGGGAGGATTAAATTGCCATCAATGAGGGAGCCCCCTCCTCTTTTGCACAATCTATTATACGGTCTAGATGATAAAAGTAAACATTTTCTTGAAAACATAAGATCATATAATAATATGTTTTCTTTTACATCAATGGGAGGGAAAATTGATAGAAGCACAAATGTTGGAAATGCTCCTCCAATATTTAGAATGCATGGTCAAAATTATCATTTAATATGAAGTTTGTTGCCGGAAGAGGGATCAACGCCAAAATTTGCACAACTATAGATATATGATACGGAAAATGAAGTGCATAATCGAATAAAAGCTGTAAGGTTCAATTAAAAACATGTGTACATGCATTCAATTAAAAAATTTGAGAAATTTTCAAGTTCAATATCATAAATAATTATTACTACTATGTTCAGAAAAAATGAAGATATTAACAGTCTTCATACCGAAATTGTTGTTGATCTGAAAGACATGTTGGATTGTTATAACGTGTTAACAAAGTCGTTTCGCAAGGTTCAAGAAAAACTGAATGAATTACAAACTGATGTTGTTCGTTAGAAATTAATAGGTACAAGTGGATTGTTATAACATTAATGAAGTCATTTCACAAGGTTCAACAAAAATAGAAGGAATTACAACTGATGTTGTTCGTTTGAAATTAATAGGTAAAAGGGGAAGTGATGGAAGATGTTACAATTTGCCTACAACATCCGAGGTTGTTGCATTAGTAGTTGGTGATTTCAATGAAGCATTAAGGGATAGAGATATTTTGATAGAGACACGATCAGGAGAATTGCAATGCATCAATGAGCTCAACACTGCATATTTGGCTCTACAGTATCCCCTAATATTTCCTTTTGGTGAAGATGGGTATAGAGAATGGATCATCTGATAGTACAAATGGAAGAACAAAGATAAGTATCCGAGAATGGTTTGCTTATAGATTACATGAACGAGAAAATGAACCTCCCACTATCGAAGACTTATGCAACAATTTGTGGTTGATGGTTATACAATGGTTGAATCTGTCAGATTAAAATTTATACGTACACATCAAACACAATTACGATGTGAAATGTATAAAGGATTAAGTGAAGCATTGTTGCGTGGAGACTTTAACCCCAGTTCACAAGGAAAAACAATAGTTGTTCCACCTTCGTTCACTGGTGGTGCACGTTACATGATTCAAAACTATCAGGATGCAATGGTTATATATCTGTCAATGGGCACATTATCCAAATTTGTTTTTGACGTTCACGTGTAATCCGAAATGGCCAGAAATTTTGCGATTTTGTGATAGAAGAGGTGTTCGTCCAGAAGATCGTCCCGACATTATATGTAGAGTGTTCAAAATGAAGTTAGATGGATTAATGAAAGACATCCGACTGAATAAAGTATTCGGAACGGTCAAAACAGGTATTTTCTTTTGTCAATAGTATTTTATTACTGTCAACATTGATATGATGGTACATTATGATAATTTGTGTTGTTTATAGGTATAACACAATTAATTTATAATATTTAAGAGTAACATAAATTTAATTTTCAATGCTATAATTTTTTTTATATAATGTTCAAATTATTTATTCTCAAGTTCATTTAGTACATATAAATTACAAATTATATTTGATAAATTTTGCCATTAAATATCTCATAAATAGCTTCAAGATATATCTTTTTGTATATAATCACAATATATAATAAACTTTGTAATTTAATTAAATTTTTAGCCAATAAAATATATTAATATGTGCGTAAATTTATGTTTAATTATTTATTTTTGTAATACAATAATATTTCCATACACCATGTTTACAATGTTTAAAACCTTTTTTTGTATAATATTTTATTTTGGATTTTTTTTTAATTAATACTTTGATACAATGTGTAACAGTGGTGTACACAGTCGAATTTAAAAAAAGATCAGGACTACCACATGCACACATACTATTATTTCTAAACCCGGAAGATAAGTTTTCGACTGGCACGAATATTGATAGAATCATTTCTGCGGAAATTCCGGATCAACGTACTGGCCCACAATACTACAACGTAGTTCAAGATTTTATGGTTCACGTGCCTTGCGGTGCTGCTCGACCAAACTCACCATGCATGTCGGCTGGACGTTGTACGAAATTTTTTCCAAAATGATTCGTTGATGCTACATCAGTAGACGAAGATGGATTTCCAATTTACAGGCGAAGGGATACCGGAAGAACTGTCACAAAAAATGGTGTTGAATTGGATAATAGATACGTCGTCCCACATAATCAGTATCTTTTGCTGAGATATTCCGCACATTTGAATGTAGAATGGTGCAATCAATCACGATCAATCTGAACTTAGAGTTTCAATAGATGGATAAGTGTTATCAACAATGGTGCCAATGTGATTTCTATTACTTTTGAGCAACAAATCAGATTGAATTTTGATTTCTGCATAACCATCGTTATTTCCTCCAAGAAATCCATCACCTATTTTTGCCACCCAGTTTGCAAATTCTTTTACTTCAAAAGATATCATCGTTTCTTTATTATTTTGTAATCTCATATTCTTGGTCAGCCTCAAAACTTGACATTTTTTCCAAATATATGATGAATTTATTGTGGCGGATACGATATCTTCTCTACTTCCTTTTGGGATAACTGGTAAAAAAATTCGAAAATCGCCACCGAAAACAACCGTCTTTCCTCCAAATGGCTTATTTAAATTTTGATCACAATCATGTCTCATTATATCCTTTAGTGTCCTATCCAGTGCTTCAAAACAAAAATGGTGCATCATCGGTGCTTCATCCCAAATGATCAGTTTGGTTTTTCGCAGTAACTCCGCAAGTTGACTTCCTTCTTTAATGTTGCACGTTGAATTCACGTTTGGGTTGATTGGAATAGCAAATCGAGAGTGTGTCGTCTGTCCACCAGGAAGTAATAGTGAAGTTATGCCGCTAGAAGCAACATTCAACACAATTTCACCCTTTGATCTTAGTGCAGCGGATAATGTTTTCCATACAAATGTTTTTCCAGTACCACCGTATCTGTAATACCCCATCCCAGTTTTAATAAGAATAATAAAAGAAACGAGCTTAATAAAATAAATATTTTATTTAAGGATTTTTTGAATGATTTTAGAGCGTATATGTTTGCAAAGGTTTTGATTTTTCAGGGAACAAAGCGAGCACTTCGAACCGGGAGCACTCCTAGCACTGTAACAAAATACTTAATTAAGGTTTGATCATAAAATATTTAATAATAATAATTAATTTCAATATAAAGAAAGAAAAATTAATCTTTCAACGAATTAGGATTTTTGATATAAAAATCGAAAATCTGATGAATAATAAATACGACGACGGAAGATCTCTAACTAAATTAGAATTTTTAAAGAACTTAAGGAAAAAATTGAATATTTAATTAAATTATTAAATAAATAATTTTTTGTCTCGTAATGTGACGATTCAATTGCTAAATGTTCTAAACAATTAATTCTAACAAAGCCGTGAATTTTAATTAACGAAACTACGACCCTAGAATACGGATAATACTAATTGTAACAAATATCGCGATCAAATAAATATCCTATGACATTCGTTCCTAGCCACGACTCGACGCTTGGCCTACGTTTCGCCACCATACCCTCTAACTATTCATTAAAGTAAAATTGCACAATGGTCCTTCTTTTCCCCTCCATTTTGATCGGATCCCTCTTCCCTTCTATAAATACATCTCCATCCACCCATCTTCTTCATTCCAATTCTTGTAAAAAGAGTCGAAACTCTAGAGAAATGAAGATCATCAAACTTTACATAAAAACATGAAAGAACAAATCTTCCTTTTCCCATATGAAATTCATCCACACCATTATCAAACTCACCACCATCGTTCATCATCACCATTGTCAAGAATACACCATCATCGTCGAACCCATCATCATCTGTTCCTGCCCCTGTTTTCTTCTTCCTCAAATCCAAAGAATCAATCAACAATTTCAAGAGTTTCCTCCATCCATGAGTACCTTTGAGCCAAGATCATCTTCCCCAAGTTGTTAAGAAATGGAGCCGTCCAAACCTGCTAACAGAAACAGAGGAAGAGAACAACAAAGGGGAAGTGCTGCTCGAATCAAAGCTCGAACGATCACCGTCATGCTCAAACTCTCAAACCGGTTTCAAAGTTTGTAACTTTTCTTAAAAGTTAATAAGGTGGGTGACACTATCTATTTTGCAGTGGTTAATGTTACAGGGATTGTTGGTGTATCCTATTATGACTATTTTAATATGAACAAAAGAAATATGTATGTTTGGCGTGTGGGTTTACGTGGCATTTATGCTAGCATCCCTCGAACTATTTGGCGTATGGATTTACGTGGCATTTATGCTAGCGTCCCTCGAACTATTTGGCGTATGGGTTTACGTGGCATTTATGCTAGCGTCCCTCGAACTATTTGGCGTATGGGTTAATGTGGCAATCAAATTCTAGCGTCCCTCAAAACGAAAGGATATTTTCGCGTATGGGTTAACGTGACAATCAAATGCTAGCGCCCCTCGAAACGAAAGTATGTTTTAATGTGTATGGGTTTACGTGGCATTTATGCTAGCGTCCCTCGAACTATTTGGCGTATGGGTTAACGTGGCAATCAAATGCTAGCGTCCCTCGAAACGAAAGGATATTTTGGCGTATGGGTTAACGTGGCAATCAAATGCTAGCGTCCCTCGAAATGAAAGTATGTTTTAATGTGTATGGGTTAATATGGCAATCAAATGCTAGCGTCCCTCAAAATGACTATGGAAATATGAGAAATGAATTATGAGATACTAACACTATAAGCATATTGTCAATATGAGTAACAACATACAGGTTACCCACTGAGATTTTTATCTCACCCCCCCTCCTCACAGTTGGATATTTTCAGGATAGGATCGAGAGAGGGGCTGGAGCTGCAAGTAGACATCATGGAGTTTCCCATATTATCAAGCTATCACTAATAAATACTGTGAAGTTTCCCTTTAAACTATAATGTACATCTTTTAGAAATTGTTGAACTACTTTTCGAGTGCTAAAAACTGAATGGTGCATTTTTATAAGATCGTTAATGTTATAACTCTACCTTAATTCTCTTAAGAGTGTTCTCCACGCTTTAATCTTATTGATGTTCAAACTCTTATATTTTCCGCTGCAAAATGATATTTATGTTAGTTCATACATTATTCTTTTATTTTTAAAGAAATTTTTAGGCTCAAATTTTATGGTTACTTAATTGGCGAACCGCATCTAGAGTGTTTAAGCCACAAAGGCTTCATTCTGAAAATAGGGCGTTACAGGTGGTATCAGAGCCTAGGTTCAACCCTTCGAGAAAATAACTTATTTTCATTCATTTTCAAAAAAAAAAAAAATTATGTAGAAAAGGTAAACTTTTCATTAAATTTTTTCTTTTAAGGTAAAAGACATTGGTCACATTTAAAAAAAAAGTGTTAAGATAATTTTAAAGGTATTACTAGTGGGAAAATGTGTCTACTGCAACAAGCCGAGCACCCTCGAGGTATGTATGTATTTTAAAATTTTAAGTGGAGTTAAGATACAAAAATGTTTAAAGGTTTATGTCTTGTATCATTTATGAATGTTATGAAAAAGAAGAAAAGGAAGACATGTTTTGACATGACAAGTTATGAAAGGTAGCAAAGGAAGGTTGATATGATAAGATTATGCAAATGAATTTCCAATAACTATGAAAGACCTTTATGGAATGGAAAATACTTACAAAATGGTTTACTTATGGTATGAATGGAAGTTTATGAAAAGATTTTGGCGTGCAATCACGATATGACACTAATTTTGAGATCCATTTATAACCTTATGACCTTAAGGATCAGTATTTGACTGTGACCAGAGTGAGCATAAGATGGATTTAGAAAGCCCTATTATACCTTGACTTTAGTGCTTATTTTACTGTATAGACAAGGAGACACTAGATGCTTATGGTACATTATTTCTTTTACTGGGGACTGTCATTTTATTTTAAAGGAGGAGGTCACTCCATGTTTTGATTTATATATATAGTAATCTGCAACTTATTTCAAGTGAGTTTGCTTTATTCTACCTGTTACTTTTACCCGATTACTACTTATGGCATGTATGACTAGTACTATGACTTACAATTGTTGAATATCGTCACCGTGTTGCTGATCGCGATAGTATGTTCCGATGTGATGTGTAATCCAAATTCATGATTAGTACTAGTACCTTGTTGCTAAGTCAAATTGGGTTATGTTTTATCCTTCATACCTATACAATATAATCTATTTTATTTCGTTTACGTTTCAGCTCCCTTTTAAGAATGGTTAATCTCCTAGGATGTGGTAACATAGATAGGGAATGAGAACCTTCTGAGGAATCAGTTGGGCAGGAACTGCCGAACGTGGCATCTGGAGCCGACATGGCACGAGAGTTCTTCTAATCTCTGCGGAACTTCATGCAGCAACAACAACCTCAGCCCCCAATCATACCAGTAACACCGAACCAAAAAGCCAACAAAGTCGTCGAACAATTTCGACGTATGCAGCCACCCCGATTCAAGGGGAACGAAGGACCAACAGGAACTGAGGAATGGATCGTTGAGCTTGAGCGTATCTACAAGCATATGGATGTAACTGAGGCACAAAAGGTCTCATGTGCACAATTTCAACTGGCCAAGGACGCTGCCCAGTGGTGGGAATCATACGAGCGTACTCTGGACGTTGAGACAAAACAAGACCTCTCTTGGGCGGGATTCAAACGAGCTATTATGGATAGGTACTTTCCACAAGCTCTCCGCGATGAGAAGGAAGTCGAGTTTGTGAACCTCAAGCAGGGAACCTTCTCTGTTAGTGAATATGAGAAACGTTTCAACAAGTTGTCTAGGTATGCTCCACATTTGGTGAACGTTGATGAAAAGAAAGCTAGGAGGTTTGAAAGAGGCTTGAGGCCTGAAGTTGGAGGAGTGGTAGCGGGATTAAAACGCTCGAGCTATCATGAAGTTTTTGATCGAGCACTCACTGTCTCAATTGGCTTAGGATTGGAGTTTAAGCCGTTTGTACCAGCTTTGGCGATAAATAGAAACTGACAGCCAAATTTCAAGAGAAACCAAAATGAACAAACAAAGGGAAAATACTTCATCGCACCTGATGGACTGAGACCCCCACCACGATGCATCAAATGCGACAAGAAACACCCAGGGGTGTGTCTACGCGGATCCGGGGCGTGTTATCGGTGTCACCAACTAGGACACAAACATTTTGAATGTCCCGAGATATTGGATAGACGAGCATCGATGCTGACTAATCAAGTTGGACGACCACTGATGGGTAACAACCGAGCTAGACCACTACTAATGATAAACGACAACCCACCTGGACTACCATGGAGGAATGCCCAAGAACAAGGCCAACAGGAAAGAGCCCAAATGAATGCGATGCTTGAAGAAGGAGAGCCGATGGATATTTAATGTCCTTTCAAATAAGACTACTAGTATATGGATAGTCTGCTTATACATTGTTCATACGGAAACTTTCCACTCTTTATGTCTAAGAATTTGAGGAAGTCTAGAAATAGAAAGTATAGAAACAAAAATTTAAGTGAGGGTGTTTGATTTAGGAGTATAATGATAATCCAAAACCAAGTGACATGAATAAAGAATATATAAGCACCAAATATAAACCGACCTCCACATGAACTTAGATGATATTTGAATAAATTAGTTTTGACCCTTACATAGAATAATATGAAAAACCAATCTTGACATAGTTGCTTGTGTTGAAATTTCATAAAATTTTAAGATCGAGGGAAACATTTTAAAGTAGAGTTGAATGATTTAGAATTAGAATTCAATTTTTCTCCTACGTTGACCACATCGTTTAAACCAAAGTGTTTAGTGTAAGTGAATTTCGGGATGAAATTCTTTTGAGTGGAGGAGGATATGACGACAACACATCTAAACCAAACAAGGATGTGACAACATGCAACATGGGAAATACATTCCATATGCATCACAATGGCCAAGGTCATATCAACATATTAGCTAACTCGTGATTTGAGAAACTCACTTTCAACTCGTGGAATTCATCTACAACGGAAGCTGCCAAAGAACGATATACATGATACCATTTGAAGAACATTATGGAAATAAGAGAAGATTTCTTAATGTCAAGACAAAGTTGGTTATGGTAAGATTCTCAAACTAGAACTCGTGCAGAGATTAGTGGGAATCATTTCGAAGATCGAGGAAAGGATCAAGACGGCACAAGATTTTCATTGATCGTATGACGATGCTTGGGAAAGGATTTACATTTCAAATTTGGTGGTTAAGTATTTCTTAGAATTTCACCGAGGGAGAGATTTATTTCGGAAGAGAAACAAGATGAGATCTCGCTACATAGATCACTCGACTTTTTCGTTAAGAGTAGAGATGTAACCTATCTTTTAGCTTTACCAATCGAACTGTCACAAGTACATAACGTGTTTCATACTTTAGACGATGAAATAAATATAGATGTAACTTAGATCTTGTTACCAGTTTTAGAAACTTAGAATTAAGTCATGATTTTACTTTTGAGGAAATACTCATGACAAACTAGGAAAGGAAGCTTCATGGTTAATAGGAATCGAGAATATTTTGGTTTTATAGACATGGAAAGTAAGAAAGAATTATTTTGGGAAATGGAAATGATCTTAGGGAAATACCTGCAATGACTAAACCGAGTAAGAGAAATTTCGGGGACGAAATTCTTTTAAGGGGGTAGGGATGTAATACCCCGTCCCAGTTTTAATAAGAATAATAAAAGAAACGAGCTTAATAAAATAAATATTTGATTTAAGGATTTTTCGAATGATTTTAGAGGGTATATGTTTGCAAAGGTTTTGATTTTTCAGGGAAGGGACGAGCACTTCTAACCGGGAGCACTCCTAGCACTGTAACAAAATACTTAATTAAGGTTTGATCATAAAATATTTAATAATAATAATTAATTTCAATATAAAGAAAGAAAAATTAATCTTTCAACGAATTAGGATTTTCGATATAAAAATCGAAAATCTGATGAATAATAAATACGACGACGGAAGATCTAATTCGTCTAACTAAATTAGAATTTTTAAAGAACTTAAGAAAAAAATTGAATATTTAATTAAATAATTAAATAAATAATTTTCATCTCGGAATGTGACGATTCAATTGCTAAATGCTCTAAACAATTAATTCTAACAAAAAGGTAATTTTAATTAACGAAACTACGACTCCAGAATACGGATAATACTAATTGTAACAAATATCGCGATCAAATAAATATCATATGGCATTCGTTCCTAGCCACGACTCAACGCTTTGCCTACGTTTTGCCACGATGCCCTCTAACTATTCATTAAAGTAAAATTGCACAATGGTCCTTCTTTTCCCCTCCATTTTGATCGGATCCCTCTTCCCTTCTATAAATACATCTCAATCCACCCATCTTCTTCATTCCAATTCTTGTAAAAAGAGTCGAAACTATGGAGAAATGAAGATCATCAAACTCTACATAAAAACATGAAAGAACAAATCTTCATTTTCCCATATGAAATTCATCCACACCATTATCAAACTCACCACCATCGTTCATCATCACCATCGTCAAGAATACACCATCATCGTCGAACCCATCATCATCTGTTCCTGCCCCTGTTTTCTTCTTCCTCAAATCCAAAGAATCAATCAACAATTTCAAGAGTTTTCCTCCATCCATGAGTACCTTTGAGCCAAGATCATCTTCCCCAAGCTGTTAAGTGTTGGAATTTAGAGGCACGTAAACACGTAATACATGCGCAACGAAAATTAAAGTTCACCAACAACGAACAGTTAATTGCATAATTAAATACGAGTAAACATAAACATAATTCTTACAGCAATTCATACACGGATTCCTCAACTATGGTATCCACGTAACAGTCGTTTACTAATTTGCACAGATCTGCCAGCGTTGAATCCCCGAGATGAATTTGCTAGGAAAATTCTAACTTAGAGATTTTATGGAGAAAATATGAACTCACGTATTATGAATTCCCAAGAGCTCATATATATAGGAGAGACCCAGCTTAAATCTTAAGCTAACCTTTATTAGGAAAAATCCATAATAAAATAAATCTCTTAGATTTATTTCCCACATATAAATCTCTACGGATTTAAATTCCATATATGACAAATCTCTACGATTTATTTCCATATATATTAAATCCTATAATAATATTCCAAATATTATTATTGGGAATTCTTATTTAATTAAATCCAATTTAATTAAACATTAATAATAATTAATTCCAAATTAATCTATTATTAATTACTTCTTCATAAATTTAATATTAAATCTAATTTAACATTTAATCAACCAACTATAATTAGTAAACAACCATTACTTGTTGTGTGACCCATAAGCCCTCATATATCGAGCGATTAGTCAAACTAACGGTCTTAATTGAACCCTAGACAATAAATCAGACATTCTCAATATATGAGGTACGTTGCGAGGAAATGTGCAACTACCTGTAACTGAAACATGGGCTATTACGATTTTCTCCTTTCATTCGCGAATACTCGATTAAGTCTTTAACATGATGAAGTGTCTATTCAAATAACTTAATCATTTTATCTCTAATCACTAATTGATCACTTATGTCACACTTGGCCACAAAGTCCAAGTTGACGTGCATTGGCCAATGACTTTGATCCAATTATGATGAGAAGATGAGTATTCTCTCTAAATCCACTTTGAGGAATGAATCCTTTTCTTGGCTCAACTACCACGCACATGCACTTCGTGATGAACCCAATCCAAGCCATATCTACCCATGGAAGGGTGCAAGTGTCGGTCATGGTCAAAGTTCATCACTCCACACATGCCGTGCATATTGACCTCAAGTCAAAGGAGTATCGCATCGCTCCCACTAACCGAGACACCCGTAGACACTTATAGTGGAACTACATCAAACGGTTTCTCGGATGGGTATACCAATACCCTCTAAGGTATTTGTGCATCCATCATGAGATACCTAGTATCTCGTAGTAAGTGAGATCTTACTACACTCTCAAAGAGTATGATGCAGATCGCACACCAATCTCCATTGTATCATCAATATCCCATTCTTGATGATCCTCGATTGGGGCCATTTGAGAATCATGTTTAAGTCATCTGAGTTCTCACACACTCAATGACAGCAGTGACTCAAGGGAACACAGATAAGAACAAATGCAAACAATCAAACATAATATTCTAATAAGTGCAACGCCATATATTTAATATTAAATAAAAAATAATATTAAATCAATACTGAATATTATTTGAGCATTATGTCCTTACAATGGATTGTCTCTAGGACACTAACACTAACATTAAGAAACGGAGCCGTCCAAACCTGCTAACAAAAACAGAGGAAGAGAACAACAAAGGGGAAGTGATGCTCGAATCAAAGCTCGGACGATCACCGTCACGCTCAAACCCTCAAACCGGTTTTAAAGTTTGTAACTTTTCTTAAAAGTTAATAAGGTGGGTGACAATATATGTTTTGCAGTGGTTAATGTTAAAGGGATTGTTGGTGTATCCTATTATGACTATTTTAATATGAACAAAAGAAATATGTATGTTTGGCGTATGGGTTTACGTGGTATTTATGCTAGCATCCCTCGAACTATTTGGCGTATGGGTTTACATGGCATTTATGCTACCGTCCCTCGAACTATTTAGCGTATGGGTTTACGTGGCCTTTATGCTAGCGTCCCTCGAACTATTTGGCGTATGGATTAATGTGGCAATCAAATACTAGTGTCCCTTGAAAAGAAAGTATGTTTTAATGTGTATGGGGTTACGTGGCATTTATGTTAACGTCCCTCGAACTATTTGGTATATGGGTTAACGTGGCAATCAAATGATAGCGTCCCTCGAAACGAAAGGATATTTTGGCATATGGGTTAACGTGGCAATCAAATGCTAGCGTCCCTCGAAACTAAAGTATGTTTTAATGTGTATGGGTTAACGTGGGAATCAAATGCTAGCGTCCCTCAAAATGACTATGGAAATATGAGAAATGAATTATGAGAAACTAACGCTATAAGCATATTGCCAATATGAGTAACAGCATACAGGTTACCCACTGAGATTTTTATCTCACCCCCCCCCCACAGTTTGATATTTTCAGGATAGGATCGAGAGAGGGCTGGAGCTGCAAGTAGACATGGAGTTTCCTATATTATCAAGCTATCACTAATAAATACTATGAAGTTTCCCTTTAAACTATGATGTACATCTTTTAGAAATTGTTGAACTACTTTTCGAGTGCTAAAAACTGAATGATGCATTTTTATAAGATCGTTAAAGTTATAACTCTACCTTAATTCTCTTAAGAGTGTTCTCCACGCTTTAATCTTATTGATGTTCAAACTCTTATATTTTCCGCTGCAAAATGATATTTATGTTAGTTCATATATTATTCTTTTATTTTTAAAGAAATTTTTAGGCTCAAATTTTATGGTTACTTAAGTGGCGAACCGGATCTAGAGTGTTTAAGCCACAAAGGCTTCATTCTGGAAACGGGGCGTTACAGTATCCATAAACAAAAAATACTCCACCATCATTTGCTTGGACTGCATCAATAACATTTTTGTAAATATTATATTGTTCTGTGTTTAATTGTTGAACCAACAACGAATGCTCTGTAGCTAAACTTTGTCTATCATATCGTAGCTCATCATTTACTAATGTATTGGTCCACGATGTTGAAAATCTCATGTCTGGTGTTGGCAAAGATGGAAAATCCTTTAAACTCCGACCAGATCTCTGCAACAATTTCTCTATTTCAATTAGTACTTGATTTTTCAACTCATCTTCTGTCAATGTAAGATCTGCGATCATAAATAAAATGCATAAGTATAAATATTTAAATGCTATTATAATAGGTAATTTTAATTACAATAGTAGTTATTTTTTACGTTGTTTTATTATTGAAAATATACCTTGTCTTCCAAGGTGCTTGCGTTGATTATACACAATATCATCTGCTCATTGCAACCAACACCTCTCCCAAACAACTTCAGGCATACTCATAGAATTGAAACATAATAATGTAGTAAATAATAGTCTCAAAGACTGTGCTGAGGCCCAAACACTTGCTTCCATTATTCCATCAACATATTCAGTGTCGTCGTCCAAAATCCCCCAAGCATAGCAAGCCTCTCTGAATGTAGAATATTGAATTTCATTCACTGTTCTTATATCTTCAAAGCTTTTGGGGCCACTTACCACATTTAACAGACATCTTAAATAATACAATTCACCTGACCCAGGAGGTACATAAAATATTCGTCATATTGCAAAACCTCTTTGTCGCAATACCCACTCTAGTGTTGTTCTTTTTCAAATAATTTTTTGAGGAAATTCTACATATGTAAGATCCTCTGCTTCTTTATATTGCTTATTTGCTTTGAACCAAGCTAAGAACATGCTCTCTTTTACGCTGGCGCATTCCACAATATTTTCAAGTTGATATGTATCAGAGAATACTACATTCTGCTCATTTGACAAATGAAAGATTAAACGCTCTACGTGAGGATTTTTATATTGGATTTCAAAACCCAATATCCTCCACATTGCCTCACATGCTGAAATGTATCTACAATCATAATACATGTTCACCTCATCTATAGGTTTAGAAGATTCCTCGACGTTGCTGCTGTTGAAAAATGATGTTGTCACTCTATCATGGCCTTTGTTGACATATTTAAACGATAACCACTTTTTTTGTTCCCCATGATAATGATATTTATTTGAGACGACACTTTGCATCCCCCCACAAATGTTGAAAGAAAGGGCTATATTAGCTCCCACACTCGATATTGTTGAATCCATGTCAATGAATATGTGGTGTCATTGCATAAGGAAGAGTCAAAACAATACTTAAGTTCTTATGGTGCTTGCACATCCGATGATAGTGGAAACATGTTAGGCTCAATACATACACCAAAATTCTTGAATATCATTAAGTTTTCAGGGGTACCGAATCACGTATTAGAATTAAAGGTTGGAACACCTGTAACGTTGTTAAGAAACATTAACCACTCCATGGGTTTGTGCAACGAAACTCAATTAGTAGTAACAAAGTTGGGTACCCGTGTTTTAGAAGCAAAGATTCTCGGCGGGAATAATGCTAATCAAAAGGTATTAATACCAAGGATGACGTTAACTCCTTCAGATCCGAGGTTGCCATTTAAATTCCAAAGAAGAAAATATCCGATAACTCCTTCAAATCTGAGGATGACCATATAAGTATTTGTAGGTCCCGAACGGGTTCGTGAGGGCAGAAGTCTAGAGGGGAGGGGTGAATAGACATCTGAAAACTTTTTCGTGCAAGATCAGGTGCGATGGCAGGTTGTCTGATCAGGGTACGAGTGAATCAGTTTGGACTGATATCCAACTTACTGATCGCCTGGTGGCAGATCAGTTCGGTGTCTATCAGTTTAACTGATGTGCGGAAGCTAGTTTTAACCCGTGAAAAACCAGTTTTAAGAAATCAGATTCTGCAGTCCATTTTCAATCAGATGACCAAAGAGTCAAACTGATCAGATCAGTTGCTTGATGCAAACTGATCCTAACTCAGAATATGTATGCAGTTTAAATCAAGTTGTGTAAAGCAGTTAAGAGCAAGTAAATACACACAAGATTTTATAGTGGTTCGGACAACCAGTCCTACGTCCACTCTTCCCTATCACAAGGGGTATCAACTTAACCAACTGAACTTAGTTTATTGTGTTAGTCCAACCAGTACAACCAACAGATGTTTAGAGAGTTCTCACTCAACCGATCCCAGAAATCAGAACTAGAAACCCTAGTCTGAAATCTTGCAAAACAAACTTAACCTAACTTTTGGGTTTGTGTAAAGATTTGTTGTTGTTCCAACTGGAAATCTATCCTAGTGTTTATGTAGCCTAAAGCTAGAGGATGAGATTTCTATGCTAAGAACTAATGAGATGAACACTTATAAAATAAACTTGAATTTAGTGTTCTTCGTGCGGAAATTTGCTTATGGCTTGAGCTTGATGATAATTTTCGTGTCTTCACTATGAAGAGCAATCTCATATTTATAGACCTCGAAATCAAAGAGCCGTTGGAGAACAATTTGAATTTCAGGCTATTTTTGGTAGGTTGCAGGATTGATTTGACGTGCTTCAGGAAGGGCATGGCCGAAAGCGTGTATATTTGTCATTTATAGCTGTTTGACTTTGCAGCGCCGAATCCCGCATTGTCGGCTCCGTACATACGTGTCTCGTTCTCATTGCTTAACAAATACACTTTTTCAGTGTTTGTTCTACCAACTAAAGTTGACATTCTTCTTGTCTGATAAACAACGTATGACCTGGTGTTCACCAGTTAACACCTAGAGTGAGCTGACCTGATCAGATAAAACTGATCAGTCTACCTGATAGAGTCTTCTGGTGCAAGTTGTCTTAGCTCAACTAGCAAACTCGGCTGATGTAGGTCTTCTGGTCTTCTGATCTTGATCTTCTGGCAGTCATCTGATCTTCAGGTCTTCTGAACTTGAGCTTCATGTCTTCACCTGATCACCTGACTTGTCTTGTGATCTGACTCGACCTGTCTTCTGGCCTTCTGACCTCAGCTGGTCTTCTGATCTTCTGACCTCATCTGGTCTTCTGATCTTCATACCTCATCTGGTCTTTTGATCTTCAGACCTCATCTGGTCTTCTGATCTTCTGACCTCATCTGGTCTTCTAATCTTCAGACCTGACCTATTCTTCTGATCTCAGACCTGACCTATACATATTTAGTTCCCCCTCAATATGTGACATATCCATTACATCAGTTGTCTATACATTTCAGCTGGTCATCCTATCCTGATTCTAAATCATCAGTCAGCTAACAGGTCTGACTGGTCCTATTACAAACTGTTTTGGAACTTCCATCAAAACTTAATACAAAATTCCCAACAGTATTACATTTATTTTCAACTTATACATTAAATATATTCACATTTTAATACAAGTTTTAAATAAAATATTTTACCACATTATAACAAAATTAAATATCTCCGTGCAACGCACGAGTATTATACTAGTTAAGATTAATAATACATTATTGAATAATAGATGATACTTTAAAAAGTAACAAGTAATACTTTAGGACAACTGGGATGATCGTGGATTGGGGGATCCGTCTCACGGCTCGTCTCATGTACACCCAGGTGCACCGTGCACTCATAGTGCATTTTAGAAACGTGCGACTTATTATATTGAAAAATGCAACTTATTTACAATGAATCGTGCAACTATTAATATGAAAAAATAGTTGCATGTTTCAGTATAAATAAATTGCACTTTTCAATGTAAAAAGTCGCACGTTTTTAAAATGTACTATGAGTGCATGGTGCATCTGGGTGCATACAAGACCTAGTCGTCTCATATACCTTTGTCCCACACCGTCTCATATATATATCTTTGTCCCACACAAGAATTTGTATATCTTAATTCGTATAATGAGATCATTGTTTTCATTGTCAACAAACTTATTCGATTTATTTGCTTCCATACAATCAATTATTGGAAGACTTGTAAGAGAGTGTTGGGCAACTAGAAGGTCATTTTAGTACTAGTTTATTATTACGGGCTTTCGAGCCGGATATAATCATACATGACTCCTTGAAATGGGGAAGTAGCATTTGCTTGTGTCAAATAAACTATGTTTTCCCCTTCAACAAATAAACTTCCTTCAATTTCCACATCAAATAGCCAGTAGAGCCCGTGAATGCCATGTCTCGCAATTGCGTTGTCTTTACCAATTAATCCACTTGTAAATAAAGGTGGATCTTCGGCCGGATTATTCACTCGGACCTATATATACACAAAATTAAATAAAAAATACATTTATATAATATGTATTTATAATTTATAGACGTTCTTAATCAAATTTAATCAGAATTAGATAAATAATCTCATGTAAATAGTGTACCTGCAATTCAGCTTGATTAGCAGATGCAAGAGCTAGTCTCAAATTGTATTTTCCACTTGGTTGGACGTCCTCCAACTTGAACATGATTTGCCATGTTGTTGCTTCGTATGATTTATTACCTTTCTTTCTAGAATCCAAGAGAAATTAAATTGTAAACCTCCCTTTCATTTATTTTTGAGTTAACTTTTCTTTGACATTATTAATAATATTTAACGTAGTACTTGACAGTTGAAAGCATGTCATAATAACTATAAAAAATTTATATTATTACACTTATAAATTAATACAATTACACTTATCAATTAATATCATTACACTTAAAATTAATATCATAACATTAAATGTTATAAGTACTAGTTTATATGAGTAATTGTCTCAGTTGATAAGAGCTATGCATAGTATCATGAATTTCAAAGTATGAACAAATTTCACAAGAGTGTATGTGTTAAAGAAATAAATTGTTGATTTTGGGTTGCCCCAGAAATAAAAAAAAGAATGCAAAATCTCGTATGCGCAGCATGTACATTACCGCACAACTCAAGTGTATTTTTTAATTGTACGTATTACCGTCAGTGAAAATAGTTGATACTCTTTAAAATTGAAATACATTTGTATGATGCATGCGGTGACAAGAGTCTTGCTAAAAGAGAATGATCAATTTGATCATAATTAACATGAGATGGAGAGAATACCAATGACGTGGTTAATCGCTTAATCTCAAACTAAAAGAATAATAAATTATAAACTTTCATCTATCAAAATATGCATATAATATTTTAGATAAGAGATTATTAATTAGGACCTGGTAATTTGGGCAAAGAACCAATCTGTGGAGTAGTTGCTTTCTCCAACGTTATAGATTAAGTCTCCGTCCGGATATAATTCAGCATATCTCTCCCACAATCCGTATTGCCTGAACCTAATTTTTCGTAAACATAAACAAAAGATAACAATATTTCATGTAAGACAAAAATTCATATGAGACGGGGTACAATCTAACACAAATTACATTCATTCCTCCTAAAGTGTTAAAGTATATATTAATGCCCAATGTTTCCTCCATCTCACTGTAAGACGGTCTCATGCAAGTGTGTCTCTTCATATAATTAATCCTTTGTGTTAACTAATAAGTTATTAATACATTTGATCTCCCAAATTAATCGGTCATTGGACTGTATACCGAATTATAAAAAAAAAAGTAAGTTACTAATGATTAGTCCATAATATGTATGGACAAACTCCCCTGAATTACTTGGTCACCATATGTGCAAGATTCATATTAACTAATACCATAACATTCAAATCACTACAAGAAAATAAACCTTTAATGATAAGATAGTTGTCATTAATGCGTCTCTAACTAAAAATCTTCAATTATAGGAAACCTTTATGATTCTATATTTACTTATACAAGTCCTTTTACAAACTAATATCTTAACATTTACTCAGCTCCATTTTACAAAATCACATGTGTGACTAAAACATTTAGTAACAATGACATCAAAGATATGTGACTAAGACATTTAATAATATGATAGTGATAATAAAGATATGTGACTAAAACGTTGAGTAACAGTAATAATAAAAAATATGTGAGTAAAACATTGACTAACATAGATAACAAAAATATGTGATTAAATTATTGACCAATAGTGATAAAAAAGATATGTGACTAAAACATTGACTTACATAGATAAAAAAAAAAGTGATTAAAATATTGATTAACAGTAACAGAAAGATATGTGACTAAAACATTGAGTAATAGTGGCAAAAAAGACATGTAACTAAAACATTAAGTAATAGCGACAAAAAAAAAAAAAGTGACTATAACAAAGCTTTAGTAAAAAATATGATTTATAATGACAACTAAGACATTTCAGTCACTATAAATCACTAATCTTATAACGACGCTATTTATAGTTAAAACCTAGCGACAACCTCCAATATTTCCATTAATTATTTTCAGTGACAAATTTTAAGTATATAGTGACAATAAATTTTACCACTAAAAATAATTTTTTTATAGTGTATATATTAATTTATAATTATAATAACATCAATTTTATATTGTGAATAAGTTTTACCGAACAATAACCATATATATGATACTCACTCCGTCCACAAAAACTGTGCTCATTTCGTTTTAACATGTTGTATGGAAAGGTAAATTAAGTACGTTTATGAACACAAATTTTTTTATCTTCATCATCCAACAATCACTTAATTACTCAAGTAATTATGTTATTCATAAATGGACTTAATTTACCTTCCCGTACAACATACCAAAACGAAATTAACACAATTTTGATAGACGGTGAGAGTATTAATTAGTGAGAATATAAGAATATAAAGAGACCTTTGTGGATGATCGATGTAAAGTTTGTTGATGTACATGGAATTTGGTTGAGGGATGTAAAATTCTTGAGCAGAACGATCAGGGATGCCTATTTCCCATAGCGTTGCTCCATTTCTTGGAGGCTCATACACAATGTCTCCAACATGAATGTCGCACTCTGCACCGTTTTATATAGGAGACCGACTCATATAAGTTTTTATTATAATTATTTATTCTTTTATAATGCACCATTAATGTTTATAAAAAAAATGGGTCTCATGTATACTCATGTGCATCGTGCACTCATAGTGCAATTATTAATAGTTGCACGATTCAATGTAAATAAGTTGTATTTTTTAGTATAAAAAATCGCACGATTCTAAAATGCACTATGAGTGCACGGTGCATCTGGATGCATGCAATAAAAATAAACACTACTTACGTCTTCAAATCAATACATGATAATAGACTTTTGAAAATATATAATATTATCTTCCGGATATGACTGGCCAATTAATTTTCATTATTATTTTCAATAAAATAATAATTTTTTTATTAAATCCTTATATAAATCTATGGTTAATTCTATAACATAAGAAAATATTGCTTCTTTAAAATTACACAAGTAGGACAATAAGTAAAATATAATGTTTCCATGATATTGAGTTTCTTAATGAAGTCAAATACTCATGCTTGCAACAACAAAAAATGATGCAAAAGTGATTGGAAACAAATAGTATTATATTTGTAAGTGGGTTTTCTATACACCATGTACACTTTGTATTTTATAGTGTATTTTTTAAATATACAATTTATTTATAATTAAACATAATAAATTGTTACACGTTTTAATGTAAACAAATTATATGTTTCAATATAACAAGTTGTATATTTAAAAAATACAATATAGAATGTACGTCACACTTATTGCATACAAGACTTAGCCTATATATATGTAGTGTAAACAAGACCGTGCGTCTCATATCTCATTGAATGCATTTCGTGAGACGAGAAAACCAAATGTAAAAATTATTATTTTGAAAGTAATTAAAAGTGACATTTTTCAAAAATAGGATGAATTGAAATAATAATTTTTATAATAATTGTTCACTTTTTATTCGAGAAGTATTATTTTTATGTGACACGACTCATACAAGTATTGTGGAAAATGAATTGAAGACCAGATTGACTTTATATGAAACACGCGCAGTTGATAAACTATACATATATATACAATTAAAAATTACGCTCTAGATGATGTGATGCGTTACTTAAACCTTAACTCATTTCTAGCTAGTAGAAACTGTAATTATAATATATGTAGTGTAAAAAGAATTAATTAAACCTGGATATATGTTTATGATTTCATGATGTTTGAAGTCTCCAATAAATCCAGGGATCCATGCATATAGATCATATTCCCCAGCTCGTATATTATTAATGCAAAAATAACCTTCTTCATCTGCTCTACTCCAAAACTGATACCCCTGAAAAATATAATAAACCACTATATTTTCATCAACTACTGTGTAGTGGTGGATTCAGAAATTTATAATGTAGTGGGATAGGAAGAAAATAATTTAGACCAATAACTTTAAATAAAATAAAATATTTTTAGTGTTTATTGAACTGTACTCGACGAAACTTCAAAACATAAAATTCATCAACAATTGAGTATACATCTACATTGTATAAGAAAAATTAAAAGAATAAAAAAAAACTTACTTGATCGGCCTTGAAAATTGAGGACGAGTGTTGAAAAAATAAAATTAAGAATGAAGAATCTCAGATTTCCTCTAGACACTAATTCCCTGCTCTCGGTGAAAATAAATTTTTTGAAGTAAAAATGTTGATTTTTTGTTTTAGATAAAATAAAAAATTAATTAAAAATGGGTGGATCTGTAGTCGTTTGGTGATATTATTACAGGAATGGAGGAATGTTGATGGGTTTTAAGTGGGTTCATATTTAGGGTTGGCATGTATAATTAATTTGGGTGGATTAATGAACTAATTTTAATTTTTTTTTTATATAATAATTACAATATATAGAAAATTTGTATTGGGTTGAAGCCCAACCTATCTCGCTAGTGGAACCGCCCCTGCTACTGTTTAATTATTTCATACTTCTTTATTAGTTCTACTTCTTTTTATATTTTATACTATTTTTAAAAATATCATTCTTTACCTTCAAATTATTACTCCTCCATCCTAGAAATATTAGGCCCAACTTTTGGGAACACAAATAAAAAAAAAGTGTAATAAATAAAGTGTTGAGGAGTAATATGATAAATTTTTATGTATAAAATAAATAAAATAATTAGATTGAGTGTATGTGAAATGTAAATAATAAAAGGACCGAATTTTTTTCTCTCTCTAAACACTACTACACATTTGAGCTTGGAGAGCTCCACTTGGACAGCCTTTTTTTCGAACAGCTCTCCAAGTGGTTCCTTGGAGAGAGGTTATATTTAAAAAAAAAACACAGCGGTTAAAAACCGTTGTCCAATATCACAGCTTAGACAGCGGTTCATAACTGCTGTGCAAGGGTAATTGGAGAGCGATTTTGAACCGCTGTCCAAGGTAAAGCTTGGACAGCGGTTCATAACCGCTCTCCAAGTGAATTTATTTTTTTTATTTTTTTTTGTAAAGCTTTTATTTTTTATTTTATATTTTTGTTTTAATTTGTAAATTCTTTTTAGGTACAGTTCAAATATTTTATTCTTTAAATTCTCGTGTTATTTCTTTTTAATATTCGTCGTATATAATGAGATTAACACAAACTCTTATGTAAAATTTGTTCATAATATTACTTGTTTAAATAGAAAAGTATTACTTGTTTAGATAGAAAGATATAACTTGTTTAAAGAAAAGTATTACTTGTTTAGATGAAAAAATATTACTTGTTTAAAGGAAAATATTACTTATTTAGATAGAAAAGTATTACTTGTTTAGAAGGAAAATTATTACAAGTTTAAAAGAAAGGTAATACTTTTTTTTTAAAAAGTACAAGTAAAAAATATAATTTAAATATAATTTAATTTAAATTTATATAAAAAAAATTATTATATAAAAATGTGATTGAATTAATAAATAAGATAATTGAAATAAAGAATTTAAAAAAAAATTGTAAGAAAAAATAATTTTTAGAACATATAGAATTAATTTCATTAAATAAACGCAAGAAAAATATTACTTGTTTAGATGAAAAAGTATTACTTGCTTAAAGAAAAGAATTACTTGTTTAAATAGAAAAGTATTACTAGCTTGTTTAAATAGAAATGTATAACTTGTTTAGAAGAAAAAGTATTACTTGTTTAAAGAAAAATATTACTTATTAAGATAAAAAAAAGTATATTACTTGTTTAGAAGGAAAAGTATTACAAGTTTAAAAGAAAGGTATGTAGTGTACTTTTTTTTAAAAAACAAGTAAAAAATATAATTTTAATATAATTTAATTTAAATTTATATAAAAAAATTATTATTATATAAAAAAGTGTGATTGAATTAATAAATAAGATAATTGAAATAAAGAATTTTAAAAAAAAATTGTAAAAAAACCGAATTCTAGGACATATAGAATTAATTTCATTAAGTAAACGCAAGAAAGCTAGTGCCCGAGCGGTCCCCCATGGGAGCGAATAATTGCCTCAATTAATTGGGAGACTTGGTGGCTTATATATGAGATGCTTGGTGGGTCCGTGCCTAAAAATCGATTTTTTTAAAAAAAAAAAAAGTGTTGGAGAGCGGTTAAAAACCGTTGTCCAAGTGTATATGCTTGGACAGCGGTTGAAAACCGCTCTCCAAGTGACCCTTGCAATGCGTGTTGGGGAATGAGTTGCACAGATCTATTCGGGGTGAATATTTAAATACAAATTTAATTCATTAATTATTACTAGCATGAATTAATCCTATATTAATTCAAATAATAATTGCAACAACATATCATGCATATAAAAAGCCACGTAAAACCTACGCATGCGGAATCTACGGGTTTACGTGAACGTACCTCTCGGGATGGCAGTGGCTTTGGTCGGACGGACTAACCAAAAGGACTTCCCAAGTATTCCCTTAGCCCTTGCTCGACAATCCGGTGGAAGGATACTCGCGAACAATTAACAAAAGAAAAAAAAATAAACTTTGTTGCACCACTTATGTGGATTTGCTAATATTTCCAGCACATGGAATTGTACTTGGGAATGAACTAATCATCCCCTATTTATAGGAGAGGAGGGGCACGAAATTTTGGTGGTTTTTCAATGTGGGAAAAGACTTTTCTTGGTCACCAAGAAATCTTGAATATATCCCATATATTCTTTTTCCCATAATTAAAATATTCCACAAAAATCCACCTCCTCTATTTTATGGTATAATTTTCGAAAATTTGAGCAAGATTCCAAGATTTAGATATTCTTGAATTTATGAGATATTCTTGTATTTCAAGAAATACATATCTTCCATAATATCTTTTCAAGAAAATCAAGAAAATCTTTCTTGCCCTCTATTTTCCAAAAATTTCAAAATCTCTCTTATGAATAACCAAGTGGGAGATTTCTTGAATTTAATGAGATAATCTTGTATTCCAAGAATACACATCTTCATTCCATAACAAAATTCAAAGAAAATCTTTCTCCTCTTTTTATTCATAATTTTCGAAAATAATGGGGAAATATAAGCAACAATATTTATTTTATTTTAATCACTTTTTTCAGTTATTGGACTATATGTTGGGCTACTCAGGGGGCCTTTAGGAGAATTAAGATTGGACCTTCTAATGGATCTTGAATATCTAATATTGAGCCACAATATAATTCAAGCCCATAAATATTAATTAATCCCACTACATAATTAATATTGACTATCCATCTTAACCCATATTACAAATCAATATGGCTCCGGTCATTATTTCCCCATGTTTAAGATCATCTAGCCCATTAATTAATTCAAGCCATTTGAAATAGCTTTCCGTTAATTAATATCTTTTGTCCTTGGTCGAGGAACGGTTCAACATTATTATCCATCTAGGAAACTAATTCCACTTGCAAGATTTGGTATGATAAAACTTATGAACCTCCCAAGGGCAAATCAAACAAGCGTATTTTGCACACGATTCTTCAGATTAAATCTTAGCAATCACATGTGACCAATAATATTGCCCAAGATAAAAAGTATTGAATCTCTCTCCGATTCGCTACCCATGATAAGTCAAAGCAATAGTTACCAATCCCACGTGATCCTATTTAAGGGACGAAGGTTAAGAAACAACGAACCACCGAGGTCTAATTCTTCCTTGTTCGATTCAAGAATTTATCCTCCCTGAGGTCCTATTCAAAAGATCGGTCATGCACTAGTGTAATCTCTTGGTCAAGACAAACCAATGAGCCTTACACCTCAACCTTTCACGATGGTTGTTCATTTCCATCTAGGTCGTGAATGGCGTACTTTTAGTTACAATGGACATTAATTTAATCTTACGTGATCCGGTATCACTAAATTAACTTCTGATGTAACACGCATTTAATTATTGAACAGTTATCAAATAAATATATATAACATTCAATCATATTTAAAGCATCAGTGATAAACAATTTATTTCAGTAAATAAGTCTGAGAATTCAGTTTCGATTATACAAAGTAAAAGCATACTTTTCAGTATAATCCCAACAATGCGGTTAAAAACCGCTGTCCAAGTACAATTTCTTGGACATCGGTTTTTTATCAGTTGTCCAAGCTTTGAGAGCTGTTACTTGGAGAGCGGTTATAACAGCTCTCCAAGGTCATTTTTCACAGCTGTCCAAGCCCAAATGTGTCTTAGTGAAAACTCCGGGCAAATGAACACATAAAGTGATGTCTTGGGCACCTTCAAATCCCCCGATCTAAGGTCGATGGCTGGAATATCAACGCTTTTATACCTTTGATTTTCTCCTCGTTGAGAGCGTGTTGTCTAGTTTTTGCTATTGTGATATTTTCGTTGTTTACTGTGTCGCTGGTGGCTATCACGGACTATGGATCGTATGATGGAGAATCTGAAGATAACTCAGGAAGAGGAGGAGGAACTGGTATTCGAGGAGGATAATGTGGAGGGAACGGAGGACGCATTGGATCTCTACCTGGCCGGGAGGTTCTTGACTGATCAGGTCATAAACTTTAATATTATGAAGGGGCGAATGGCAGATCTCTGGAAGCCAAAAATGGGTGTTCAAATTCGAGATATTGGTCGAGGATGTTTCCTGTTCCAGTTCTTCCATCAACTGGATCTCAAACGAATTGTTGAACGAGGCCCATGGTCCTTTGGAATTCATCCGCTCATTCTACACCATCTCCGCGCTGGAGAGGATCCACATCAGGTAACCCTTGATAAGTTGCCTTTTTGGGTTCAAATCACAAAAATCCCCATGGGATTCTTCAAAGAGCATATTGGAAGACAACTCGGGAATTTCACCGGCTGCTTCATGGAGTATGACAAATCCAATAGGGTTTCCCCGTGGCTACCTTTCATGCAGATTAGAGTTGAGGTGGATGTCAATGCGCCGTTGAAAAGAAAGAAGAAGATCAAAACAAGTTCTTCTTCGGTGGAGGTTGAGTTTGCGTATGAGGTCTTCAAGTGTTTTGTTTTATATGTGGAAGTGGAAGACTTGGACACTCGGAGAGCTTCTGCGATAAGTTGTTCAAAGCCGGAGGGGCTGAAGTGGAGAGACATTGGAGTATAACCATCAAGGCATCTCCAAAGCAAGCCCAGATTTCACCAGGGAGCAGATGGCTCCGTCAGGAGAGCTCTCCGAAGGGAACCGTGGATGGGAATGTAGGCGGTAGCAAGGGGGACGGTCCTCGCCGGAATCCTGATTTGGGTAAATTTGGTAACCAAAGAATATCCCAGGAATTAAATGCTCGCCCTGATATTCAGGGAGGTAGTTATGATACCAATCCCGAGAATTATGTTATTTGCCCAATTACAGGTGGTGATTCCGAGAATTTCGGGATGGTCAACAACTCATGTTTTGTTCGGTCAGAGGGTCATCAAGGTTTCATGGAAAATGATCAAGATACCCTAAATGAAATTAAAAAACGTAAACGCCTGTTGAAAGGAAAGGATTCTGGACATGAGGAAGGAAAAGAAGAGTCAGACATGGAGGACATGATCGTAGGAGATGGCGAAACTCAACATTATTTAATGGCAGGCCCCATTCATGGGGCCAGCCGGAAATCATGATAGTCCTCAGTTGGAATTGTAGGGGCTTGGGTCATCCCGCTACAATTCCATTTTTGTGTGAACTCGTTAGAATTCGGAGACCCGACGTTGTTTTCCTTTTCTAAACTATGTCTTATGGTGTTAGATTAGAGAGTCTGTGTGTTAAGCTTAGATACAACTGTTATTTTACATTGGATTGTATTGGCCGTAGTGGCGGTCTGGCTGTTCTTTGGAATGATAATGCTAATATTTCTGTCTTGAGCTACTCCATTAACCATATTGATTTGTCTATTAATGAAGATAACTCTCAATGGAGATTAACTGGATTTTATGGTGTTCAGGATAGAAGTCGTAGACATATTTCTTGGAACCTTCTTCGTACTCTTGCAAACGTCAATAATGACCCTTGGGCATGCATTAGTGATTTTAATGATTTGTTACCATCTTGTAATAAGAGGGATTGAATGAGCACCCACAATGGCTATTTCGGGGCTTCAGAGAAGCTATCGACGAGAGCAACCTTTCCGATATCCCTCTTATTGGTCATCAGTTCACACGGTTTAAAAGCCGGGGGATGCCTCATATGGTTGAGGAAAGATTGGATCGCGCCATGGAGAATCCAAGCTGGCACACCCATTTTTGGACTGCTACACTCCATAATTTGGTAGCACCGGTATCGGACCACAATCCAATCCTCCTCGACAAAACCCCGAAGCCTAAACGCATGAGTCGCCAAGGGTTTAGATTCGAAAATAGATGGTTGATGGAGGGGGAATTGAATACGGTTGTTCGTAAGTGTTGGGAGGGTTTCCACGATCTAAACATTGTTCAACGTCTCGAGGTAACCGGAGAAACTTTAAATACCTGGGGAAACAGTATGGATTCGAAGTTCATGCTGAAGAAGAAAGAATTGGAAACTTATATTTCTGAGTTGCAGAATGGCCTCTCTATCGTAGGGGGGATCAAGTATAAGGAGGCACGGGTTGAGCTAGGCAAGTTGTTGGTTCAGGAAGAGGTTATCTGGAAGCAGTGAGCTAAACTCCTCTGGCTACGTGACGGGGATCTAAACACCCGATTCTTCCATAGATCGGCATCTTCTCGAAAAAAGCGAAGGTAGATTTCTAGGCTGATGATGGCTCTTGGGTTGAAGGACAAGAGGGGCTTTGTTCGTTAATCAATGACTACTTTACCAATTTGTTTACAGCGAGCAACAGGGATTCAGATAACGTGGCTTTTCTTGATGCGATGGTTCCATGCATCTCGACCGAGCAAAATACTAAATTGCGCAAGGAGTTTACACTGAAAGAGTTCTCCGAAGCTATAAAACAAATGCACCCAGATAAAGCACCGGGCCCGGATGGGTTCAATCCAGCTTTTTTTCAGAGAGGTTGGGCGTTGATGGGCGAGGATATATTTCGAGAGTCCACAGGCTGGCTTCAAACATTTGCATTCCCTAAAGCTTTAAATCGAACCAATGTAGTCCTAATCCCTAAATGTGATTCCCCGCAAACGGTTCATGATTTGTGTACCATATCTTTGTGCAACATGCTTTATAAAATTGTGTCAAAAGTGCTATGTAACAGGTTGAAAGGGGTTTTACCAGGATTAGTTGATAAAGCCCAGTCGGCTTTTGTAGAAGGCAGGGCTATTCAGGATAACATTCTAGTAGCTTTTGAACTACTACCAGGCGATGAATAATAAATGTGGTGGGAAAGTGGGAGACATTGCTTTGAAAATCGACATAAGTCAAGCCTACGACAGGGTAGACTGAGTTTTCTCAGAGAAATATTGATGAAACTCGGTTTCTCGGAGACCTAGGTACGGTGGATGATGATGTGTGTGATGGGTGTGAAATATTCGATTCAAGTTAATGAAGATAATGTGGGACCGATCACACCGGGAAGAGGACTGCGACAGGGTGATCCTCTTTCACCTTATTTGTTTATTCTTTGCGCGGAGGGACTATCTGCTGCAATATATAAGGCTTGCATGGATAATTCACTGCATGGTAGTAAAGTTTATCGAGCAGCCCCGTTTGTCTCTCACTTATTGTTTGCGGACAACTGTTTACTATTCTGTAGAGCTTCTGAGATGGAATGTGCAAAGCTACGGGCAGTCCTTGATGAGTATGAAGAGGTTTCGGGGCAAGCGATTAACTATACAATGTCCGACATCTTCTTCGGTCGTAACATGAACGATGACATCAGGCCCGTTCAATCTAATAACCTGGGCGTCAGTAAACCATTAAATACAGGGAAGTATCTTGGGCTTCCATTGTTGGTAGGACGGGGGAAACGAGACATCTTTAACTATATCAAAGAAATGTTATGGAAGAAGCTTCAAGGATGGAAGAGCAAGAAATTGTCGAAGGCCGGTAAAGAAGTTTTGATAAAATCTGCTGCTCAAGCCATATCCGCATATTGCATGAGCACCTTTCTACTCCCTTCGACTTTGTTGGATAAGATGCATCGTATGATGAATGCATTTTGGTGGGGGTCGGATGGTGATGTGTCAAAGGGTGTTAAATGGATGAAATGGGAAAAGATATGCATGCATAAAGAGGCGGGGGGTAGGGGATTCTGAGACCTACATCTATTCAATGTTGCACTGCTAGCCAAAATGGGTTGGAGACTCCTTATGGACCCAAACACGCTGGTTTGCAAAATTTTGAAAGCTCGATATTTTCGAAGGGGGGACTTTCTAATAGCAAAACTCAGACACAACCCGAGCTACACTTGGACCAGTATCATGGCTGGTCAGGACTTGGTATGAAGAGGTAATCGTTGGAAAATTGGGAGAGGGGAAAATGTATCGGTGTGGAATGATGTGTGGCTGAATTATGATAATGGTTTTTACATTCAAACCCCGCACTTAGCTGCACTGGAAACTCTGAAGGTATAGGAAAACCTTGTTCCAGGAACCTTATTATGGAATAGGGAGCTGGTTGAGGGCATCTTTGACGAGATTGATTTTGTGAGGTGTTACGCATGCTAGTCGCGCCTTTGGGCTGTAATGATAAGTTGGTGCGACACTTCAGCAGAGACTGGCGCTACTAAGTTAAGTCGGGCTATAGGCTGGCCACATCTCTTGCGTTCGATCCGGAACTAGAGGTTGAAGGCGATTGGAGGAATCTATGGAGGCTGAGAGCCCCGCCACGTGTGAAAGACAGCCTGAGGAGAATGTGCCGGGATTGTATACCGCATAAGACAAACTTGTATGTAAAGAAGATTACGAATGATACCAGTTGTGTGCTCTGCGACCAATGCCCTGAAACCTCGTGGCATCTGTATTTTGTAGGGTGTTAGATGGAGGCTGAACTGTGGCATGTTATAGATTCAATGATTTATCAGATAGAATCGCTGAAGGAGCTCATCCTTCGTTTAATCGTGGGTAAAGATGGTGCCCTTATTGCCACAAATTTGTGGCAAATCTGGAAACAAAGAAATGCAAAATTATGGAGGGAAGATGTAAAACGCCGATGGAGGCGATTAGAGCGACGAAAGTGCTTCTTAATGAGTGGAAAGAGCTGCATGCTACTAGTACCAGCCGAACAACACTGAGGGCTTGCAAATCATGGCATCCACCGAATGAGGGAGAATACAAGAACAATGTAGATGCGGCCTTTTTTAACGAGCTATTCCAGACGGGGGTGGGGATGGTACTGAGGGATAGCAGTGGCGTTTTCATTGCATGTCGTACAGTTAGCTTCCCCGTATGTGTTGACGTGGATGTAGAAGAGGCGATGGGTTTCGAAGAGGCCCTCTCTTGGGCCGAACAACTCAATATGGGCACAATCAAAATTGATAGAGATTCCAAATTGGTTGTTGATGCAATTTCGTCTGAACAGGTGATGCACTCGATCTTTGGAGACTACATAAATAAATGTAAATTTATTCTTTCTAGTTAGCCGAACTTATCAGTTGGTTTTGTGAAGCGTGATGCCAATAGGATGGCCCATGCGCTTGCCCGGGCTTCTCGATTTTTTGAGAGTCCTTATGTCTGGGTTGATCCACCTGACTTTGTGGTTGGACTTCCGTCGAATAATTGCTCTTGCAATGGAATAAACTAAGTTTCTTTGTGTTCAAAAAAAAAAAGATTGAGTGTATGTGTGGGCCCCAAAAAAATACTCCCTCTGTCCTATTTTTTATTATCTGGTTACTGTAGACACTGAGATTAAGAAAAAGTTAGAGATAATAATATTAAATGGTGTAAAGTGAGTTTGGTGGAGGGAAATAATAGTATTAAATGGTGTAAAGTGGGTTTGATGGAGAAAAATAATAGTATTAAATAGTATTGAAAGTTGCTTTATTTCCTTTTTAGGAAATGACCAAACAAAATTAGGACGACTATTTACGGAAAGTGGACAATCAAAATTAGGACAGAGGGAGTAACATTTAGTGTAAATATATGAATATTGTGAACAATAAAGAGTTGGACTAAATGTATTACAATAAAGTGTTACCTAAGGTCAATTATGGTGTAGGGCAATAACAAGAGTTGAAATAAAAAATTACAAAGAAATAGAGGAGAAAATAGAGGATATCAGACTGTGTTTCAAAATATGTCAATATTGGTATCTATTTATAGAGAATTGAAAAATTCGAATTTTAATATATATATTTTTTTTCAAATACAAATTATCCACAATTTTTATATTATTCATATAAAATTTAATTATTCAATCAAGTAGTGACAAATGTCACTATATGATTGGACAACCATGATCAAGCTCATGGTTGAATGTCAAACAAAAATTCCAACAGTTTGCAACTCTTAATTTCATTTCCATTTTTTTTCCTTTTTTTGTCAGTTAGCGGCTGACCGGTCGCAATATGCACTGATATGGGTAATCTAAGAAGTTTCCTTTTATAGATGTGCAATTTTTTATAGGACGTTCTAAAAAGAAAAGTGAAGGAGGAGTACTTTATACTCCTTAATTTTTTTCCATCACACTAAATATTTACTTCCAAAATATTGTTTCCATATACATTAACATTATATATAGATATATACACCAACCCACATATATATAGTAGTAACTTGTAAGAGAGAGAATGACGCACCTTTCCTTCTGTTTGCCAAGATTCATCTTCTCCCTGTGGAGCCAATCCAATATAAGCTCCATTTCCAAAAATTAGATCATCACTTACATACCTATAAATATATAATCATATATATGTGACAATCATTTAAAATATTGACCAAGTGATCAAAGTCAACCTCAAAGAATTTGGATGAAATTATTATTATAAAAAAAAAAATACCAGTCTTTAACTAAAAATGTTCCACTGAGTTTTCCCCTGTGGGCTGATGTTGGAAAGTCCTCTGATGCTGGAAAACTATACGGCCACATCTCAACTTGCTCCAATGCCTGTCATTAATTAATCAATCATTTCCAATATTCATATACAAATATATCATGATGTGTATATGTCAATATTATTTTATATATGCAGACATGCTAAAAAGGGGCAAATACTTGTGTGCACTTTTTGCACTAATTTAGAATTCGTGCAATTTAATTTTAGGGATTTTAGTTTTTACTATATTTCAACTTTCGAACAAGATCCAGGCCCAAACCGACCCGACCTAACCCGGACCCGATCGGAATGGTTCATGATTTGGGTTCGGGTTCTGATTTAGGGTTTGGGTTTAGGTTTAGGTTTATGGTTCTGTGTTCATGGTTCAAGGTTCAGGGTTCAAGGTTCAGGGTTCGGGTTCAGGGTTCATGGTTCATGCTTCGGGAATGGAAATAGAAATTGAGGGGGAAATCACCCAAGTTCTAGTGTGTGGTTAATCTAAATTAAAATTGATTTCAATTGCACCGTGTGCAATTGGTGCACACAATTATCACTCCTAAAAAAATGTCATTTGCATGGTTGTATTTAATTTGAGAAAAACAAGTTTGTTGGTTCCATAATTTTTCTGTAGTTTGTTTTTCATCTAAAAATTTAATTATTCAGTTTTGATCAATAACTAACTCGACTGTCCTATTTTGATCTTTTTTTTTTTGAAAAATAGAAAATTACATCGTTTCGACCGCACACAAGTCACATGCCAATTAAAATTGGGGGTTTTCAAGCTCGTAGCTGACGTGGATGCTGGTACGATTTTTTTTATTTTTTCTGCAACTTAGGAAGAATCTTCTTGCTTTTTCTAATTTTTAAAAAATATTTTTTTATTATAACAATAAGCGATCACTTCAGCTACGAGCTCGAAAACTCCCAACTTTAACCAGCATATGACATGTGCATGACCGATAACGATAATGTTTTCTGTTTTTCAACTAAAATGTGAGACCAGAATTGGACAATCGAGATAATTATAGGATCAAATTTAGATTGTTAAATATTTTTAGACAAAAAACGAATTATAAGAAAGTTACGGGACCAAAAAACTTAGTTTCTCTATTTAATTTACATTGAAGATCAATAAATGAGTAATTGTAATTACCTGGTTTTTGGCATCTTCCCAAAGCGAAAGAGGGTCTGAATCTGTAGAATTGAGATACATAAACACTGGACCAAACACTTTCTTCCATGCCTCTCCTTCATCAAATTTCAACACTAAATCCTCACCACCATAATGAGCACTAACAAACATCTGAACCCAATAATCAAGCTCAGAACTTAAATCAAATTTAAATTACATTTATTAGAATTTATTGATTCATAGGGCGTGTTTTCAAAAAATTACAAGTGATTATAATCACATAGAATCGTGTGTAAAAATAAATTCCGAGTGTATAAACCTTTCTTGAAAATCAACCGTGTCTAGATATAGTCGTGCTAAATTAAAATAAATCACTTTTACACCAACCATTATATGTGGGATCGACTCGTACTTCTCATACCAGAATTAAACATTGTATACTTGCACTTGACTTTTTTTGTATTGAGAAAATAGGGAATATTTTTGCTTGTAAAACTAATATTACTAATTGCTTTGTAAGAGCTAATAATATTGCTTGTAAGACTAATATAACTTTTTGGAAAGACAAAGTCTTATATGCATCCAGGTGCATATGCACTCATAGTGTATTTTAAAATCATACAACTTGTTATACTGAAAGATACAACTTAATTACACTGAATCGTGCAATTATTAATATAAAAAAATAATTGCATGGTTCAGTATAAATAAGATGCATCTTTCAATATAAAAAAGTTGTATGGTTCTAAAATGAGTGCACGGTGTACTTGAATGCACAAGACTTATTTTTTTGAAAATTAATACTATTGTTTTGTTCAATTTTACATTATTCTACTCATCAAAGTAATGAATAGGGATTATTAAAGTAATTTAATACCTATAAGCAATTAATTAAAATGCAATTAGGTACGTACAGAAAGAGTCACTGGACCAACGTGGGATGTAAGGTCTTGTTTGAGGGGCCCACCCGTCTTGAACTCATTGCTGGCAGTTATCGCCCAAAAACCAACACCTGATTCCTCGCAAATCCATCCCTGGGCTTTCATATCTTTATTATCGATTGAGTATTCGTATTTGTCGTCCACCTAATTCATTTATTTAATTATATACAATCAGTTGTTAAGCTTGAGGAAATCCAACACTTATTTTGATTTGGAGCATCTAAAATCTAAATAATAATTAATACAAGTATTCCTTTGTTCATATAATTATTTGATTCGGTTGGAGAATGTATAAATTGAATGCATAGAAAGTGGCTGATTATTCTGCTTCCTACTCGAAGTATATATATGATATTCATTTTTTACATTTTTATTACTTGGATGGATGAAATGAGATAATCAATATACTCTTTTGACATGTTGACAAGAAATAATGTAATATATAAAAAAATTTGGTGAGATCAGGCAAATATCGGACTAGGGTGTACAAAGACGATTTTAATTGAAGAATATATTTCATTGTTCCATTAAATCAATTTGAGTAATTTTTTAAAGAGTTAATATCCGATGAAACTTATTTATAATATAAAATTTATACCATTATATTTATAAATTAATATTAGTATATTTATCAATTAATATTATTACACTTATGAACTAAGAATACAATATTAAAGATTATTAATATTAATTTATAAAAGTAATGATATATATATATATATATATATATATATATATATATATATAATTTAAAAGTATAATGATATCAATTTTATACTATATATGAATGATCATAGGAGAATTTGTGTTCTTTAAGACGATAATATTTAATTTATTTTTCACACATTAGACCATTTCACAAAAAATATATATTTTAATCTCTCATTCATCATAAATACAATTAATTTTTTTGAAAAATAAATACAATTAATTAAATCTCTATATGTGTAGAAAATTAAGAGACTTTATTCTTAAGATTCTCTCACGTGAAATTAATACGAGAGCCCTATGTTAGTAGACAAAAATATACATAAATTTGAATTTGTCTTATAACGTGTCTAACTTTTTTCCTAGAGTTGGCATCTTGAGTGTCAGGGTGCACAGCGTGAAATTTAAATGTATATTTATAAGATTTGATATGGAGCCTACTAGTGGGCTTATGAAACCTAATAGCTTATGTGACATTCCTAAATTAAATCCTAAACTATGAACCGTAAACCCTAAATTATTAATCATTCGGGTCGGGTGAACCATGAACCGCTTGGGTCGGGTTTGGGTCAGGTTTGGACCGGGTAAAAAAATTATTAGGCTCCATAAGAAGCTCACTAGTAGGCTCCATATCAAATATATATATATATAATTTATTGCATTAAAATATACAATTTATTTATACTGAACTTTTGAAGCGCTACTAAATGGCTCGAAGGCTCGACGACACTTCATAATTGGACTTTTGATCATTTCAATTTGTATTCAGGTATATTTGTTGGTAAGAAAGGGAGCAAATTTGGGATTGATTTGTGGATCTGCCTTTTTTTTTGGAATATTTAGAAAAGCATAAACAAACTAATCTTTGAAGGTATTATTTCAGAGAGGAGAAGATTATGGAGAAAACTAAAAGAAGGTACTGAAGGTTGTGTTCCGCAAAATTCCCTTCTTTTTGTAATTTTTTTTATGAATGAGTTGCTTGTTAATTCTAGGAAAATCTTAGGATGCTAAATCCTAGGAAAACCTTGTATCTAACAATTCATTTTTAATAAATTATTTTTTCTGATAAAAAAAATTATTGACATTGAATCATGCGATTTTATCGGTGAAAATAAATTGCATGATTTAGTATAAATAAATTGTATATTCTAATAAAATAAGTTGTATGTTTTAAAAATACACTTAAATTGCACAGTGAATTTAATGCATATAAGACCTTGCATATGTCTTTTCCAAAAGGTAAATGTACTACTCCCTCCCTCTTATTCTTATTTGAGCATTTGCAAAAAGATCACTCCTAAATTTAAATCAGCATTTCTATAAATAGCAATAAAATATTTTTTTTTTATTTTTATCTATACCCCTCAAACATCTCAATATTACACTTATTTCATTACTTTTTCAATACTAAAATTAACTTTATCTCATTTAATTTACAATAATGTCATTACTTTACCATTTAACTCCAATTAAAAAATAATTGTATCCCTTTTAATAATACTCCATCCATCCTATTTATATATATAGAATTGTTTTTCTTTTATGGTTGTCTTAATTATATAGGGGAATACCATTTCATATAAAGTAATTTTTTCCCAATTATATAGACTTATTTTCATATAGAGTAATTTTTTCTAATTTATTTACTAATATAACCTCATGCATTAATTACACTGAAAGTATAACACTTATTAAATATGATTATAATAGAAATTGTGTTTGTCTAATTTACATTTTCAATACTACCTCCGTCCAACTCAATTGAACATTTGCCAAAAAGGTCCGTCCCAAACTTAATTGAACATTTCTATAAATGATAACATAAAATCTTTTCTCTTTTATCTATATCCTTCAAACACTTCAATATTACACTCAATGTCATTAATTTTCTAACATTAAAGTCAATTTTATCTCATTTAATTTACACAAATGACAGTACGTACGTACTTTACCATTTAACTTCTAACTTTATCCATTTTAATAATAATAAATAATTATTTTATTAAAACTCATGTGTACAGTAAATGTTCAATTAATTATGGGACGGAGGGAGTAAATTTTTTTATTTTTTTATAAAAAGTCAAATAAGTCTGTATAATTGAAACAAAGAAAATAATAAACTACTCTTACATTAACTAATAAACTACTCTTACATTAAAATTTCTACAAATAATAAATGTTGAAATAAAAACGAGATAGAGGGAGTGTAATATATTGTATCAGTGTATAGAAAATTATTAATAAAAACAGTGGGTACGTAGCTTGGAAATTAATAATGAATTAGTACCTCTCCAATGAAGTCAGGTTCAAGGGGATTAACAAGGAGGACAGCTTCAGGATAGGCCAAGGGTACTCCTCTACCAGGTAACCTGTCATCTGGTAACGGCATCTTTCTTTGCCTATTCTCTTCTATTGCCATGTATTTAAACCTACATTCAATCGGATATATATATATATAAAATTCATCTTGTTTATTTAATTTTTCTAACACTCTTCATCATTGTGTGCTGAATTCTCATACTCCATTATTAAAAGGAGGATCATTGAGTAAACAATTTAATATATATGAAGTTGCTTTCAGCGAGAATCTAACCTAGAACGTGGGTTAATTGTGATAATTTGTACTCCGTTTCATGCATGAGACCGTCTCATACGAATTTTTATCATATATATGGTCGATTGATCCATTCATATATGTAATGATATCAGTTTCACTATGAACAAGTTTTTCTGAAAAGTTTGTATATATTTATAATTTTGGCCAAATAGTCAAATTTAGCCTATACTTTTGATTTTTCATCAATTTTATCACATATTTTTTTCTCTCTTCAAATTTAGCACATAGTTTAATTTAATACTTAAAAATATCCCGAGTCACCATTTTTGGAAAAGATCGTTTGATGTGGTCGTCGGAGGTCACCTGTCCAGCTAATGTATAAATATTAAAATAAAAAAAATAAAAATATCACCACTTAAAATTAGAAAATGCGGAATATAAAAACATCTCGGGTCACTATTTTTTAATTTCAGACGGTGAATTTTTAATTTTAATATTTACATATCAGCAAGACAAATGAATTCCAATGACCACATCCACTACTACACATTTGAGCTTGCACAGCTGCACTTGGACAACCATTTTTTCAAACAGCTCTCCAAGTAACAGCTTGGAGAGCGGTTTTATAAAAAAAAAAAAAACAAAGACAGCGGTTTGAAACCGCTGTCCAAGATTTAAATCTTGGACAGCGGTTTCAAACCGCTGTCTAATACCACTTGCACAGCGGTTAGTAACCGCTGTCTAAGTAAACACTTGGACAGCGGTTAATAACCGCTGTCTTTTTTTTTATATATTAGAACCGAGACCTAGCTCTCAGAATCCTTCGTTAATTTCTTTCTCTCCAATTTCCTCTCCCCCCAAAATTGCCGCAAAAACCGAAGACCAAATCGCCGCCGTCGTCGGTTTCCCTTCAACAAATCATGTGATGATCCAGATTGACTTTGCTAGCCGCCGTCGTCGGCTTCTCCCTCTCCCCAAATCGTCACGGCGCCCTCCCTCCTCTCTTATCGCCCCGCTTCCTCCCTCCTCCCTCCCCTACCGCCCCCGCCGTCGCCATCCTCCCCTACCTCCATGATAAATCGCCGCCTCCATAACACTTAGTTGGTACAGTGGATTGTGGGATCTTTAATTTGGCTTTTTTTAGCTGAAATTATATATTTTGCTTCAATCTTAGTTTAATTTGTTTATATTATATATGTTGCTCTTGTTGTTTTTTGAACTGAACTAATCTTGTTGTTTATAACACTTAGTTTTGTTTATATTATATATGTTGCTCTTGTTTTTTAGCTGAAATATTATATTTTGCTCCATAACACTTAGTTGCTCTTGTTGTTTATATTACTGGTCTACTTCAGAAGACAATGTCATTCAAGCCTAATACACATGTGTTCATAGTATAAGAGTATGCTATCAACTGAAATTTTAATTTATAAGTAGATGATGCAGATGTAACTTATAAGTAGATGTATCATGTATGCATGCATAGATAGTTCTTATCGGAAAGTGTTAATGTTCTTTAGGTCTATGGCCTAGAATGCTTTCTGCTATGAAGTAATTCACGGTTCTTTTTTCGTTTCCATGTGATGCATGATTATTGGGCCTGGTAGAAACAATGAGGATATTCATGTAATGTCTGTGCAGATTTAGGTTCTTATCCGGACCATGTTATGGTTTCTATACAAGGTATTTCTCCTAGAACGCCTAGTGTTGTAAAATCACACACCATTACATCCTCCCCGCCACGCTATGTATGATTGTACCTTGTAGAAAGCGAGTTCGATATTTTGGTCGATGTCGGTCAGAAGAGATTAAACATCCGGTTGACCAATCTGGTTATGCCACATAGAAATGTTGTTAATACATGAAACATCCGGTTGTGAATATTGTTTGTTTTTTATTTATTAAATGTTGTTTTTACGCTTTTGAGGATCATGTCTCATTTGCCATATCCAGGAGATGATGGAGATTACGATGGAGATCATGGTGCATATGATCATGGTGCATATGATGACTTGAGAGAGTGTGACGATGCTCCCACCACCACTAGCGACGGGGGAGAAGCGCTTTTCGGGGGTATAGTCACAATGTCATCTATTAAGAGAGCTCAGTAGTGAGGAAAACACTCGTAATTTTATTACAATTGAGCGATTTGAAATCGATAAATATATTGATTGATCGTTGAACCTAATTAAATACTATGTTATTGCAGTTATCGTTCAATGAGTTTGGACAGGCAATAGGAAAAGAGAGTGAGTCGTTGTCCTTCTACATTGGAGCTGCAGTCAGGAGCGTGATCCCTATCGTGCTGCCAGCCAAGGACTGGCGTGGCCTCAAACTGACTCATTTGAAGGAAAGATTATGGGACGAGCTTACGGTATGTTAATTATATATTTATTGAAAGTTGTAGTATGACCCTTAAATTTACTAAATCGTTATGTTATATGCGTATAGAATACCTTCAGAGGTCTTGACCTCACAAAGAAGAAGCAAATATTGTCGCAAGCTGTAGTAATGGCCAAGAATTTCCGGACTTGGTTGAGAAGTAATACACGAGATCCGGAAACTGGTCTTTACTCGGCTAGTCCGCCTCCTGCGTATCAGAATAACCTATGGTGGCTCCATCTTTGGGAGGAGTTTTTGAGCGGCTATGGAGGATGATTTCGGGTAAAATTGATCAATGTCATTTCCTCAATTTCTAATGCCCTAAGTTTTTCGGTGTTTATCATATTTCTATTTATCTTTGTAGGATCGAAGTAATAAAAAATCGCCATCAAGCCAAGTCGATGGAGGCGCGATATAAATGGATCGAACAAAGGTTATGCGAATAAGAGAAAATATGGTGAGATCAAAATCCTAACTTTTAAATTTTTTTTTATATATTCACTTTTAATATATCTAATAAAGGGACACGTTCATCACTATCGTAGAAAAGAGGAAAAGAAAAAAACTGGAGAGATTGAGCCTATTGTTACCCGTTTAGACTTATTTAGGACTACGAAAGGGTCGAGGCAGGGAATATTCACGATCCCGATTGCACAACGCATCATCGAAGAAGTGGTAATCTATCCATTAATTTATCTTTCAATTACAAACTATTATTTATAAATAAATAATAAAATAATAATCTTTTGTTTTTGTGATTCGGGAGGCGTCTATCTCGAGACCATGGCCTCGGCGACATACATTCGCATGATCGGCCCGATGATCTGTTTTGGGCGGGGCTATGGGTCGCCATGAGCATCATCCCGCCATTTTCACGAAGTGTCGGATATGGCGTGTGAAACATCTTTAGCAATGGTTTTGGTCTTCAAGCCATGAATATGATGGGTATACTAACGGAACAAGGTTGCCAAGTTGGCTAAAGATGTGGAACGTTTGAGGTCCGAGAAAAGATCGAGCCGCGGAATGTCGTCGAGTGGAGCAAATTTGTGAACATAGTGTCGCTAATGCTATGTTTTACTAACCCTAGGGAGGACGACTTTATTGAGGCACTTCAAAACGTCTCACATGTATCAGATATGCATGTCTCACATTTGTTTTAATTAAAGACTAGTGTATTAAAATTTTCTAACTAAATATCTTATTCGAACAGCCAACGACCTTTTTGCTCATATCTCGGAGGATCCCGACGGTTGGTGGCCACGAGCTCGTTACCTGACTCCCATGGAATGATTCATGGTCATCCGTCTACCCTAGTTTCGTGAGGGTCACACTCGATGTACCCGTGTCGGAGAGGAGGATTGGGCCGGTGCAAAACCAATCGATGAAGCCGTCACAGTCGGAACAACGGTCGGGCACTTCATCGAATGGCCGAGCAACTTGGTCTCTAGCACCATGAGGGTAAAATATTTGTTATTAAAGTTCATTATCTTATTTGTGGTTCTAAATAATATTGCAAATTAATTGTAGAATATGCCGACCCCACATGAGGCTAAATCGAGGGACTCCACTGCGCTAAGACTTGGTTATCCCATATTTGGAGACTTAGATCACGATGATCATTTCTGATCTAGGGTGAACCGGATGGTATTGTCTAGTGCTTTTCGATATAAATCCACAGTTCCCATGCTTGCTCACTTTCATCAGAATACTTTCCAAGAATTCGTCAGTGAGGAACATGTGCGCGAAGTCTTGAATGGCGAGTGGTTGAGTGCAACCACCATAGCCCTTTACCTCAGGTATGTGTTTACTAATTCTCAATATTCACTTTCTGTATAGTTTAATTTTCTTTTTAAATATTAATTAGCGTATATATGTTGGTTAAGGATATTTGGGTGAGCTATATCTCTCCAGAGATAACCGAGCAAGTGGAATGTACTCTTCGTCTCCCCCAAGTGTCTTGCATAATGGGTGATAGGTGCAGACCATGGATGGGTTAGATTAATCACATCTTTGAATCTAAGCGGGAGCGATCATCTCATTTTTTTGGCCAACAAATGTGGGGTGAGTGATAAACATTTCGTTAAAATTTGTATTCATGTTTATAATATTTGCACATATATATGCTAAATTTGCAGTTAATTTTAATACTCTCAATATAATATAGGAACCATTGGGTGCTGGTCGCCATACACATGAATACATTAAGTGTGTATTTTTTGGACCCAACTCATGATGGAGTTTATTCTAATCGCCCTGATCTCGTTTCATATATGGAAGCGTAAGTTCATTTTTAATATTCTATACAATGATTTGTTTTACTTTTAAAATTATGCATATTTAATCTATTTTTATTTTTTAATTATAATAATAATAGTGTGATGACGATGTATCGGAGTCACCTTCAGAGTCAGGGCTCAAGATCCAGGTTAAATAAAGTGAACTGGATTAACATTAAGGTAAATTTAATTTAGTAAATTATCAAACTAATTAATAGAAAGAAATCATAATTGTAATACGTGATTATATTGTTAATCAACAGGTTCCGAGGCAACGAGATAATGACCATTGTGGACATTTTGTTTGTTGCTTTATAGAAGATATAATTCGCGCTTCTATAACAAACATTCCTCCCAATGTAAGTCAATTATTGATTTATTTAAATTATTATTGATTGAATAAAAATTCATACTATATTGATTGATTCGTTGTTTGCAGTTTGTCTATGAACGTGAGCTCAAGTCTTACTCTAAGAAAAGACTGGAGAAATGGAAAAACGATTGGACGGGGTACCTTTACAATCGTTTCTTATATTCATACGATCAATATTGAGAGAATGTTGTTTGAAATATTGGTAGCATGTAATTAAATTATATATTTGTGATGATATATATTTCATGTTTTTGGTGTATTGGACGTATGTTTATGATTGTATGTTTATATATTTCGATGTTTTGGTATATATATGTGGTTTATGATTTTATTATAGAATTTTTGGTTTATGTTATATGGTATTGGACGTATATATAAGTTTTGGTTTATAGTTTTATTATAGGATTTTTAAAATGTAAATTAATAATTAAAAAAAAAAGATATTGGACAGCGGTTTTCAACCGCTGTCTATGTAAAATAATAAACGAATTAAAAAAAATATATATTAGCTTGGACAGCGGTTGATAACCGCTGTCCAATCTTAAATTTGAAAAGCGGTTAAAAACCGCTGTCCAAGTGCTTTTCTTGGACATCGGTTTTTTATCAGCTGTCCAAGCTTGGACAGCTGATGCTTGAAGAACGGTTATAACCACTCTCCAAGGTCATTTTTCACAGCTGTCCAAGTCCAAATGTGTATTAGTGATCAGACAGACTTTATCGAAAATAGTGACTCAAAATATTTTTAATTGTATTAAGTGAAAATATGTGCTAAATTTAGAGAGAGAAAAAATATGTGCTAAAATTAATAAAATATGCTAAATTTGATTATTTGACCTACAATTTTTATAGAGCGTAAAGTTTGAAGTAAGTATTTACTTGTCCTTGCTGAGCTTGAAAACAATTCTGGTTTCAGGAAGGTTGAAAGCTGGCCACCCCTCCAAATGCTCGTAAATTGCATATGAATAGAATCCTGAGCAATCCCGAAGCAGTACGAACCTACAATAATTAAAATCAACACAAGTTTATTTCCCTATGTTAATGTCATTATGCGCTAAAAAAAAAGTTAATGTCATGATATATATATCCTAAATTATATTTATTACAATATTATTTTTTTGTGACATTTAGTTACCTTTTGTCGACGTTTAGTGGAGAAAGCTTTCCGTGAAGGGATGTATCCCAAGTTCTTGAGAATGATACCTCTATCTGTTCCTCTGTTTCAACTACAACCTTGAAATTGCTTCCTTCGATTCTGCAGAGACACCTTAATTACTTATTTTCCCCCCCTTTTTCGTGCTACAAAACTTGAGGTTAATATCAAGAATTGTTCTGTAGCTAAGTTTGTATTCAATTTTAGTCCTATATATTTTTACTTCCTTTAATTTTGGTCTTGTATGTTTTTACTATTTTTCATATTGGTCCTGCGTGTGTGCTTCTAGTTTTTCTATTTAATTTGAACATTTTTTGTGTCTAATTTTAATTAGTTCTATGTTCTTACTTTTTTTTTTCAATTTTACATTAGAATGATTAAAATTGACATTAAAATAATTAAAGTTGGAAAAACAACAAAATACAGAACATAAGTTGGATGCAATCTAAGTTACAAGACCATTCTTGACAGTTAACTTACAAAAACTTCTAAGGGAATACATGTTAACAGTTCGTATTCATCCTTTCAATTTGATTTGCATCTTATATTGTGTTCATGTGTCTGTGTGCGTATTTATAATTTTATTATACCATGATCCCGAATAATTGTATACTCATACATACTACTTCTTCCGTTTCGTAAAATTTATCGCTTTAATTTTGTATAGAATTAATTTTTTTTTTACAAGTCTACCCTTTTTAATAGGGTAGTTAAATACTCCTTCCGTCTCAAAGAAACGTGCATGTTTGTTGTTTTCACGTATTTTTGCGAGCGAATTTTTTATTAGTATTTGAAATGATAAAATAATTTATAAAGATGCATGCAATAGATGAGAGGTAGATCTATAATACATCTCTTTAAAAATTACTTTATCATTTGAAATACTAATAAACAACTCGCTCACAAAAACTCGATAATAAAGTAAGTGTTCACGCTTTTGTGTGACGGAGGTAGTATGAGATACCAATTAATTATTTATTATATTTACTCTTTTTAATTAATTTTTGGGTAGAGTGTAAAATTAAGGAGAAATTGTATGGAGTATAAAATTAAAGAAATATTGATGAAAAAATATATGAATAAAATAGGGAAAAACGTGGGAAAAAAAAGAGGGTAAAACGGCAAATATTCTGAAACATAAAATAAACATAAAAGCGACATACATTAAAAAACGAAGGGAGCGTAAAATAGTGGTGTGTAATTAAGATTATGGACGTGGTACCAAATTAGAATATTGGATCAAGCTGGCATGCATATTCATAGTAGTATAGTACTTGTTTTTTATTTTACATGATGTTTATTTTTAATTTTTATTACATACTTTTCAAATGTTCCGGTAGTTCCAGTAGTTCCGGGTGGACTCCAAACAAGGTCCCAATACCTGCATTTATAAATAAGGCAGATATTTAAATGCTTTAATTATTAGATGAGTCCTCAAATCCTATATTATTATGTTACTTCCTCCATTTTGGTATAAGTTTCTTGTTTTTTTTGTTGTTGTAAGAATAATAATAAAATAATAAAAATGAAGTGTAGTTGTGGGTATTGGGAGAGAGGAAAAAGTATGTGGAATAATAAGTGGAGTAGTGAGTGACATTCTTTGTAATATTGTGTGAAAAGTGGGGATAAAAATTATGGATAGTAAAATCACTTTTTCCATTTATTGAAACAAGAAACTTATTATGGGACGAATGAAAAAAGAAAGGGAGAAACTTATAGCAGACGGAGGGAGTATTACTTATTACCCTCTATTAGATTCATCATTGGCTGTTTCCAGTAGATTGTCAATGTGATTGTATTTAATCGCAGTTACCATGCCACCTGGTTTCGATAGTGTGACTCTAATGATGCCATTCTCCAAAACCACCTGCAATAATTAATTAATTTAATAGTCACATGCATGCGATTAATAAGTGAACATGTATTTTTGCTAGCTATCTTTCTTGAATTATATATACTTACACGAACAAATTTGATTCTATTACAACATATAAGTATTTTGTGGTGATGTGATTAAATGTTGATGCTGTGATACCTCCATAAAGAACTCACCAAATTGCACCCATATATATATATTTAAATCGTATTTAAATATGTATCTCTTACATGGCGATTTTGAATATGCAGACGTAGTTTTGAAGTTGACATTGTTTTTCTCCTGGCCTGTGTGTATGTATGTTCGATCTTTTTTTCTGCCAAAAAATGAATAGATGATCAGTTTCTAGTTTACTTATAATCAACTTATATATATACTGATATACATACAACTCCTTGCTCTTTTGACCTAGCCCTAAGCGACACCTTTGAACTTGGAGTAAGTCACTTGGATATAAAGAATCCAAAACAGTCTCATAATTTTTCACCTTTTTTAAAATGGTCCCAAAAAAATTGAACATACTAAATTAATCCCAATTTTATTCGAATTGTACCATTTTCGTCCCAACTTCATCGGAATTGACGAAACGATGTCATTTTTGGTCATGTGTCTTGCATGTGAGCATTAAATTTGGAGATTTTCGACTGAAATACATGACTAAAAACGACGTCGTTTCATCAATTCCGGCGAATTTGGGACGCAAATGGTACAACTTGCGAAAAATTGGGATGAGTTTCGTACATCAAACTTTTTGGGAACTATATTGTAAAATGTGAAAAGTTACGGGATTATTTTAGATTCCACTGCTAAGTCACTTATACACTTAATATTATCTAATGATAACAATCAATAACGTTTAATAAAAATAATTAATATTGATAAATTAATTATATTTTCTAGATAAAACAACTAATATTATTGATATTAAACATACGTTTGAATTGCACGGCGCACGTGGTACATACAATACTTTTGAAACTTGAATTAATTTTACTAGCTACTTTGTTAGGTTCATATAACTTGAAACCAAATTCTTGTGCAGGACCGCCTTGGGCTAGATGAGTCATAAGATGAATTTCTTGATTCAAGTATCCACCTAAATATAATTTTATTAGGGTATATGTATGTGTGGATTTATTTATTTTATTTCAACTCTCTCATAATTCAGTGGCATGATTAATTAGGATCAAGGGTGCAGAAATCGGTAGGCGCCGGCGGGCGTTCCTAGGCCGCTTAGCGCCTAGGCCGTCTAGGCGCCGCCTAGAATTTTTTTCCTTTTCTAGATATTAATTTTACTTTGAAATTTTCAACATGAAAAATAAAAAATCACAACAATTAACATAAAAGCATAGTCATAATTACAAAATAAGAACTCAAAAGTAGTGTTTTTAATTTTTAGATTTCTTTTAATTTAAAAAAAAAAAAATCGGCCGCCTATGCCCGCCCAGCCGCCTTGCCCGCCTAGGCGCGAAAACGCCTAGAACGGCCGATTTTGTGCGGTTATCATGAGACGACGATCGCGCCTAGCGATTATTTTTTTTACATCCTTGATTAGGATGTAACTCTGTATATCCTCAAATTGAAATTTTCCATTGCGAAAAAGAAAAATAAAACGTACCTTCATTTTTTACTCTAATTTCAATTTAATTGGGAATGTCATGTATATATAAATATTATGCTGTTTTTTTTTTTTTTTTTTTTTCGGGTTAGTATGAATTTAATTAATACTCCCTTCTATTCAGAAAACTGATGGTTTAAGGTAGAATTATTTATTCAAATAATTTGATGTTTCACTTAATTATTATCATATTCTTTTCTCCTTTTGCCTTTTCTCAATCCAAAGAAGAAAAAAAAAATCACTCATAAATATTTTCAGGTTATCTTATTAGCCCAAATTAGTGGAACGAGATTAGCTAAAGTCAAGTAATATGGTAAAAGATAAAATAATTAATAAGAATATATTTGTTATTGTACCTCTCAATTCTTAATTTTAACAACAAATTGTAAAATATCAGTTTTTCTGAATCGGAGAGCAACTCCCGAATGTTAAAGTTCCACACTACTGCAACAATTAGAAATGCTCCCAAGAAATTAAATTGTACTTTAATTGGATGGGAAACTTTGAAGTTTAATTAAGCTTGGGTGCCTAACTAATTACTACAATTGACAACTCAAAACTTACTAATAAGTATATAGGTATAAAAAAATTACACATAAACAGGTACACTTGCACATTCTGTGCAAATTCGACATAATATATGCAATTATTTTATGAGTGACTCTCCTGTGCACCATTTGCCAAGATGCAATTGGTGCACTTGAATTCAATTTCAATTTGGATGAAACATCTACACCATAAACACTAAATAATGAACCCTAAATCATGACTTATTCGGGTCGGGTGAACCATGAACCACTCGGGCCGAGTGAACCATAAACTACTCCGACAGGGTTTGGGCCCGGGTTGAAAAAAAATAAAAAATTAAAAGCAAACTGAAATTGAAAAAAAAAATTTGAAAAAAATTAGAAAAAAAGCTCCTAAAATTAAATTGCACCAAATTAATTTGGTGCAAATGGTGCACATGAGAATTTGCCTTATTTTATACCTATTAATAATTTTTTTAAAAATGTATACCTATTAATTATTTGATTTAAAATTTTGTATCCCACAGTAATTATTCCATTACATTTCTTGGGCCACAAAAGAAACAAAACAAAAGTGAAAATCGAGAGGAGTTGTGGGTAAGCAAGCTAGATAAAGGGTTTATATTACTTCACTTCAACTGCAAATGAAGAAAGCAAATATGAACTTTTTTTTGGTTAGTGCGTACGTATGATATATATTGTAGCTTGCAAGAAATGTGTAGTAAAAACTCGTTTGGTAGCTTATTACGTGATAAGACGTACGGGATATTTTTTTAAGCACAATCTCAAATGATGCACATTTCTTTTTTAAAAAGAAAAAGAGTGCGCACGTTTGGTTTTAAAAGGAAAATTTGGAAAAAAGGAAAAGATACCTAACAAGTAACAAGTCAAAAGACGATCATGTACACACTGCACTCATAGTGCATTAAAAAATATACAATTTGTTATATTAAAAAATACAATTTATTTACGTTGAACTGTGCAACTATTATGCAACTATATTTCTATATTAATAGTTGCACGGTTCCGTATAAACAAATTACATATTTTAATATAACAAGTTGTATATTTTTAAAATGTTCTATAAATGCACGATGCATCTGAATGCATACAAGACTTAACCTCCACTTAATTGATTCTATTATCTCAAATAATATATCATCTTGTTAGCATGTCTATTTTTTTGACAAAATTAAGCTTTCTTAGCTATGAGAAGATCGATGCACGCTTTCTTTAAAAGGAAAAGAAAATTTTTATACAGTTAATTTTAGTGGTGTACATCATACTTGTTTTGAAAGGAGATTCTTCTTTTTATTATTAATATTCTGCTATTAATAATTTTTTTATATCCATATATTAGTTAAATATATATACATATATTAATATTTATTTAGTTTGAGGAAATTTAAGATTTGCAAAAAATAAAAGTAGCATAGCTAAAAAAGTAAAAAATATACATAAAGGCTAAAGCCCAGATTGATAGCCTCTATCAATTTTGCTATAGTACGTGTTGTTTGATGATACATTGAAATAGGGTATGAATCAAGTGAAGGATAAATTGATACTTTTGACATGTTAATTATTTTTTAATATTTTATATTACTTATAATATCTTCTACCAATCAGTATATAATATTTAACACACCTTTTTTTAGATGTTCCTACCAATCAATTTTATAGCAATTAGACTCTTTAAAATAGTCTTGAGACTAATATTTAAGGAATTCCCTTGGAGCCTACCAATTGGGGCCTAAATAATCAAGACAAAAAATTGTGTGTGAACCATAGTTCACGTTGAACTCTACCTTTTAATATCATTTTTATTAGCAAAAAAATTATAAAAAATTACGCATAAAAACTATCACTATTAAAAAAAAATGCATTTTTTAATCAATGACAATTTTGTGCATGATAGTGAGAAACTTTGTTTAATTCATTATTGAAAAATGAGTACGACACTTGTAAAATATTGCACCCTATTGATATGTGTAATACACCATAATTAAAACAATTTACTCAAAAATCACGGGTCAGACGCGGGCCGAGCGCGGGTGGGCTAGGCTGTGGGTTGTGGGTTTGATAGACACATTTATATTTATAGAAGGATATATTTATCAAATATGTGTTGTAGCCTAGTGGTTCAAGTTTGTTGTTAATGTATATGGTCGCATTTTCAATTTTTATTGCACACATAATTTTTAAATTTTTTTTGTCAAGTTTTTGTGTGTTACTACATGAAAAAAATGTGATACTTATATAAACGAAATGTGTTACTATGTGAAATAAAAATTACATTATCATTTTTTTTAAATGCATTATCTTTGAACTCCAGGTTGGGGAAATTCCCCTTCAAGTTCCGTTGAACCGCATTGCTATGTGGGTTCAGATTCATAAGTTGCCTATGGGTACTTTCTCGGAAACTATTGGCCGGCAATTGGGCATTTTCATTGGGCGATTTCTGGAGTATGACTCTTCAAACTTGGGGACACCCTGGATGGTATTCATGCGAATTCGGGTAGATATTGATGTTACACAGCCTCTAAAACGTGGGAAGAAGCTCAAAGTGGCTGGGGGTTCATTGGTTACGGTTGAGTTTAAATACGAAAGGTTGTCGGTGTTTTGTTTTGTTTGTGGACGGCTTGGTCACACTGACCAAACGTGTGATATTGTTTTTGAGTCCGCTGCTGAAGTTGTCGAACGAAAGTGGGGGTCGGGGAAGATTGCTCCGGATCCTAGGCGTCTGAATCAGGGCGGTGATAAGTGGCTCCGTGGCGACGGGGAGACGGGGGCCGAACCATTTATGTCTGGCGGTTACTTAATCCCGGATGATCCGACGACCCAGCGAAATTTAGGGAAACTCCCTGAAACCGTAGATACTTTTATAAAGCCTTATTCAAAATCAAATAGTAATGGGTACTTTTATAAAGCCTTATTCAAAATCAAATAGTAATGGGACGGCTTTTAATGATCAATCAAATCAGGTAATTTCAAACCCCTGTTTTGACTTTAGCCGTAATCAAGAGGAGGATGAGTTGGATGCAGATGCACTTATTGACCTCAAGAAATGGAAACATATTCAGCAGGTCGTGGGACATACAGAGGCACCTCAGGGCATGACCACTGCGGGTGGAGAGACTGATGAGTTGGCACATATGGATGAAACTTCAGAGACCCATTTTTTATCGGCGAGTCCTGGCATGGGGACTTGCCAGGAGATATGATTGTGCTTAGCTAGAATTGTAGGGGACTGGTGTTAATGTTAGTGTCCTAGAGACAATCTATTGTAAGGACATAATACTCGATGATATTCAGTTTGATTTAATATTATAGTTCACTTATATTAATTATGACAATACAATTGATTGAATATTATGTTTGATTGTTTGCATTTATTCATGCAAGTGTTCCCATGAGTCATTGCTGTCATTGAGGTTGTGAGAACTCAGATGACTTAAGCATGATTCTCAAATAACCCCGATCAAGGATCATCAAGAGTGAGATATTGATGATACAATGGAGATTGGTGTGCGATCTGCATCATACTCTTAGAGAGTGTAGTAAGATCTCACTTACTACGAGATACTAGGTATCTCATGATGGATGCACAAATACCTTAGAGGGTATTGGTATACCCATCCGAGAAACCGTTTGATGAATTTCCACTCTATGTGTCTACGGGTGTCTCGGTTAGTGGGAGCGATGCGATACTCATTTGACTTGAGGTCAATACGCACGACATGTGTGGGATGATGAACTTTGACCATGACCGACGCTTGCACCCTTCCAGGGGTAGATATGACTTGGATTGTGTTCATCACGAAGTACATGTGCGTGGGAGTTGAGCTAAGAATATGATTCATTCCTCAAAGTGAATTTAGAGAGAATACTCATCTTCTCATTATAATTGGATCAAAGTCATCGGCCGATGCACGTCAACTTAGACGCCGTGGCTAAGTGTGACATACATGATCAATTAGTGATTAGAGATAATATGATTAAGTTATTTGAATAGACACTTCATCATGTTCAAAACTTAATCGAGTATTCGCGAATGAAAGGAGGAAATTGTAATAACCCATGTTTCAGTTACAGGTAGTTGCACGTTTCTCGCAATGTACCTCATATATTGAGAATGTCTGATTTATTGTCTAGGGTTCAATCAAGACCGTTAGTTTGACTAATCACTCGATATATGAGGGCCTATGTGTTACACAACAAGTAGTTCCCTTTTACGGATTATAGTTGGTTGATTAAATGTTAAATTGGATTTAATATTTAATTTATGGAGAATTAATTAATAATAGATTAATTTGGAATTAATTATTATTAATGTTTAATTAAATTAGATTTAATTAAATAGAATTCCCAATAATAATATATGGAATATTATTATAGGATTTAATATATATGGAATCAAATTCGTAGAGATTTGATATACATTAGAATTAAATCCGTTGAGATTTTTTTATATGGGAAATAAGTCTAAGAGATTTATTTTATGAGATTATGGATTTTATTTCCTAATCAGGTTAGCTTAAGATTTAAGCTGGACCTCTCCTATATATATGAGATCTTGGGAATTCACAAAAGACGTTAATTCATATTTTCTCCATAAAATTTAGAATAGGAATTTTCCTAGCAAATTCCGTCTCAGATTCAACGCTGACAAATCTGTGCAAGTCTGTGAACGGGGATTACGTGGATACCATAGTAAATGTAGGTCCCGAACGGGTTTTGTGAGGGCAGAAGTCTAGAGGGGAGGGGTGAATAGACTCCTGAAAACATTTTCGTGCAGATCAGGTGTGATTGCAGTTTGCCTGATCAGAGTGCAAGTGAATCAGTTTGGACTGATATCCAACTTACTGATCGCTTGAAGGCAGATCAGTTCTGTGTCTATCAGTTTAACTGATTGTGCGGAAGCTAGTTTATACCCGTGTGAAAAACCAGTTTATAACAAATCAGATTCCGAAGTTGTTTTCAATCAGATGACTATAGAGTCAATCTGATCAGATCAGTAGCTTGGTGCTAGCTGATCCTAACTCAGAATATGTATGCAGATTTAATCAAGTTGTGTGCAATAGTGTAAAGCAGTTAATCAACGAAGTAAATGCAGACAAGATTTATAGTGGTTCGGACAACCAGTCCTACGTCCACTCTTCCCTATCACAAGGGGCACCAACTTAACCAACTTGGACTTAGTTTATTATGTTAGTCCAACACATTACACCAACAGATATTTATAGAGTTCTCACTCAACGATCCCAGAAATCAGCACTAGAAACCCTAGTCTGAAATCTTGCAAAACAAACTTAACCTAACTTTGGATTTTGGAAAAGGTTTGTTGTTTGTTCCAATTGGAAATCTATCCTAATATTTGTGTAGCCTAAGGGCTAGATGATGAGATTTCTGTGCTAAGAACTATGGGATGAACACTTAAAAAATAATCTTCAAGGTTGTGTTCTTTGTGCGGAAATTTGGCTATAGTATGAGCTTCTTGATAATTTCCGTCCTCTTCACTATGAAGAGTAATCCCATATATATAGACCTCGAAATCAAAGAGCCGTTGGAGAGCAATTTGAATTTCTGGCTATATTTGGTAGATTTGCAGGATTGATTTGACGTGCTTAAGGACGGCATGGCCGAAAGCGTGAATAGTATCTTTTGTAGCCATTTTGACTTTGCAGCGCCAAATCCCGCAGTGTCAGCCTTTTTACGTACGTGTCTCGCTTTCATTGGTTTAACAAGTACAACACTTCAGTGTTTGTTCCACCAACTAAAGTTTGACATTCTTTTTTGTCCTGAAGGTACGTATGATCTGGTGTAACATTTAGTTAACACCAGGAGTGAGCTGACCTGATCAGATAACTGATTAGTCTACCTGATAGAGTCTTCTGATGCAGATTGTCTTAGCACAACTTGCAGACTCGGCTGATGTAGGTCTTCTGGTCTTCGTGAGTCATCTGATCTTCAGGTCTTCTGAACTTGAGCTTTATGTCTTCACTTGATCATCTGACTTCTTCTTGTCTTCTGACTTGTTTAGTCTTCTGATCATCTGACCTTATCTGGTCATCTGATAATTTGACCTAACCTATACATATTGAGTTCTCCCTCAATATGTGACCTATCTTTTACATCAGCTATCTATACATTTCAGTTGGTCGTCTTAATCTGATTCTAAATCATCAATCAGCTAACAGATCTGACTGATCCTATTACATCCTGTTTTGGAACTTCCATCAAAACTTAATACAAATTTTCCAATAATTTCCCCCTTTTTGATGGAACCAAAACACTTAATCAGAAAAACAAATAACATAAATAGAAATGCAGATAATGTAAAAACGTGCACACTTCAGAAGACAATGAGATGTTGTCTTAGAATCAGAAAGATAGAATATTTTATTCAGATAGATGTGAGCATTACAGATTACATAAAATGTACCTATCATCTGATTCCAAGTTGTCTTCTTCACACGTACTTGAACTTTTGAAGTTCTTTGGGAATACCAAACAACTTGTACATCCTTTGCATCAGCTTGTCCAGATCTTTTCTTCTGTGAATCCCTCCTTTCTCGGCAAATCCGTAGTAAGCATCCTTGAATTTTAGAGTATCGAGCTTGTTATCTGGACGCATAGGTGGAAGAAGTTGTTCGAAGGGAGGAGCTTCAGGTATCAATGTCATGATCTTCCCTTCCTTCGTCACGATATGGTAGAAGTCTGGGTACTTCGTTTCTAACCAGTTCCGGAATTCATCATCATTTTCGGCCTGGTCTTGATGAATCGGAATTCTCTCCAAGATGTATAGCCACCGACCCGATTTTTATCGGTGTACCCGGGTTTGTATATGTGCCCAATCACTGTTCACCTCTATACAAATAATACCACCTCAGACATGATTTTAAATTAAAGAGACTTTTACAGTAACATTTATGACAAATTTACCCTCATTCACTTATTATTATTTCTTCCCCTTCATCCCTTCATCTCCAAATGGCCACCGCAACCACAACCCCCTTCATCTCCAAATGTCCACCGCCTCTCTTCTGCCCCCAACCACCATCGCCGCCGTCGCCAACAAATCCACCTTCTCACAGAACCTCACCTCAATCGGCCTCGGCTACGTAATCGCAATTGCCTAGGGTTTCTGGTCCTATTTTCGACGATCCTCCTCACATCCTACGGCCATTCGCCGCTCAATCGCCGCCCCACCCGCAAGACGAGATCCTCGAACCCTAACCACTCCAACGAGAATTATCCAAAATTCAAGATTTGTGTCTTTTTTCTAGATATACACATGATGGTGGATTAGGGATCCCATGCTTCAAATCGGCCTCCTAAAGGATACAAAAGACAATGGAGAACCCCAATCTCCAAGAAAAAAAATTCAATTCTCTGCGCAGGTTCACAACCCAGTGTTTCAATTTTTCCTTCGCACTCATTCATGTCGAGGTGAATTTGTTTTAATTTTTGTTTTGATTTTGATTTTCAAGTGTCCGGATACAGCCAGCAGTACTTTTGGCTTTCCGATTCATAAATCCCTAATTTTGCGATTCAAGGTTCAGTTTTAATTCTCGGTCACTGAGCCCAGCTGTCAATTTTGATTTTTTTTTCTCAATTACTTGTAATCTAGGGTAATTTGTGCTTTAAACTGAATTGAGTTTCCGGAATCGTGAGATTTGGTAGTTTGCCATTGTTGTTCTGGTATCAATTTTGCCATTGTTCTTGATTGTTTGATTTTTGTGATTCTTGATTGTTTTGCCATTGTTGCTATTTCTTGATTGTTTGATTCTTTGGTTGTTTGATTTTTGTGATTCTTGATTTTTGATTCTTTGATGTTTGATTCTTGATTGTTTAATTGTTATGAGAGTTCGATTGTTTGATTTTTGTGATTCAATTTTGCCATTGTTGTAATGGTATCAATTCGATTCATATACGTGTTGTTTGATTTTTGTTATTCTAGATTATTCCGGTATCAATTTTGCCATTTAATTCTTTGATACAGACTGGGTGATTCTTGATTGTTTGATTTTTGTGATTCTTGGCCATTGTTCTACTGATCCCATTCTGAAAGTAAATCTAACCGGGCACAGAGGATGTCTTTAACTGGTGCCAGAAAGGCTTTCTCTTCCCAAGCAATATCTTCTGCAGCAGCTTCCTTCTTTCTCTGCTTTCGAATGTATGCGATGTTTAGACCTTTATCTTCTGCCAACTTCTGCTTCTTAATGGCAGCCTCTTTTACTCTCTGTCTATTTTGCTCTTGAATTTGTTCAGGAGACAACTGGCTTTTGGTAGAGGATATTTGCACTTGTCTCTGAACTTCAGCAGTAGATTTCAACATCTTGCCCTTACCTTTCTTTCTCTTCAGAGTTTGCTCAGGTTCATCTTGTTCATCTTCTTCTGCAAGTTTCTTCGCAAGTTCAAGGCTCTTGGCCTGATCATCAGAATCCATCCTTTGATGTACAGAAAAAGAGAAGTCTTCAATCTTATCCACTCTGGCAGTAACATCAGAAAGGGCTATCTTCTGCTTAGTGATCTCCTTCCTTTGATCCTTAAGCTCTTTGCTATGTTGCTCCACAGTCTCTTTTAGTTCAGCAACATCAGGTGGAGTAACAAGATCAGCTGATGGGGTGGCTTCAGGCAAGTCAGATACAGCGGCTTCTGGTAGTGACGCAGTGGTTACCATCTGCATCTGTTTTTCTTCTTTCCCTTGTCCTTCCCCCTTTTTGGTTTCATCAAAAAGTTTGGATAGCCTGTTATTCAGAGCATTAAATTGTCTTGTCATCTCCTCCCTGATTTCCTCAACAGTAAGAGGAGTGATCTGAGCAGTTGCAGAAGGTGCGGGGGGCAGAAATCTCTTAAGAGAAAATTCAATATCCTTCGTGGCACGTTCTGTAGAAGCCACAAAATGCTTCCAACCCAGATCCATGTGAGTGTTAGTCTTCTCCAGGGATGCCCAGACACTTTCCAGTAGAATCTGTGTTTCACTAAGCATGTCCATCTGAAGTTTGAGTTTATCAGACTGGAGAGTGAGCTTCTCAGCAAGAGGGTTAACCAGTTGCATCACATCAGAAAGGATGACATTATGCATGTGTGTGAGCTTCTCAACTGTGAGCTTCCGTTCTCTGTCAACCAAATTCTTTTGCTCTTCTTCAAAACGCTTCATCAGATCTGCTGTAAGTGTTGTGAATTTCTCTTCAATGGCAGCCTTTACCCCATCCTGAATTTTCGCAGAACTAAGATCTAGGGTATCGGAGCTTAGCATAGCAGTCTGGTCAGATATTGATGCCTTGCCAAGCTGGGTCTCATCTGCAGCACCCACTCTTGGTTCATCGGCAGCTCCCTCAAGATTTGTATTAGAAGGAGGTTCTTCAGTCTCCTCCTTATCTTCAGCAATCCCAAACCTATCATGAATTAACCATCTGATATTATCTTCAGAGGCCAACTCAACAACACTCTCAATCCCAGCACTCTCCAAACACTTCATCTCCAGATCCACAAAAAGTCAGATCCTAGAGATTCCATGAGGATCAGAAACTCCTCGATGCTCTTCAGTCTGATATCTCTCCAGAACACAATCTCTTCTATCTGGTGCTGAATGCCAGGGTGTTGATCCAAATCTGGGCACAGATCCAGCATATACTCCTTTATATGTTGCTTCATAATTCTTATGATAGGACTTCCTGAATCAGGTGAGCAAACACGGTTCTGGTGTTGAAAGGATTGTGAGAGATGGACATACGTATGTTAGATCTCCCAGGTTTTGGTATCTTTTCGGGAGATTGGGAGTGAGGTGGGGATATATGTGGTTCACTGGCTGTAGGTTGTTGAGGTTCAGGTTCGTTTGCCATTGGTTGAGGAGGTTCAGTTTCCTGAACAGAAGGTTGAGGGGGTTCAGTTTCAACAACTGAAGGCTGAGGGGGTTCAGTTTGTTCAGGTTCAAGGGTTGGGGGAGTGGGAGATTTGGGTGTGGGGTGTGGTTTGTCTGGTGAGGGTGAGGGTGAGAATGTTTTGTGGGGAGAGGATGGTGGTGATAATGATTTTTGAGGAGAGGGTGATGGTGATTTGGAAGTGGGTGTAGGTGATCTTTCTTTCTGGAAGATTTTGCTGAGACGCAGAGAATCAGATGGTGATTCTCCCTCAGAGTGCTCCACTTCTGTTCCTTCAACAGTCCTCTCTCCTTCTCCTTATCATTCTCCTTATCTTTCTCCTTCTCCTCCGAGCATCTGCTCGTCCTTAACTCCACTTGCAGTGTGCTCAGAACTGACTGCAATCTCCTCCGTTCTGTGAACTTGCTGAGCAGGACTAGGAACTGTCTTCAGAGGAGAAGTGACTCTCTTCTGACGTTTCTGTTGAGCAGCTGGTTTCTTGGCCAGTTCCTTCCTCTTCAAGATGGCCTTTTCTTTTCTCTTTCCTTCTCCCTTTTGTTTGGGCACATAGGGAGTAGGATCATCATCAGACTCGTTCTTACCCAAGATGGCCTTGTGCTTTGCTAGGTACACCTTCGTACCATTCTCATTCCATTCATAATTGTTTGGCAGCTTGTCTGATAGAATGATCGAGACTTTGTGCATGAAAGAGAACTTGGAGGATAAGTACACTTCATTCCTCTCGTTCAGATCGAATTTTCCTATCTCTTTCCGCAGTCTTGTCTTGAACATGCCCAACCAATCCATATCAGGTGTTTTCTTGATGATTGCAACCATGACACTGATCTTATAAGAGGTGACAGCATCAAGACTGTAGGTTGAGCACATGATCACCTTCTGCACAATCTCGAAGAGAAGGCGATATTTCCTCTTCAGATAAGGAGCTTTGACATTCAATGTATGATCCTTATTTGCTGGTCTCAACAACTCAGCTTCAAGAAAAGCCTTCTCTACTACATCGGTTGTAAAGGTTTCTGGATAAATGCTTCCTCGACTGAGACCAAAGATTCTCTGAAGATCATCGTTTGTGACTATCACTTCCAATCCTCCAACATAAGAAATCATATCAGCATCAATATCCTCGTTCTTCTGTAGATTATATAGAAATTCTAGGGCTTCATGAGTGTGGACTATGCTTTGATGTTTGTAGCAGTATTGCTCAAGACCACACTCTCGCAGGCACTCCAGAATTTTCAACGATTCAGGATCTGAGGTGACCGAAAATACTACATATTTCTCATCAATGATATCCTTCTTCATTGATGCGAAATTCCAGATCTTTTTGCCTTGGCCCTTTCGTGTAACAAGATGTGTCATTTCTGTATAATATGCAAATTGATATAAGTTTGAGTGAAATATGTCAATAAACTCAGTCAAACCAACAATCTAAATATGAACTAAGCAAGTAAGCATATAGATCAGTGCATATAACATATATAAATTACAGACACACAGTAGCACGATTTGTAAACCTAATAACCACTATGAGCGATTATATGAAGTACTTAAAAGAAAATTACCAGATACTAATTCGTAGGTTTGAATAAACATGAAAATAGAATCAATCGATTTTTGAAAATAAGTTCTGAAGAGTTTGAAGGTTAGAATTTTTAAGAAACTGATAAGACGAAAGAGTGGAAAGAGGTTTTCGGAGAAAGATTTGGGTTTATATTATGCGAGGGAAACCTCTTTGCACAACTTCCCATAAGTACTCAAGTGTCCGTGTTTTGAAATCAACGGTTGAGATTAATCGGCCGTAAAGTGTTTTAATCGCGTGGTTGAGAAAAGTAGTCTTCTCGTATTTTGGACGCAAAAACCCGCAATAAAACACATTAAATACATATTCCCATGTCCGCATTTAATGTTTTGCAGTGCATTAGTCACAAAGTTAAGAGAACAGTAGTAAAAACCAATTTATTTAATTAAGGCATATATAAAATGATCAGAAGGAGTTAAATAAGAAACGTATCTGACTGATTGATATTGTAATCAATCAGTTACCACTGTGATCTGATCTGGTTGGCTTGATTACTATTGACCTTACTGATGGTAGCCTATCCCTTAGTATTTCCCAACAATATTCCACTCATCTGATCAGATTCCTGTTTGATCCAATATGATACTTATCTGATCCATGTATCTGATCCACTTATCTGATTCATGTATCTGATTCACTTATCTGATCCACTTATCTGATCCACTTGTCTGATCCACTTCAGTATTTAGTAATTTAGTACTTCAGGACTTAGGATTTCAGATTTCTCGTTCAGGCCATTCTGATGTTCAATTGTATTGAACTTCAGTCTTCTTCCATTCAGGCCACTTTACCTTGGAATTTGCGTCATACTCCCGCCAAAGCCTTAACTTCGGGGAGTCAAAAAATCGCCTCGATTCCCTAAGTCAGCGTGATGTGACAGTTCTCAATGATGGTCTGGATACTTTGTGATATCACACGCGCTAAACTCATCCAACCATCATTCACGTTCTCCTTACGCGCTGTCCTGGCGGTGCTAATTTCTCTAAAAGTCCTTGAGAAATTAATTTTGCACTTTTACCCCTGTTTTCTTCTATAAATAGATCTGGGGTTTTATACACACAACATAAACCATTCACCTTCTTTATCTTTCTATTAGCTTATACTCCATGTTTTCCAGTGAGATGGTGTGCAAAAAACCTTCAACACTTCTCAAATTGTCTTTCCCTTATTCTTGCTTTTTGTCGTCATCAAGATTACACATACGATCACAAGATTTCTCGAGGCGGATTGCTATCAAATGAGAAGATACTTCTTCGACCGTACCTTGTGTGTTTATCGAGATAATGAATTAGCATCAACATGGTCGATATAAAACATGGGTTTTGTTTATACGATTTTGATCAGACATGATTGATCTTGATCAGACAAAACCCAATATTTGCTTGCGACACTTGTGTCCATGTGGTTTTTGCACCACATCTTTGGCACTTGTGTCGATTTAACAGCTGGAGAGCCCATTGATTTTTCTTAGAAATCCTTCAATACGCTCTCTCTCCTCCTCGAAGCTTTGAGGGTGGCTTAGGATTATTTCAAAGCCTCTCTGGAAGGGTTGGGGAAAATGGGGAACATGGCTCTAAAATCTTGAGCCTCTCTCACCCCCCTTTAGAGTTGGGGTTTTAGAGGCTAAAATCTTTACAGCCTCTCTCACCCCCTCTAGGGTTAGAGTTTATGGTTTAGGGTTTTATGTACTGACCTCCGGGTCCTTTTGTACTTGTAACTTGTAATGTAAATTCGACCTCCGGGTTTTTATCAATGAAAAGTTCTTTTATTTCATTGTTTGTGTTTCCTTATCGATTGAAGCTTTAATCTTATGTAACTTGCTTGTTGAACATTAGTTTAATCGACTTACAAAGTATGAAAACAACTAATCGTCGATTCTTTTAATCGATATGCCTTTTTTCGATAGGTTCCTTGATCGAATCGATAAAGCCTTCTCTTATCGGGTTCCTTGATCGATCTTCGATCGATTGAGATACCCAACTCAACTGATCCTCTTAACACAGTTAGTCTTTTAACTAAGCGGATTTAGGAGACCGATCCACCAAACATTTCGGTGCACTTTCTCCGAGAAACTCATTGCATAGTTCTCTGAATCGACTTGACTAGTGGCTTGGTTAAGATATCGATTTTTCTTATCAAGATGGATCTTTTCCATTTCGATATTCTTCTTTCAACATGATCTCTTATAAAAGACGTCGACATCCACATGCTTGCATCTTGTATGTTGTTGTAGCATGGATAAACCCGAGCCTCCCTCACCCGGCACGAAGGATCATAAACAATCCAACAAAAGATGGTGATGAAGCAACCTCGGCAAAGGGACCAAGGGTTCAGCCCCGTAATTCCCACAAGACCAAACCTTCAAGTCGAAAAAGGTCAAGAAGGTCGGCGGTTCGGGAATGAGCGATGCGATTTCCACTTTATATCCTCAAGTCGGGAGCGACCTGCACCAGCCGTAACTATACAATTCACGTGGTCAATGACAGCCCCCGACACGCCACTAATCCCCCCTCCACATCCGCTCCACGATTGGCGCACGCTGAAGATGGACGATTTCTGGCTGGTCAAGGCCGGATTAATGGTTCCCGATATTGTAGCCCTTTCATAGGCATTATTCCTTATGTAAATTCCCACCCAAAGGGTGGGAGTCATAGTATAAATAGGCCACCACGGCCACCTCTGTAATAGGTTGAACAACATATACTTCTAGGCATATACATACATCCTCTCCCTAGCTTGGATGCCCCCGGACGTAGTCTGATTCCAAAGATGAACCGGGTCACCAACTTCTTTATCCCTTTCCCTGTTTTGATTGCCTTTAGCATAAGCATTTCATAATAATTATTGTTTAACTAAGTAGATAAAAACTAGTTACAACAATTGGCGCCGTCTGTGGGAACACATTTCTTGAGAAATTTCAACAATTCTCAAGGAGACCTCACCTTCTCTAAGAAAAACAAAATGGCAACCAACCAGGGGAAAGCTGTAATTGGGAATGAAACCGACGTTCGTGATGGTGTCGAGGTTTCACTGAGTTCTCAACCCACTCATCGGGGCCCACGGGTTCCCCGTGGTGGAATCTTGTCCAGACACACGAGGATCGAAGCGTTGATGGCCGCCCTCAACAAGAAACGCCTCAATTTCGGGCGTTGAGGAGAACAACCCCTGACCAAGAAAATAGCCCATGACGCGAAACCTCCAAAAGGTAAATCGTTATGACGGAAAAAACGGTCCACGGGCCAACCGGGCGATAACGCGGCTAAACATGCCATCGTTGAAACCCCGCCCCTGGGGCAGAACCAAGAGGTTCAAATAGTGCATTCACCCCTCGGGCAGCGGCGAGAAGGCCCTCATGAGGGGCAAGGACGAGGCTCACTCTCAACCACGCCATGCGTGGAAAGAGATCTTGCCATGGCCTTTCACGGAGGATCGCCGAGACATTCGACATACCACCGTGGTCACGGGCGGGCCGAGAACCCCGCGACGTCGGCAAGATTGATTTTGTTGGAAAAGGTGGAGTAACCATGATCGAACTTCTGCCTATGATCACTCGCCCCCACGAGGAAATCAAAGATAGCGACTCTAGATCGCCACAACGGAGTATGGACCCGGAGTCCATTATTCAATGCATATATGGTCTCAATGGGGGCATCGGATGCGACAAAGTGTAGACTTTTTCCCCGACGCCGTGACTCATGTGGTACACTTTCACGCCATCTCTCCATTGATACTTTCGAACAACCGGATCGATTATTCTTGGGCCACTATACGGCGATGGTGCCCTGACCTGCGAACAAGGCAGAGGCTCATGAACATGCGTCAGGGGGAGACGGAGTCAGATCGATCCTATGTTAAGAGGATCGATAAACTTATCATTGAAGGCGACCCCCATTGGGGACGAGGATGGGGCAAAGATTCCGCCGATAAACTTATCATGACCGCCGACTACCCGACCAGCTACCAATTTTCGGAAAAGGGCCAGCTGACCTCATCCATACCATGAAATTACTGGAGACCTGGCTCTCAGAGACAAAGGAAGTCACGGAGCCCAAGAAAGGTTCCAAGAAAACTGGGGGTCATTACAAGACACCCGGCAACTTCAAACCATTTGAGGAGTCCATTCGGTGTGACCGATGGAGGCTCTGGGTATGACACCTTGTAATTTATACCAGATCCGAGGGACGAAGACATGTTGTGAGCACCCGCCCATGAAAGACAAAAGCCAAGCAAAACCCGAACAAGTATTGCCCACTATCATGACCGGAGGAGACACTACACCAACGGAAGAAAGATTGTGGAAGCTTTATGAAGATGGCCGATCGAATGAGTTTGTCAAGAATCCTCAGGAATCGGGGGGGCAAGGTCGACAAAGATGACCGCCAACAGGGAGATCGGGTGCAAAGAGAGCCCGTGATAGGGTCCGCGACAGACAAGCCTGTGCCACCCATACCGAGAGGGCATGGGAGGTCGCATCATCAACAACATCTCGCCTCTTGCCACGATAGGGCTCGTCTCGACAAACCTCTCATCAAAGCATCGCCTAAAAGGCGGAAGTCGAGGCAATGGAGAATGCCTTTTGGTTTGAAGAACGCCGGGCAACGATCAAAGGTGGTCAATCATATGTTTGTTGAGCAAATAGGCAAGTCGGTGGAGGTGTACGTTAGCGACATTGTCCGAAGAAGAGTCTAAAAGGAAGATCATTTGGCTCATCTAGCATGCAAGCTTTCGAGATACTCAAGAAGTTCAATATGAAACTCAAGAAAAAGTGCAACGGAGTGGAATCAAGAAAGTTCCTAGGGCAAACCAAGGGGGATTGAAGCAAACCCGGCCAAGGTGCAAGTTATCTTGGATATGGGGACCCCCAAAACCAAAAAAGGATGTTCAAAAGCCATGCGCTCTGAGCAATTCATCTCCGAATGGGGATAAATGCAAGCCCATGTTCGACACCATAAGAAAGAAGGCGAGGTTCGAATGGACATCTGAGAGTGAGAATGCTCTTGATTGTTGGGGTTATCTTTGGAAAGTATGCTTTTACTTTGTATAACCAAATGAATTTCTATCTTATTTCTTGAAATAAATTATTTATCATCGATGCTTTAAATATCATTGAATGTTACATATATTTCTTTGCATAATCATTCAATAAATATTACGTGTTACATTGTAGTTAATTTAGTGATACCGATCACGTAAGATTAAATTAACAGTGATTTTGTAACCAAAAGTACACCATCCGACCTAGATGGAAATGAACAATCCATCGTGAAAGGTTGAAGTGTAATTGGATTGACTTGTCTTGACCAAGAGATTACACTAGTGCATGACTAATCTTAATGAATAGCTCTACAGGAGGACAAATTCTTCAATTTGAACTAGGAAGAATTAGACCTCGGTGGTTCGTTATTTCTTAATCTTCGTCCCTTAAATAGGATCACGTGTGATTAGTAATTATTGCTTTGACTTATTACGGGTAGAGAATTGTTGGGATATTTTAGTTTTGATTAATTATGCCAAAACATTATCAACTTTGTTTTTTGAAGCTAATTTACGGATAACAAGTTGAGGGGGGCGGAAGAACAAGTTGAGGGGGAACTCATGAAATCGACGAAGATGATCGAGATCGGCGAACACAGACGAGTACGATCAAGATCGGATGAGAAGGATGAGTTCGAGCTAATCGGGCGGGCAGAACCGACCCAGAAAGCGTTTTCGCCTTTTTATCAGATAAAGATCAGAAGCAATCGATCATCGTAGCGATCAGAGCCTGATCGATCGATCGTGAGCTGACGATCAAAGTACCGTAAATCGACCGATGAACAAGAAAAATCGGGCAGGAAATCGCATCGATGAACAAAGAAAAATCGGCCAGGAAATCGACCGATGAACAAGAAAAAATCGATTCGATGAACAAGTGATTTGGAGAATCGATGCAAGGATTTCAAAGATCGATGAACAAAGGATTTTTAAAGACACCGTAAATCTACAGATCGATTGGACAATCAAAGAGAATCAAGCAATGCGGTCAATCGAAATGACGATCCGTTTAGCAAAAGCGGTGATCAATAAGAAGATAACAACATATATGGGTCATGGACATAAAGCCGCAAACAACAAAGGTAAAAAGGACAAAGAAAAGTGGAAGATTATTATATGGATTTGAATATTACTCTCCAAACCGGTAATATTCAAATCCACACTATAAATACATTGCACTATCTTCAAAAGAAGACAATGGAGGATCTGCAAAGTGAAATTAAAAGCCAAATATTCAAGCAACTCCATTCAAGAACACAGAGCATTACATATCCAAATTTACCCAAGAGTGTTCTTCATTGTATCTAAGCAAAAATGCCATATCCTAAGCTTAGAGAGATTTTCTCAACCTTAGCATTGAGGCTAAACAAATGTAAGGGAAAATCTCACCCTAGTTGGAAACCAAACAACCTTATACCCAAAACCGGGTTGGTAGGTTAAGTTTGTAGGTTGAATATAAACAAGCAATCATTCGGCAATCCGTGAGGGTGATAAGTCCCGTTTGAGTGTGAACTCGGTAAACATCTAGCAATCCCGAAAGGGAGGGTCGGCAATCCCGTGAGGGTGATAAGTTTGAGTGTGAACTCGGTAAACATCTAGCAATCCCGAAAGGGAGGGTCGGCAATCCCGTGAGGGTGATAAGTCGATTGGTTAAGTTGGTTTAGTTGGTGCCCCATGAAGGGAAAGAGTGGATGTAGGGCGAGTTGTCAAACCACTATAAAATTGTGTGTTCTTTTTTGCTTTATGTTATTACTTGTCATATGCATTCGTTTATAAAGCATAACACACACATGAGCTTAACCCTTTTTTTTTATATGCACCGAATCAAAACGGATCCTTGCGTGCAAATGGGTTTTCAAACAGGACCATCAATTGGTATCGAGGCGGGTTGTTCAAAAGGTCACTTTGTTTTTCAATGTGGATTTAACCGATACCATCAATTGGTATCGAGAGGGGAGTTCAAACGTTCACAACTTTTCAAAGTGACCACCGAATCGATCTTTTAAATCAAAAAACCCGATCTCGTAAAAGTGCATATATTTTAATGTTTTGGCGTCATTATCAAAAAGGGGAAATTGTTGGGATATTTTAGTTTTGATTAATTATGCCAAAACATTATCAACTTGTGTTTTTTGAAGCTAATTTACAGATAACAAGTTGAGGGGCCTAATAATTGAAATCGAAATTCGAATATAATCAAGATCGAGGAGAAGGATGAGTGTTAATTTTAATTTAGATTAATCGATGTTCGAAATATATTGAAATATGAGAAGCAAAAACAGTTAAATGAAATAAATTTCGTGTTATCTGATTTAAAGAATCGATTATTTCAAAGATCGATGAAATAAATTATTTATCAGATCGATGCTTTGAAATAATCAATGTTAATCGATTGACACACAAAAGCGGTGATCAATAAGAAGATAACAACATATATATTTTCATGACATAAAATCGCAAAACAACAAAGGCAAAAAGGACAAAGAAAATTTGGAAGATTATTAGTATGGATATGAATATTACTCTCCAACGGTAATATTCAAATCCACACTATAAATACATTGCACTATCTTCAAAAAGAAGACAATGGAGGATTGCAAAGTGAAATTAAAAGCCAAATATTCAAGCAACTCCATTCAAGAACAAATTACATATCCAAATTTACCCAAGAGTGTTCTTCATTGTATCTAAGCAAAAATGCCATATCCTAAGCTTAGAGAGATTTTCTCAACCTTAAGATTGAGGCTAAACAAATGAAGGGAAAATCTCAATTTAGTTGAAACCAAACAACCTTATACCCAAACCAGGTTGGTAGGTTAAGTTTGTAGGTTGAGTGTGAACTTCAGTAAACATCTAGCAATCCTAAAAAGGGAGAATTCGGCAGATTGAGGGTGATAAGTCCCGTTTGAGTGTGAACCCCCAGAACATCTAGCAATCCCGAAAAGGCTTCGGCAATCCCGTGAGGGTGATAAGTCCCGTTTGAGTGTGAACAAACATCTAGCAATCCCGAAAGGGAGGGAAGAATTGAGGGTGATAAGTCCCGATTGGTTAAGTTGGTTTAGTTGGTGCCCCATGAAGGGAAGAGTGGATGTAACGAGTTGTCCGAACCACTATAAAATTGTGTGGATCTTTATGTTATTACTTGTCATATGCATTCGTTTATAAAGCATACATTGAGCTTAAAAAAAAAAAAAATTGAATCACTCTTGCCCTCACCGCTTTTTATATGCACCGAATCGAAACGTTTTGGCACGTGCAAAATGGGTTTTCAAAACGGGACCATCAAGAATCAACGAGATTCAATACTTTATATCTTGGGCAATATTATTGGTCACACGCGATTGTTAAGATTTAATACACGAAGAATCGCGGTGCAAAGCACGCTTTGTTCGATTTGCCCCTTGGGAGGTTCATAAGATTTATCATACCAAATCTTGCAAGTGGAACTAGTTTAGGTATGGATAATAATGTTGAACCGTTCCTTAACCAAGGACAAAAGATATTAATTAATGGAAAGCTATTTTAGTGGCTTGAATTAATTAATGGGCTAGATAATCTTAAACACGAGAAATAATAACAAGGGAGCCATATTACTTGAGAATGTGGGTTAAGATGGATAGTGCAATATTAATTATGTAGTGGGATTAATTAATATTTATGGGCTTGAATAATATTGTGGCTCAATATTGATAATTCAAGATCCATTGGAAGGTCCAATCTTAATTCTCCTAAAGGCCCCTCAAGTAGCCCAAACATAAAGTCCAATAACTGAAAAAGTTGTTTAAAAATAAAATAAATTTTTGTTGCTATTTTTCCTAAATTTTTGAAAAATATGAATAAAAGGGGAGAAAGATTTTCTTTGAATTTTGTTATGGAATGAAGATATGTATTCTTGGAATACAAGATTATCTCATTAAATTCAAGAAATCTCCCACTTGGTTATTTATATGATGATTTTCGAAAAACATAGAAAAAGAAGGAAAAGAAAGATTTTCTTGAAAAGATATTATGGAAGATATGTATTCTTGGAATACAAGAATATCTCATAAATTCAAGAAGATCCAAATCTTGGAATCTTTATCCTTATTTTTCGAAAAATACCATAACAAGAGGAGTTGGGATTTTTGTGGAATATTTAATTATGGAGAAAAGAATATATGGGATATATTCAAGATTTATTGGAGATCAAGAAAAAGATTTTCCCATCTTTATTTCCACCTAAAATTTCGACCAACCTCTCATTATAAATAGGGGATGAATGTTTCATCCCCAAGTGAACACGAAAAATTGGTTTTTCGGAAAAATATCAGCGTCGATAAAATATAAAATATTTTGAAACGTCGACAGATTGTGTATTTTCGAAAAACCTCAATTGTGAGTGTGCAATTCCATGTGTTGGAAAAATTAGAAATCCACAAAGTTGGTGCAACATAATTTATTTTTCCTTTTGTTAAATTGTTCGCGAGTTCCTTCCACCGGATTGTTGAACAAGGGCAAGGGAATACTTGAGAAGACTTTTTGGTGTGTTCGTGTGAACGGGATCCATCTTCTCAACGGTTGTCACTCCGAGAGGTTAGTTCACATAAACCCGTAGCAATTCCGCATGCGTAGGATTTATGTGAACTGTTTATATGCATGATTTGTTGTTGAATTATTATTTGAATTAATATAGGATTAATTCATGCTAGTAATAATTGTTAGAATTAAATTTGTATTCAAATATTCATCCCGAATAGATCCGGGCAATTAATTCCCCAACAACTGGTATCAGAGCCTCGGTTTTGGGCTCTGAATTTTAAATTGTAATTTAATTCATTTTCATTAAATTTGAAATTGGATAGTAGAATTGCTAGATCTTTTTTGCAGGTATCCAATTTTCATGGTATTTGATGAATGTTCATATTTATGCATGCATATAAATTGTGGATTTTTTTTAATTCGATTCGTTCGAATTTGTTTTGCCTCGTGAGAAAATCCACGAGTAGATTAGGATTTGTTTGATTCGTTCAATGTAATAGATTAGTCTAGATCTAGGTTTATTTATTTTTTATAAATAAATTGTAATCGGATCGGAAACGGAGGCGGAGACGAAGAATTAAAAGACGGGATCCGGAACCGGGTGCAAGCGGCGTGCGTTGCACAAAACGTACCAAGAGAGGCACGCACGCGACATGGACGCGCATAGGTGCACACGGGCATGGGGCGAGGCCGGCGGGCAGCGGCTTGACGCGGATCGAGGCCGAGGCCTACGTCGGCGCGAGTGCGGACGCGCCGCGGGGCGCTTGATGTGATGGTGGATCTGAGGCGCGGGCGCGGCGATGGGAGAAAGCGGATTGGCATGGGCGGCGCGTGCTGGCACGCGCGCTACTGCCGAGATCTGCCGAGAAGTGTCGAGCGCTACTGGGCAACGTGCGCGGGGTGCTTAGGCGCGCACGCACGGGCGCTGATCGACATGGCCGGGGGAGTGCAAGGCGTGCACTCCGACCCGCGAGCTGGTCGATGATGTGGCTTGACGAGGCATTTTTTTTAAGACGGTCAAGTGAGAACTTTTTGAGACGAACGATGAAGGCTATGAAGACGATTTCTCGAGATCAAGACATGACAAAAATTAACCGTGACAATTGGATATATGTGCCCAATGTGCTTAATTTTTTGTTTTGATGTTTTGCAATTTTTTTTGTGCTTATTTAAATTGTGTTTAAATATGCGATGCATGAGAATATGTTTTGGAAAAATCTCACCTTCGAAAATTACTAAGTATGCTTAAACAATTAATTGACAATTTTATTCCAGATAATAAAATTGAATTAATTTTGACCTCCACGATTTATTTATTTATGAATTCTTTTGGAGAAATTCCCCCCACGGGACGGTCAAAAGATAGCTTTCACATGAATAAATTCCAAATGGATGATTGTGGATTATTACTAGTGGCGACGATGACCCTCCCCACGAGGCTCGTTCAAAGCAAAATAATAATTATGTATTTAATCATGGTTATTACTTAGGTATAAAATTGATATGCATATACTTCCCCGAAGTCCCTGTCAATTTTATATTGGTCAAGTGAGAGCCAACTATTAATCTGGATATTAAAGGTTTGTGACTGTTTTCTTATTTGTAACCTGCTTGAATGTGTTTAAATAATGACCCACCCCACGTGGCTTATTTAAACTGTTTTGAGATGTTGGCTGATGCATGCTCATATTTTTTTTTTGAGATTTTAATATGATGCATGTGATCGAACCTTGTGAAATATTTGTGGTTATGCATATATTATTTATTTTAGTTCAGCATGTTGTAACCTTTTAATCCACTGCTATTATACTTAAAGTCAATAGAATAAGTATGGAAACTATATTGATTGGAAACGAAAAATTATAATTGTCTTAACTGCACAAAAGCACAAGTGGATTCTTGACACACCAAAATCAGATGAGCTAACTGACGAGTCAAAAATGCGAGACTCGTCAGATCACCTTGCGAGAGATGTCGTCGCTGAAAATGGTGGAGGGCAAACCCGTAAGGGATTACGTCCTCAAAATTGATGGCCCATCTGAACAAACTTGAGGTTCTGAGTGCAGATTTTAATCTGGAGACTCAGATGAATTTGGTACTTCACTCTCTGCCCAAAAGTTTTTGAGCATTTTGGCCTCGCTAGCTGATTTGTTGCAAGCTTTGGTCTCGGCAGAGATGTTGATGGGGCACCAAACTCAAGTTTTGAACGACAAGTGGTCCATCTTCATCTTCTAGGCCAAGGGTAGGCAAGAAGAAGAAGAGAACCAAAAGCCATAAGCAATAAAACTCAACTGTTGCCAAGGGCAATGGTAAGATGAGGAATGCTTGTGGTGTCAAGGAAAATCCAAAGAGGAAGTGCTTCAACAACGGTAAGGACAATGGAGGTTTGCCTGTTCCAACCCCAAAAGGGCCGGAAAGAAAGGTAATTCGCACGCACTAGTTGTTGAAACTTTTTAGCGGCGTATACTTCTCATTCGTAGGTAGTTGATACGGGATCCACTGATCATGTTTGCTTCATAGGTTCAAGCTGACCCGGCAACTTAGTGGGAGTGAGATCCTCATCACACTGGGCGATGCTACGAGAGTGGCAGCTGAAGCAGTGGGAGAAGTGCACTTGTCCTTTGAAGACAAAGTTTTAATTTTAAGAGATGTTCTTTGCTTTCCTACTTTTAGAAAGAATTTAATTTTGGTTTCTAAACTTTATATTGATGGATATTCGGTTACTTTTGATAAAGTTGTTACCATTTCTCTTTATGATAAATTTATCTATCATGGAACGTTGTTGAATAATCTCTATACAATTAATTGTGCACACAACTCGCGAAATGCATCCTATAACACATCAACTGTTTCCGATAAAAGAAAATGTTCATCAGATGTGAACGAGACACTTCTATGGCATCTTAGATTGGGACATATTAATCCAAAAAGGATTTAAAGGTTGGTAGAAGATGGTTCATTGGAGTCTCTCCGGGTTGAACCAATCCCAACCTGCGAATCATGTTTGGAGGTAAAATGACCAAGAGGGCATTCGGAGCCAAGGGGAATAGAGCCAAAGAAGTGTTAGAAATCGTTCACACAGACGTATGTGGTCCAATGTCAATCAAAGCAAGAGGAGGTTATGAGTATTTCATCACTTTTATTGATGATTACTCAAGGTACGACTATATTTTCCTTATGAAGCATAAATCTGAGACTTTTGACAAATTCAAAGAATCATAGGGAAAAACGTATCAAGTCTCTACGATCCAATCGTGGAGGCGAGTACCTCAGCGATGAGTTTTTGAACTACTTGCCAGATGAAGGGATTGTATCCCAGCTAACTGCACCCGGAACCCCTCAACAAAACGAGGTTGCAGAGAGAAGAAACAGAACTCTTTTAGAAATGGTTAGATCAATGATGAGTTATGCGGATCTACCCAAGTCGTTCTGGGGTCATGCCTTGGAAACAACAGCTTACATTCTGAACTTGGTGCCATCTAAATCGGTTCCCAAAACTCCCAAAGAATTGTGGACCGGGTGCAAGCCCGGTTTGAGACACGTGAGGATTTGGGGGTGTCCGGCCTACGTGTTGGACAAGGAAGCCGGAAAATTGGATCATCGATCAGAATTAAGGTTGTTTATAGGATACCCTAAGGGAACAAAATGGTGTATGTTCTATGATCCCGAAGATAAAAAGGTGGTAATAAGCACCCACTTTAGATTTTTGGAAGAAGACTATATGAACGAAAGAAGACCCAGAAGTGAGATTACCTTAAATGAGCTAAGGGGGCTAACCTCGATTCAACTGCACAAGATGACATACCAAACAACACACTTACACAACCGGAACCTCGTCGTAGTGGGAGGGTTGTGAGACAGCCCGAGAGATTCATGGGGATAGGAGAGTCCTCGGACTTGATTCCCGGACAAGACGAATCAGATCCATGGACATATGACAAGGCAATCCAAGACAAGGATTCAGTTTCTTGGCAAACAACAATGAAAGCCGAAATGGGTTCTATGGATCATAACAGAGTGTGGGAGTTAGTCGAACCACTTAATGGGGTCAAATCCATTGGTTGCAAGTGGGTGTACAAGAGAAAAAGAGGACCGGAAGGGAAGGTGGAAACCTTCAAGGCAAGGCTTGTGGCGAAAGGTTATACTCAGAAAGAAGGTATCGACTATGAGGAAACTTTTTTTCACCAGAAAGCAATTCTCAAGTCCATCAAATTCTCTTGTCGATTCAAGCAAGATCTCGACTTTGAAATCTGGCAAATGGATGTCAAGACGGCTTTCCTTAACGGAAGTCTTGATGAAGAAATCTATATGCAACAACCCCAAGGCTTCATTGAAAAAGGCCAAGAACACCTAGTTTGTAAGATCAAGAAGTCCATTTACGGACTCAAACAAGCATCCAGAGCTTGGAACCAATGTTTTGATCAAGTAATAAAGTTTTATGGGTTTGATCAAAATGAGTTCGAAAGTTGTGTGCACAAAAAGCGTGTCGGAACTGCATTGGTATTCTTAGTACTATACGTAGACGACATTTTGCTCATCGGGAATGATGTAAAGGTGTTATCAGATGTAAGGTCATGACTTTCAAAACAGTTTGATATGAAGGACTTAGGGGAAGTCGGGCACATCCTTGGGATCAAGATTACTCGAGATCGCAAGAAAAGGATGATAGGCTTATCGCAAGCTTCATACATAGACACTGTCTTGAAGCGATTCAACATGCAGGATTCCAAGAAAGGCTTTGTACCTTTCAGACATGGAATCCATCTATCCAAGAAAATGTGCCCTAAGACACAAAAAGAGATAAATGATATGAAAGGCATTCCTTATGCTTGGTACATTGGAAGCCTTATGTATGCAATGTTGTGCACGAGACCAGGATATCTGCTTTCTTTGTTGGCATGGTGGCAACATATCAAAGTAACGGGGAAAGAACATTGAATGGCGATTAAAAACATTCTCAAGTATCCGAAAAGAACTCGAGATAGAATGTTGGTTTATCGATCCGATAGTCTAATCCCCCATCCCATACTACTACGGACTCGGATTTCCAATCGGACTTAGATTCGGAAAATCTACCTCCCAGTAGTGTGTTTTACATGGGGGAGGAGCCATGACATGGAGAAGCGTTAAGCGAAATGCATCGCCGATTCTACCATGGAAGCGAATATGTATATGCTTGCCAGGCGAAGCAAAAGAAGCAGTTTGGCTCAAGAACTTCCTAGTGGACTTGGATATAGTTTCGATTTGCCCAAAGACAATCCTTTATTGGTGTGATAATCTTGGGAGCAGTTGAAAATTCAAGGGAACCAAGAGCCCACAAGGACAGCAAATACATTGAAAGAAAATACCATCTTATACTAGAAATCGTTAAGAGAGGAGATATAGAGGTGGCAAAGATCGCGTCAGAAGACAACCTAGTAGATCCATTCACAAAGGGTTTGCCTTAGAATACATTCGAGAGACATGTGGAAGGAATGGATGTCAAGACCTTTGCCAATCTGCTTTGAGTATAAGTGGGAGATATTATTAGGTTCGTGTAGGTGACATTAGATGTCACGTGATTAGAACTACACGAGACATCTTTGTAGTATACTTAAAAGCAGACTTTGAGTATAAGTGGGAGATTGTTGGGGTTATACTGGAAAGTATGCTTTTACTGTGTATAACCAAACTGAATTCTGTCTTATTTACTGAAATAAATTATTTATCATTGATGCTTTAAATATCATTGAATGTTACATATATTTACTGCATAACTGTTCAATAAATAATACGTGTAACATTGTAGTTAATTATAGTGATACCAGATCACAGAAGATTAAATTAATAGTTCCTTGTAACCAAAAGTACATCATTCACGACCTAGATGGAAATGAACAATCCATCGTGAAAGGTTGAAGTGTAAGGCTCAGATTGGCTTATCTTGACCAAGAGATTACACTAGTGCATGGTGATGATGACTTTGAATAGGTCCTACATGAGGACAAATTCTTCAGCACTGAACTAGGAAGAATTAGACCTCAGTGGTTCGTTATTTCTTAATCTTCTTCCCTTAAATAGGATCGCGTGTGGTTAGTAATTATTGCTTTGACTTATTACGGGTAGAGAATCAAGGAGATTCAATACTTTATATCTTGGGCAATATTATTGGTCACATGCGATTGCTAAGATTTAATACGAAGAATCGTGTGCAAGTACTTGTTCGATTTGTCCCCTTGGGAGGTTCATAAGATTTATCATACCAAATCTTGCAAGTGGAACTAGTTACCGGTATGGATAATTGTTGGTCACGGTGCTAACGAGTCTCACACGTGTATGAGGGGGGGGGGAATACACATGTTCAGTGATTTTTAAAACTTTTCTTTCACTGAGGTCAGATGGGTCAGATTGTCCTGATAATTTGGTCCCGAGAAGCCTGAATCATACTGAGTCAAAGTTTACAGAGACAATGATCTGTTTGCTTTCGAAGCTTGAGATTAATTTAACCGAGCCGAGTTTATCAGAGATCCTGAGCTGCTTGGATCAGATAACTATCTTACTGAACCCTTAGTAGAGTTAGTTCAGTTTGGTAACTATCTGTTCTAGCTACTCAAGTGTGCGGAATGGTTGGCCCTAAGTTTATACTCGTTTTTAGCTTTGCTGAATATCTTCCTTTAATGAAACAATGATTAAGGCTGTGATCAGTTGATGCAAGTTCAGTGGATTGGTTCCAATTGAATATCAGTGAATTATGCTTTCAGTGAAAAACATGCAACAGATAATAATGCAGAACAAAAAGCAAAACAACACAACAATTATAGTGGTTCAGAGACTCAAGCTCCTACCTCCACTCTCTCTGACCTTCAGAGAAATTCCTTAACCACTTCCTAAAGCTTTGTGGCTGACTCACTGCAGCTTACTCACTTTTCTACTTTGAGTTTTCTGGCTGACTCACTTGCAGCTTACTAACTCAATACTCACACAAGTGTTCAGACTACCACAAGTAGCTTACTAACTTCTTCTCTAGAGTTTTCTGGCTAACTCACCGTAGCTTACTAAATCTTTACAACTCCAACTCACCAACAAACACACTCAAACTACCTTACAAAGGGTTTGGGTTTCTGGTTGGTTTCCAACTAGGATGAGATATCATTTACAATAAGTACAATGCAAAGGCTAAGATATCTCTACTAAGCTTTGGATATATCTTATCAATCTAGGCTTAGTGAATGAGCTCTCTTCAATGTGAAACACTTGGGAAATTCTAGGTTTTTCGAGTGCTTCAATTTGCAATATCTGAATGAGCTCTTGAGTTGCTTTCAAATTTCCCGTGACCTCTCAATGTAAAGGGTCACTAGTATTTATAGGCAACTTCACCAAGGTCACTCTTTGAAAAACTATCCGTTGGAGGAGATAGCTTCATGAGTTTTCTCTTATGGTGTTTGATGAACGACTATTTTTAGGGTTGAATACTCCCTTGCATGTTTTAGGAAATATGATTTCATGTAGCCAATCACCACTTTTTGCGATGCGGAACATAGTACTCTTGACATGCTTGATGACTGTCGCTTTTCGATTGTCGATAAAAATACAGTGTTGTCTTCCTCTCGATTGGTTCTTGTCTTCAGTAAATGTAGACAAACATAACGACTCTTTTTGGTCAATCTCTCTGAGTGAGATAACCTTAAACAACACTTAGACTTAGTTTCTTTTTTATGCGCATGTGAATATGCGGGGCAATATCTTTTTTTTGAATATCCGTTTTTCTCGGTTTTGTAGTCTTCAGGTAGATATTATTCAGTACCTAGGAACATTCAGGTTATACTGGGTATTAAGTATTTTCTTTGAGTCTTCATAGAACTCTTGGGTCTTGATATCTTGAGTCTTCGTATCTTTGAGTCTTGATGTCTTTTGATTCTTCAGTGTCTTCAAATTCTTGATGTCTTACGAGTCTTGATGTCTTACGAGTCTTGATGTCTTATGAGTCTTGATGTCTTGATTCTTGATGATATCTTTGAGTCTTGATGTCATCTTGAGTCTTGATTTCTTGACAACTTCTTGAGTCTTGATTACTTTAAACTTACCAAGTCTTGATTTCTTCGAGTCTTAAGTTTCTTTGAAACTTCTTGAGTCTTGGTTTCTTGAAACTTATTGAGTCTTGCTTTTTCTTGAAGAAAGTCTTTTTCTTGAGTCTTCAAAATCTTCAAAATCTAACCTGATCTATATCTGCTGACTATACATGGTGCAGATAACATCCTGAACACTCTATTTGGGATCTAATCAAAATCCTCTTTATTAAATTCATCTCCCAACAATTTCCCCCTTTTTGATGATGCCAAAACCATCTTGTTACAAAAACACCTAACCTATACTCAGGTTTCAGTTTTTCTATTACAATCCAAAATGACAATTCTCAATAGTTCAAAATATAAGGCATATCAAACATAAAAGACATGTAAAAAGATAATGAGATATTATCTTTGAGCATAAGGATAAATTTTCATTGATTGTAAGATCAGAGTTTCCGATTTACAATGAAAATCAAAAACAAAAACATAAGTACAAAGAGTCTCCAGTCTTCATCATCTTCAGTCTTCATCAACCTCATCCTCAGGCACCTCCAGGTTGAACATCCCATAATATCTATTCTTCAATTCATCCCTTGCTTTGATGATGTCTGGGTTGTTTCCTGTCAGGCCAAGTTGGATGGCATACTGAGCAATCTCTTGAGAAATGGTTGTTTCATTCACATAGCCATTCTCGAGTCTTGGAGCTGGGTAAGTATAAGGACCAGTGGCAACTATCTGAGTATTACCTTCATCTGCTAAGTTTATCCAACTTTGCAGGTACTTAGGATAGAATGTTAGAAGATATTCAATGAAGGCTTCATTCATATCCGAGCTGGTCCCCCTCCATTCTCTCAGAATTTCATAGTAGAACTAGAAGGTTCTCTTTATTTTCTCCCACGCATCATTGAATTGAATAGGCATCCATTTGTCAATGTGCGGCCATTTCTGAGCTTTCTCTGTACCTCTCCTTTTGCTCAAGAACTTCTTGAAACCACTTCTTCTTTTCTGCTCTTCTTCTTTCTTTTTCCTGATCACAGGAACTCCTGATACAGAAGCAGCATTTTTCTTCTCTTTTTCAACTTGAAGTGTTTTCAGAGCTTTCTTTGTGTTGAAGAATTCTTTATCAGCTTCTTCCTCAGATTCTTCAAAATCTATAATCAATTTCCTCTGAGTAGATTTGGAAGCTTTAGTTCTTTTCTTTTTCTCCTGCTCTACAAATGCCACAACGTTTCTCTTAATGGGTTTGACTTGTTCTTCACCGGCTTGACTTGTTTCCACCATCCTTCTACCACTCAGTTTCTCAGAAATTGCTTCCTGAATAGTCTGCTCAGATACTTGAGTGTAGATAGGCTCTTCAGCTTCCTTGAATTTGAGCTTCTCAGTGGCTTCCACTTCTTTTAAGGCATCAGCAATAATTATCTCTTCAGCTTCTTTCTCAGCCTTTCTCTTCAAGGTCTGTGTCAACAACTCACTAAGCTTGCCACCAGGCCTTTACCCCTTTTTTGGCACCATACCTTGGAAGAAGTTGAGAAAGTGCGGTATCCATATGATATTGCTCTTTGCTAATACATCGCACTTCCCCTGCCAACTGATCGTGCTCATCTTCCAGCCTCTTCATATGATTCTTGGCTACTGAGAACTCTTCAGATAGAGCTGCAAACTGGTGTGAGAAGACATTTGCATCATCTCTGTCATATTGGTCATGAGCGTAGAGCCCATTTCCTCAACAGCTGTCTTGATCATCAGATCATTCTTCTCAACCAGCTTGGCTTCAAGATATGCAGTTCTTTCCTGATACATGTGCTTCATCTCTGCATTGAGCTCAGCTTTGACTCCATCAACCTTTCCTTCTATGGAAGTCATTTTGTCAGCAAGAGATGTTTGAAGTTGCATCATGTCTGAAGATGAACTCAGTGTTTCCAGCTTCTGAGATTGGTTGGCCAAGGTTTCTTCAATTTGGGTCATTTTCTCCACCATTGGCACCACTTTCTCCAATTTGTCCAAGATAGGACTGAAGTCAATCTCTGGAGTGTATAGAACTTTTCAACTTCGAGGTGGGTGCTCCCACGAGCCTCGATCGCATATCGAACATAACGGATTTAAAGATAGGAACTTCAGTAGCTTTGGCATAATGTTTAATAGTACCAAAAGTTACCTGAAGAGTGTTAACTTCAGTCTGAGGATGTGAGATATCAGTCTGACCAACATTAGTTTCCTTCTCCATTTGAGATTGCTTTTCAGCATCATCTTGTTGATCCCCCTCTTTATCTTGATCCTTAGAGCTGGAGGCATCAACATCAGCTTCCCTCCTCTCAGCCACCTTCTTCTTGACTAGCTCATCAAAATCAACAATTTTCATCCCGAGCTTAGTCTTCACGAATCGAGAACTCTGTCGGAAGACCTGATCTCGGCATTCCACCGATCCTCTCCTCCGAAGGAGGCTATGTTCAAACATCTCTCAGAAGAGTCGATTCGAGGATATAGGCGTGGTCACGAGTCGAAGAAGAGATCTGAAGGTCGGGGATATGAGCTCATTTCGGTACCTATCCGAATGAATAGTTCCCCCTTAACTGCGCCACTCGGTCTCTTCTGCCTCTCCTTTCTTGACTTTGGGCTTTCGGGTTCGATGGGATCGATTCAGTCTTTGAGGATTTAGAAAAAGGTTCACTTTCGAGGAGCGCATCTAAGTTGATAGCTCCCCGAGGTTGGGATTGATCGAGGTGCGAGCAGTATCTCTCGATAGGAACACGAGGTCCCTTGAATATTTCTTGAGATATCTTGTCTGAGCTCAGAGATGTTCCGAGAACCTCAGAGAAAACCTGGTCCTCAGTTTGTTCCTGAGCTATTGTCACAACCTGAGCCAGAACTTGCAATGGAGATTTTAGTCCTTGCTGGTCCTCAGGTTGGACTTCCTCAGTGTCACTGACCTCCTCCTCAGTAATAATTTGAAGTTTCCTGCGCTTCTGAGGGGCCAATGTTTTCTTCTCCAGAGTCTCTCCCTTTTCCCTTTTCACCTCCATCAGGGCTTTCCCCCTGGCTTGTTGGGTTTCATCAGCTCCTTCTTCAGTAGTCTCCTCTTGAGACTTTGAGCTTTTCTCCTTCCTTCCTTTCAAAGTCTTCATAGTTGTTGGAGGCTTCAACAGAATTTTGGACTTTGGAAAGGGTGAGGAATTAGCAAAGATATCCTCTTCTTCTCTGCACATCTCCAAGATATATGCAATCTTGGTTGCATGAAGGATCTTCCCTTTGATAACAACGGATCCATTCACCTTCTGGACTTGCTTAGCTTGATCACTCACCACTTTGATTAGATAATGTAACCAGTTGAAAGTAGTGGTGGGTGAATCTTCAATCGCCACCATTAATCTCAACTTCGGCGTGCTAATCTGTTCAAAGCTGCCGGACCGACTCATGATGCATTTACTCACAATGTATAGCAAAACTCGATACTTAGGCTTCAAATGCCTTTTGTTCAGAGTTGCTTCGAACTTAACTGGATGCTCTGCAATCCTATCCAGATACTCTTGCTCCCTACCCATCATATGTTGGGGAATGAGTTGCACAGATCTATTCGGGGTGAATATTTAAATACAAATTTAATTCATTAATTATTACTAGCATGAATTAATCCTATATTAATTCAAATAATAATTGCAACAACATATCATGCATATAAAAAGCCACGTAAAACCTACGCATGCGGAATCTACGGGTTTACGTGAACGTACCTCTCGGGATGGCAGTGGCTTTGGTCGGACGGACTAACCAAAAGGACTTCCCAAGTATTCCCTTAGCCCTTGCTCGACAATCCGGTGGAAGGATACTCGCGAACAATTAACAAAAGGAAAAAATAAACTTTGTTGCACCACTTATGTGGATTTGCTAATATTTCCAGCACATGGAATTGTACTTGGGAATGAACTAATCATCCCCTATTTATAGGAGAGAGGGTGGACAAAATTTGTGTTGTTTTTCAATGTGGGATAAGACTTTTCTTGGTCACCAAGAAATCTTGAATATATCCCATATATTCTCTTTCCCATAATTAAAATATTCCACAAAAATCCACCTCCTCTATTTTATGGAATTTTCGAAAATATTAGTGTGCAAGAATCCAAGATTTGGATCTTCTTGAATTTATGAGATATTCTTGTATTTCAAGAAATACACATCTTCCATAATATCTTTTCAAGAAAATCAAGAAAATCTTTCTTGCCCATTTATATTTCCAAAATTTGAAATTTCATTATGTATAACCAAGTGGGAGATTTCTTGAATTTAATGAGACAATCTTGTATTCCAAGAATACATATCTTCATTCCATAACAAAATTCAAAGAAAATCTTTCTCCCTCTTTTATCCATAATTTTCGAAAATAAGAGGAAATATAAAGCAACAATATTTATTTTATTTTAATCACATTTTCAGTTATTGGACTATATGTTGGGCTACTCAGGGGGCCTTTAGGAGAATTAAGATTGGACCTTCTAATGGATCTTGAATATCTAATATTGAGCCACAATATAATTCAAGCCCATAAATATTAATTAATCCCACTACATAATTAATATTAGACTATCCATCTTAACCCATATTACGGTCAATATGGCTCCGGTCATTATTTCCGTGTTTAAGATTATCTAGCCCACTAATTAATTCAAGCCCTTTGAAATAGCTTTCCGTTAATTAATATCTTTTGTCCTCGGTCGAGGAACGGTTCAACATTATTATCCATACGGAAACTAATTCCACTTGCAAGATTTGGTATGATAAAACTTATGAACCTCCCAAGGGGCAAATCAAGCAAGCGTGCTTGCACCACGATTCTTCGTATTAAATCTTAGCAATCACATGTGACCAATAGTATTGCCCAAGATAAAAAGTATTGAATCTCTCTCGATTCGCTATCCATGATAAGTCAAAGCAATAGTTACCAATCCCACGTGATCCTATTTAAGGGACGAAGGTTAAGAAACAACGAACCATCGAGGTCTAATTCTTCCTTGTTCGGGATTCTGAAGAATTTATCCTCCATGAGGTCCTTTTCAACAAGATCGGTCATGCACTAGTGTAATATCTTGGTCAAGACAAACCAATCGAGCCTTACACCTCAACCTTTTCGCGATGGTTGTTCATTTCCATCTAGGTCGTGAATGGCGTATTTTTTTTAGTTACAAAAGGATTTATTAATTTAATCTTACGTGATCCGGTATCACTAAATTAACTCTGATGTAACACATATTTAATCATTGAACAGTTATGCAATAAATATATATAACATTCAATCATATTTAAAGCATCGGTGATAAATAATTTATTTCAATAAATAAGTCAAAAAAATTGAGTTTTCGATTATACAAAGTAAAAGCATACTTTTCATTATAATCCCAACAATCTCCCACTTATACTCAAAGTGCGCTTTTAAGTATACTACAACACGTCTCGAGTAGTCCGTGACATCTAATGTCACCTACACAAACCTAATAATTTCTCCCACTTATACTCAAAGCAGTTAGCAAGCGGTCTTGACACCCATTCCACTCACATGTCTCTCGAATGTATTCGGAGAGGCGACGCTTTGTGAATGGATGCGCCAGTCGTCCTCGGGACGCTATCTTTACCACATCTACATCTCTCTCTTAACGATTTCTCATATAAGACGCGTCTTTCCTTTCCTTTAATGTGTTTGTTTGACTCGTGGACTCTTGGTTCTCTTGAATTTGCAAGCGCCCTAGCGAGATATTGCTAGTCAAATTCAAAACACCATCCAAGTCCACTAAGAAGATCTAGAGCCCAATCGGTTCTTTCACGCTTCAAGCGACTACTTACCCGAGTCCTATGGTTGAGTCGGAGATGCATTTTGCTTCACACTCGTCCATTTGAGGGCTACACTTCCCAAATGGAAACACACTAATCGAGGCGGATAATTTTCGAATCTATATCGATTGGAAATCCGAGTCCGGTGTAAAGATGGGGATTGGAGTATCGATCGATAAATCAACATTCTATCCCTAGTTCTTTTCAGACACTTCAGAATGTTTTAACTGTCGTCCAATTTGCTTTCCCTGGGTTACTCTGATATCTTGCTACCATGCCTACGGCAAAGCATATATCCGGTCTCGTATACAAACATTGCATACATAAGGTTTCCCTCTGTAGAAGCACAAGGAATGCCTTTCATGTCATCTATCTCCTTTTTGCGTCTTAGGGGATATTTTCTTGGATAGATGGATTCCAAGTCCGAAAAGATCTGAATCCTTTCTTGGAATCTTGAATCTTTGAATTGTTTCAAAACCCGGTGTCAGCGTGTGAATACTTGCGATAACCCGATCATCCTTTTCTTGCGATCTCGAGTAATCTTGATCCCAAGGATGTGTCCCGCTTTCCCTAAGTCTTTCATATCAAACTGTTTTTTGAAACGCCATGCCCTTACGATCGACCACACCTTCACATCGTTCCCGATGATCACAATGTCATCTACGATAGTACTAAGAATACCAATGCGATTCAAACACTTTTTATACACACAACTTTCAAACTTATTTTGATCAAACCCATAAGACTTTATTACATGATCAAAACTTTGGTTCCAAGCTCTGGATGCCTATTTGAGTCCGTAAATGGACCTCTTGAGCTTTACAAACTAGGTGTTCTTGGCCTGTTTCAATGAAAACATGGGGTTGTTGCATATAGATCTTCTTATCAAGACTTCCGTTAAGGAAAGTCATCTTGACATCTATTTGCCGATTTCAAAGTCGAAATCTTGTGAAGAATCGATAAGAGAATACGGATGGACTTAAGCATGGCTACGGGCGAAAAAATTTCCTCATAATCGATCCCTTTCTTTCTGAGTATAACCTTTCGCCATTAGTCTTGCTTTAAAAGGTTTCAACCTTCCCGTTCGATCCTCTTTTCCTCTTATATACCCACTTTCATACAATGGGTTTGACCCCATTAAGTGGTTCGACTAGCTCCCACACTCTATTATGAAACATAGAACCCACCCGGCTTTTCATTCTTTCATTTTTGCCAAGAATCAAGATCCTTATCTTGGAGTGCCTCGTCATATGTCCATGGAGTGCGATTAGGGAATCAAGTCCGAGGACTCTCCTATTCCCATGAATCTCTCGGGTTTGTCTAACAACCCTCCCACTATAACGAGGGCTCGGCCAGAAAACATATCGTTTGGTATATCATCTAAGACAAATGACCTTCGAGGTTTGCCCTCTAAGCTCATTTAAGGTAATCTCACTTCTGGGTTTTCTTTGGTTCTATAGTTTTCTTCCAAAATCTAAAGTGGGTACGGATATCCACCTTTTGATCTTCGGAACTATAGAACATTCACCCTTTTGTTCCCTCGGGGTATCCTACAAAACAGCCTTAATTCTGATCGAGGATCCAATTTACCGGTTTCCTTGTCCAACACGTAGGCCGGACACCCCAAAGTTCTCATGTGTCTCATACTAGACTTGCGTCCGGTCCACAATTCTTTGGGGTTTCGGGAACCGATTTGGATAGCACCAAGTTCGAGAATGTATGTCATTTATTTTCCAAGGCATGACCCCAGAACGACTCGGGAAGATCCGTATAACTCATCATTGATCTAACTATTTCCAAAAGAATTATGTTGCTTCGCTCTGCAAACCCGTTTTGTTGAGGGGTTCGGGTCTTGATGAGTGGGATACAATCCTTCATCGGATAAGTAGTTCAAAAACTTATTCTTTGAGGTAATCGCCTCCATGATCGGATCGTAGAAACTTGATCGTTTTCCTTATGATTCTCTGTTTGAGCCTAAAATTCTTAGAATTTCTCAAAGGTCTCAGATTCATGCTTCATAAGGGAAATGTAACCGTACCTTGAGTAATCATCAATAAAATTACTCATAACCTCTTCTTGCTTTGGTTGACATTGGACTACATACATCTATGTGAACGATCTCTAACACTTCTTTAGCCCCATTCCCCTTGGCTCCAAATGCCATCTTGGTCATATTACCCTCCAAACATGATTCGCAGGTTGGAATCGATTCAACTTGGAGACGCTCCAGTGAACCATCTTTCACCAACCTTTGGATCCTCTTTGGATTTATATGACCTAATCTTAGATGCCAAAGAAGTGTCTCGTTCACGTCTGATGAACGTTTTCTTTTCTCGGAAACAGTTGATGTGTTATAGGATACATTTCGTGAGTGGTGTGCACAGTTAATTGCATAGAGATTTTCCATCAATGTCCCGTAACAGATACACTCATCATTTCAAAAATGATGTCATTCTTATTAGAAGAAACTTAGTGTCCTTTAATCGAATTTTAGAAACTGAAAGTGAATTCTTTCTAAAAATGGGAACACAAAGATAATCTCAAAAAAACTTTATCTTCAAAAGATAGGTGCACTTCTCCCACTGCTTTAACTGCTACTCATGTAGCATTGCAATGTCTGCTACTTGCGTAGTATTGCAATAATCGTTACTACCGTAGCATTGCAATATCTGCCACTTACGTAGCATTGCAATGTCTTCTACTTTAAATAACGTTGCCAAAGTGTGATGAGGATCTCACTCCCCCCACCACGTTTGCGGATCATTTAGAACCCGTGAAGCCAACATGATTAGTGGATCTCGTATCAACCACCCACGAATGAGATGTATCGCCCACTAAATAAGTTTCAACAACTAGTGTGTGAGAATTACCTTTCTTTTTTCGTCCCTTTTGGGGTTGGAGCAGCAAAACCTCCATTGTCTCTCTCTCTCACCATGACTTAAGCACTTCCTCTTTGGATTTTCCTTGACACAACAAGCATTCCTCATCTTACCATTGCCCTTGGCAATGATTGAGTTTTATTGCTTATGGCCTTTGGTCCTCTTCTTTATCTTGCCTTCCCTTGGCCTAGAGGATGAAGGCGGACCACTTGCCGTCAAAGCTTGAGTTTGGTGCCTTATCATCATTTTCGCCGAGTCCAAAAGTTTGCAACAAATTAGCTAGCGAGGCCAAAATGCTCAAAAACCTTTACGGCGGGAGAGAATGAAGTACCAAATTCATCCGAGTCTCCGGATCATAATCTGTGACTCGAGAATCTCAAGTTTGTTCGGATGGGCCATCTATTTTGAGGACGTAATCCCTTACGGTTTTTCCTCCACCATTTTTAGCGACGACATCTCTCAAGAAGGTGATCGACGAGTCCCGCATGTTTTGACTTCGTCGGTTGGCTCATCGATTTTTGTGTGTCAAAATCCACTTGTGCTTTTGTGCAGTTAGGACAATTATAATTTTCCAATCAATATAATTTCCATACATATTGTTTTGACTTTAAGTATAATAACAAGTGGATTAAAAGGTAACGACATGCCGAATCGAAATAAACAACTATATGCAATAAAGACAAGTATATCACAAGGTTCGATCACATTTCATCATATTTAAAATCTCAAAAAAAATATGAACATGCATCAGCCAACATCTCAAAACAGTTTAAATTAACCACGTTGGGTGGGTCATTATTTAAACACATTCAAGCGGGTTACAAACAAGAACAGTTACAAACCCTTAATATCCAGATTAATAGTTGGCTCCCACTTGACCAATATAAAATCGACGGGGACTTGAGAAGTATATGCATATCAATTTTATACCTAAGTAATAACCATGATTAAATCTGGGATTACTATTTCGCTTTTCGAGCCCTCGTTGGGAGGGTCATCGCCGCCACTAGTAATAACCCACAATCATCCGTTTGGAATTCATTCATGTGAAACCTATCTTTTGACCATCCCGTTGGGGGAATTTCTCCCAAAGAATTCACAAATAAATAAATCATGGAGGTCAAAATTAATTCAATTTTATTATCCGGAATAAAATTGTCAATTAATTATTTAAAACATACTTAGTAATTTTGAAGTTGAGATTTTTCAATTTGGCAACCCTCATGCAAACACATTTAAACAAAATTAAATAAAGCATAAGATAGCACAAATAAATCAAGCATAACAGAAAAAATAAACATATTGGGCACAAATTATCCAATTGTCATGGTTTGATTTTTCTTGGCTTGATCTTGAAGAAACACGTCTCGAATTTCTCCCACTCGTTCGTCTCGAAAAAATACTTGTCTCGAACCGCCATGCTATTTCCGCAAAGGGATGCACGCCAAGATCCGCCGGCGCCGCCTTGGTTCTAGCGACCTGGCGGCTTAAGCCCAGCCGGGTTTTGCCCGCAAGTGCTCTAAGACGCCTCGGCAATTGTTGATGCGCGCTTACAGATCTCGGCGAGGCGGCGCATCGCAAGATCCGTCTTGTCCATCCGACTCGCCCGCCTCACCTGCCCACTCATGCCGCCCGCCGCGTCTCGTCTTGGCGGCTTTGGTTTCGCCCCTGTCCTCTCGGCTGAGGCGCGCACCGCCCGTGTCTGTGGCCTTCATCCAATCCTTTCGGCCTCCCGACCTCGCCTGCGCCCAGCGTGCCGGTAAGCGGCGCCCAGCGCTGGTTCCAGATTTCTTCCTTTAATTCTTCATCTCTTCGTTCCCAATCCGGTTACAATTTATTTACAAAAAATAAATAAACCTAGATCTAAACTAGTCTATTACATTGATCAAATCAAACAAATCCTAGTCTACTCGTGGATTTTCTCACGAGGCAAAACAAATCCGAAGCGAATCGAATTAAAAACCACGGTTTATATGCATGCAAAATAAAACATTAAAATCCATGACAATTGGATACCTACAAAAGCAGATCTAACAGGTTCTACTATCAATTTCAAATTTAATGTCCACTTAATTAAATTACAATTTAAAAAATTGAGTCCTAAAGCAGTGGCTCGATGCGATTTGTTGGGGAATGAGTTGCCATGAGATCTATTCGGGGTGAATATTTAAATACAAATTTAATTCATTAATTATTACTAGCATGAATTAATCCTATATTAATTCAAATAATAATTGCAACAACATATCATGCATATAAAAAGCCACGTAAAACCTACGCATGCGGAATCTACGGGTTTACGTGAACGTACCTCTCGGGATGGCAGTGGCTTTGGTCGGACGGACTAACCAAAAGGACTTCCCAAGTATTCCCTTAGCCCTTGCTTTCGACAATCCGTGGAAGGATACCACGAACAATTAACAAAAGGAAAAAATAAACTTTGTTGCACCACTTATGTGGATTTGCTAATATTTCCAGCACATGGAATTGTACTTGGGAATGAACTAATCATCCCCTATTTATAGGAGAGAGGGTGGACGAAATTTGTGTTGTTTTTCAATGTGGGATAAGACTTTTCTTGGTCACCAAGAAATCTTGAATATATCCCATATATTCTCTTTCCCATAATTAAAATATTCCACAAAAATCCACCTCCTCTATTTTATGGAATTTTCGAAAATATTAGTGTGCAAGAATCCAAGATTTGGATCTTTTTGAATTTATGAGATATTCTTGTATTTCAAGAAATACACATCTTCCATAATATCTTTTCAAGAAAATCAAGAAAATCTTTTTTGCCCACTATATTTCCAAAATTTCGAAATTTCATTATGTATAACCAAGTGGGAGATTTCTTGAATTTAATGAGACAATCTTGTATTCCAAGAATACATATCTTCATTCCATAACAAAATTCAAAGAAAATCTTTCTCCCTCTTTTATCCATAATTTTTGAAAATAAGAGGAAATATAAAGCAATAATATTTATTTTATTTTAATCACCTTTTCAGTTATTGGACTATATGTTGGGCTACTCAGGGGGCCTTTAGGAGTATTAAGATTGGACCTTCTAATGGATCTTGAATATCTAATATTGAGCCACAATATAATTCAAGCCCATAAATATTAATTAATCCCACTACATAATTAATATCAGACTATCCATCTTAACCCATATTACGATCAATATGGCTCCGGTCATTATTTCCGTGTTTAAGATTATCTAGCCCACTAATTAATTCAAGCCAATTGAAATAGCTTTTCCGTTAATTAATATCTTTTATCCTTGGTCGAGGAGCGGTTCAACATTATTATCCATACCGGAAACTAATTCCACTTGCAAGATTTGGTATGATAAAACTTATGAACCTCCCAAAGGGCAAATCAAGCAAGCGTACTTGCACACGATTCTTCGTATTAAATCTTAGCAATCACATGTGACCAATAATATTGCCCAAGATAAAAAGTATTGAATCTCTCTCTGATTCGCTACCCATGATAAGTCAAAGCAATAGTTACCAATCCCACGTGATCCCATTTAAGGGACGAAGGTTAAGAAACAACGAACCATCGAGGTCTAATTCTTCCTTGTTAGGCTCAAGAATTTATCCTCCTCAGAGGTCCTTTTCAAGTAAGATCGGTCATGCACTAGTGTAATCTCTTGGTCAAGACAAACCAATCGAGCCTTACACCTCAACCTTTCACGATGGTTGTTCATTTCCATCTAGGTCGTGAATGGCGTACTTTTTTTTTAGTTACAAAGGGATTTGTTAATTTAATTTTCGTGATCCGGTATCACTAAATTAACTCTGATGTAACACGCATTTAATTATTGAGCAGCTTTATCAAATAAATATATATAACATTCAATCATATTTAAAGCATCAGTGATAAATAATTTATTTCAGTAAATAAGTCTGAAAATTCAGTTTCGATTATACAAAGTAAAAGCATACTTTTCAGTATAATCCCAACATCATATACACTGTAGGGTCTTCTCCTCTATCGCTCAATTCGTATATGGCATTAAGATTCTTAGGAATGATATACAATTCCCTAACAAAATCCACATACTTTGAACTATGCTCTAAATGAGAAACTGTAATCTGCAATTCTATAAAGTCCTCCTCATCTAATTTCAAATTAGAGATAAACTCTATTATCTCCTTTGTGTATTCTACCTCTGGTTGATTCGCAACCAGGCAAGTGAGCTTCGCCAATCGAATCATGTGCAAAGCTTCTTCTTCGTGAGTCGCATTCGATGAGCTTTCGAGTGAAACGACGTATTCATACCACGGTTTGTTAGAAATGGCAAGTTTATCGTATACAGAGACCGTCATTTTTTTTGGAGAATTTTCGTGAAGGGTTTTGAAGAAGATGATAATTTCTGGGCAAATGAGAGTTTTTGAAGCAGAGTGTTTTGAAGACGAAGGTTATTTGGAATTGGGCTTTGAAGGAATTCTTCAATAGATATATAGGATTTGATTTATGGAAAATCATATAGATGAAGAAATCGACGGTTGAGGTTAAACACCGACTAAATCGGGTATATGAAAGGACGATTTCACAAATATTACGCCGCCAATTTAACCTTATTGGTGATTAATGAACAGTGCAATTAATTACTGTTCCTGCAGACCATTGACTTTCTTCGAGTATTTCAAAGGACCTGCCCAAATATTACTTCAGGTGTTTTGTTATTTATTGCTAATGATTACAGAGATTCAGTTAGACAATAAATGAGTTGCATGAGTCAATACTTCTTCAGACTAATTTCCTCCATCAATCTTACTGAGTTTTGACCTTGATAAAATGTCAGTATAATACTGAGTACTGAGCGAGGTCAGTATAATACTGAGTACTGAGAAAGATCAGTGTAGTACTGAGTGCTGAAAGGGGTCAGTATGATACTGAGTACTGAAACGAGGTCAGTATAATACTGAGTACCGATCTTCAGGATATCTGAGTTTCCCAAGACTCAGAGTTAAGTACTTTAAATTTTATCATTAGTTTCTCAGTAAAATCCTGAGAAAACTTCATGCATCTGAAAACCTTCAATTTTTCAGATTTGCTTTATACACCTGGATCCAACATACCTAATTCAACTGATAGTTCCTGAAATCTTGATTCAGCCAAAGGTTTAGTCAAGATATCAGCTCTCTGTTTATCAGTATGAATTTTCTCCATCCTGATGTCTTTCTTCTCAACATGATCTCTGATGAAGTGATGTCTGATATCAACATGCTTACATCTGGTGTGCAATACCGAATTTTGTGTAATAGCAATTGCACTATTATTATCACAAAATATAGGTACTTCATTAGCTATAATCTTATAAACCCTCAATTGTTGTCTGAGCCAAAGAATCTGTGCACAACAGCTTCATGCATCCATGTATTCAGCTTCAGTAGTACTGGTTGCTACTGAGGTTTGTTTCTTTGAAAACCATGATATCAATTTACTTCCAAGAAATTGACAAGTTCCTATGGTAGACTTCCCTGTCAATTCTACATCCTCCATAATCAGCATCTGAATAACCAGTTAATTCAAGGTTACCATCAGCTGGATACCATAATCCTCTATTCACAGTGCCTTAAAGATATTTCAGAATTTTTTTGGCAGCCTCCATGTGACTAGCCTTAGGATTAGCTTGATATCTTGCACATATCCCAACAACAAATGTTATATCAGGCCTACTTGCTGTAAGATATAACAGTGATCCAATGATCCCTCTATAATCAGTGTGATTTACTGATTTGCCTTCAGGATCAGGGTCCATCTTGTAGTTAGTATTCATAGGAATTCTAACTGCATTGCAATTCTGTACACCATACTTTGCAATCAGATCTCTAGTGTATTTTGCTTGATTGTTGAAAATTCCTTCCTTAGTTTGTTTCACCTGAAGTCCAAGAAAGAAATTCATCTCCCCCATCATTGACATCTCAAACTTTCCTTTCATCAGGGTAGAAAACTTTTCACACAACTGATGATTTGGAGAACCAAATATGAAACACCATGGATATGAACAGAGTCAACTTCAAGAGTTCCATATCCTTAAGTTTTTCCTTTGGAATTGTCTCCAAATGTGATCTGAGGGCCTTTTTGCTCAACATAGTCAGTGATTAGTTGCTTATATCCTGTAATATGTCTTGAACATCCATTGTCATATACCATACTGGCGAGAGCCAATTCATTTCCACTCATCGGTCTTTATGTTGCTTCATTTTTCGGTGCCCTTTCTTTTCACTGAAAAAGCAGATCGGTTCTTAGGTACCCATTTGGTGTAGGGTCCTACCAGGTTAGCTGTACCTTTTGGAACCCAAATCTGCCTAACAACTCTAATTATTTTAGAGTGGCTGATTTGTCTCCTATAAACATCTACATACACATTCACCACTTTAGGTGCCTTGACAAGATATCCACAGTATGAGTGCGGCCTTAGCATGAACATGAGCCTTAGAGTTCTTCTTGGGTTCAGGCCTTTTGTTCAAGTGCTTTGGCTTTTGTGCAGCTGGTCTTTGTCTCTGCTGACTTGGGTTCAAGAAACCTTTATCCTTAGGCAAGTGGGGTTTGGGTTGCCTGTACTAAAATTGGGGTCCTTGATGTCGAGGACTTGGTCTTTTCATTGAGAATATCTCTTTGAGTGTTTCTCTTCCGAAAATTCTCCGATGGTTTGATCTAGATCTCTTGAGTTGGTATTCTTAGCACGAGGCTTTGAAATCTTGGCTCAAGATTTCTACCGAGTGGTCGGTTTTCTAGCCTTTTCACGAGGTGCAGGCTTTCTTCCTGAACCTTGGTTTTTTCCGAAACCATAGGTCCTTTACCCTTGTCTAAAACTCGGGCGGTTCTTGAGAAGAAGATTAGGTGCCACTTATTTAACAAAGACAATCTTTTGTGCTACTAGAAGCAAAGATTCGAAGACCTTGTGAGGTTCCCCCGAAATGTATTCCAATCTAGCTTTTATAGTTGCGGGTCTTTGATAACTCTGAATTTCATCTATCACTTTAGATGCGAATTCAATAGAGCTAACTTTCTCTGCAAGACTATCCTCACATTTCTTTAGAGTTTCATGCTTCTCAAAGAGGTCATTGAACTCGGTTCGATAAATTTGAATCTCCTCGGTGGATTTCTCTAATTTTCCATTCAGATTTCTATCACCTTCTTTTTTCGAGAGTTGTACTTTTGTAACATCTAGTTCATCGATAGTTCCCATCAATTGAGAAGTGATCTCAGCATTTTTAGAGTCTTTCCACTTGATTCTCGGCGATCGGTTCCTTGTTACGCTCTTGAGTTTGATGAGCGGTTCTTGTAATGAGAATAGTCCTTCATAAGATTCTCAAATGAATCCATCAGTCAAATTATTCATTTTAGAGTAGAACTTGAGAACTCATGTGCTTGTGTAGGGCGACAACATAGATAGAAGAATTTACCTCCTCTCTGACCATTAGGCGAGATATCATCATCATCACTATCGAGAACATCTCATCGAGGAACTGGAACCTTCTTCAGAATGTTCTTCTTCCTCAGCAATCATAGCTTTCTTCTTTGGAGAACTTCTTGTCTCTCTTGGCTTGTCTTTCCTTTCTTTCTTTAGCACTTAGCTCAGGACAGTCATATTGAAAGTGACCTTTCTTCTGACAGTTGTAACATCTGTTGGCATCATCATCCTGATCACTATCCTCCTTGGTCTTGGAGTCCTTCTTTTTGGATGAAGATCCTTCAGCTTTCTGGTCCTTTCTTTTCTCAGTTTGTCCTCAGCTTTTGAGTCTCTCTTGTACCTGTGATTCCTGTAATATTTTTTATATTTCCCATATCTGCTATTGAGTCTTTAAAACCTCCTTGCCATCAGTACTAGCTTTTCCTCCTGCTCATCCTGATTTATGGCAAGTGAGTTCTCAGACTCTCTAGTCTTACATGATTTCTCTTTGGCTTTGAAAGCCACATTCTTGCTAGATGAAGAATCATCTTTGCTGTCAGCTTTCTTAGATTTCTTGTCAATCACAAACTCATAAGCTTTCACTTCAGAGAAAACTTGTTGATATAGCATGGAATCAATATTTTTGGTGTTTTCAATCACCACAACATGTATATCCCATTTCTTAGATAATCCTCTAAGAATTTTCAATGCCACTTCTCTCTGTGGATATCTTTTCCCAAGAGCATTCAGATCATTCATGATGCTAGTGAATCTGACTTCAAGTTTGTCAATGGATTCACCATCTTCCATTTCAAAGCCATCAAACTTTCCAATAGCAACAGAAAGTTTGTTTTCCTTAATATGATATGTGCCTTGACACATAACAACAAGTGTGTCCCATATTTCTTTTGCAGTTTCACAGTGAGAAATCATCCCCATAAAACCATCATCAATAGTGCTATATAAAGTATCTTTAGCAATGTAGTCAAGATTGACTAACTTTCTCTCATCAGGAGTAAGTTGATCATCTGACTTTGGAAATTCATCTCTGGAATCATTTTCTCTCAAAGATCGGTGATTCAGGATTCAATGATGAATTTGAATGGTCCTTGTAAACCACTCTCCACATTCTTTCATGTTTTGAATCTGAGATGAGCACTGCATTCTTAATCTCCATAGGTCATAGCTCTCAACTGAGAACATAGGAAGTTTCTTAGAAGGCATGATGACTGAGCCTTGTAAGATATCAGCAAATAGATCTGTTCAGTAGACCACCAGAGTCTTTCAGTAAATTAGACAATGGCTTAACAAAGCGAGTGGTCAAGTTGAACCACCGCCTTTCGATACCACTTGTTGGTCCGGTCTTAACGAGTCACACGTGTATGGGGGGAATACACGTGTTCGATTGATTTTTAAAACTTTTCTTTCATCGAGGTCGGATGGGTTAGGTTGTCCCGATGATTTGCCCCGAGAAGCCTGAGACGCATACGAGTCAAAGTCTACAGAGACAATGATCCTGAGCTACTTTCAGAAGCTTCAGATTAGCCCAACTGAGCCTGAGTTTATCAGAGATCCTGAGTTGCTTGGATTAGATAACTATCTTACAAGAACTTCCTAGTGGACTTGGATGTAGTTCCAAATTTGCTCAGCACAATCACTGTTTATTGTGATAATGCCGGAGCAGTTGAAAATTCAAGGGAACCAAGAGCCCACAAGGCCAGCAAACACATTGAATGGAAATACCATCTTATACAAGAAATCGTTAAGAGAGGAGATATAGAGGTGGCAAAGATCGCGTCAGAAGACAACCTAGCAGATCCATTCACAAAGGGTCTGCCTCAGAATACATTCGAGAGACATGTGGAAGGAATGGATGTCAAGACCGTTGCCAATCTGCTTTGAGTATAAGTGGGAGATATTATTAGGTTCGTGTTGGTGACATTAGATGCCACGTATTAGGAACTACACGAGACATGCTGTAGTATACTTAAAAGCAGACTTTGAGTATAAGTGGGAGATTGTTGGGGTTATACTGGAAAGTATGCATTTACTTTGTATAACCAACCTGAATTTCTGTCTTATTTACTGAAATAAATTATTTATCACTGATGTTTTAAATATCATTGAATGTTACATATATTTACTGCATAACTGTTCAATAAATAGTCGTGTTACATTGTAGTTAATTTAGTGATACCGGATCACGAAGATTAAATTAACAGTTTCTTGTAACCAAAAAGTACACCATTCCACGACCTAGATGGAAATGAACAATCCATCGTGAAAGGTTGAAGTGTAAGGCTCAGATTGGCTTATCTTGACCAAGAGATTACACTAGTGCATGACTGATGCACTGAATAGGACCTACAGGAGGACAAATTCTTCAGCACTGAACTAGGAATAATTAGACCTCAGTGGTTCGTTATTTCTTAATCTTCGTCCCTTAAATAGGATCGCGTGTGGTTAGTAATTATTGCTTTGACTTATTACAGGTAGAGAATCAACGAGATTCAATACTTTATATCTTGGGCAATATTATTGGTCACATCGATTGCTAAGATTTAATACGAAGAATCATGTGCAAGTACGCTTGTTCGATTTGACCCCCTTGGGAGGTTCATAAGATTTATCATACCAAATCTTGCAAGTGGAACTAGTTTCCGGTATGGATAATTGTTGGTCCCGGTGCTAACGAGTCTCACACGTGTATGGGGGGGGGAATACACGTGTTCAGTGATTTTTAAAAATTTTCTTTCACTGAGGTCGGATGGGTCGAGGTTGTCACGATGATTTGTACGAGAAGCCACAGATCATACGAGTCAAAGTTTACAGAGACAATGATCTGAAGCCGCTTCCGGAAGCTTGTTTATGGCCCAAGCGAGCTGAAGTTTATCGAGATCTGAGTGCTTGGATCGGATAACTATCTTACTGAACCCTCAGTAGAGTTAGTTCAGTTTGGTAACTATTTGTTCTAGCTAGTCAAGTGTGCGGAATGGTTGGCCCTAAGTTTATACTCAGTTTTTAGCTTTGCTGAATATCTTCCTTTAATGAAACAGTGATTAAGGCTATGATCAGTTGATGCAAGTTCAGTGGATTGGTTCCAACTGAATATCAGTGAATTATGCTTTCAGTGAAAAACATGCAACAGATAATAATGCAGTACAGAAAGCAAAACAACACAACAATTATAGTGGTTCAGAGACTCAAGCTCCTACGTCCACTCTCTCTGACCTTCAGAGAAATTCCTTAATCACTTCCTAAAGCTTTCTGGCTGACTCACTGCAGCTTACTCACTTTTCTACTTTGAGATTTTTGGCTGACTCACTTGCAGCTTACTAACTCAATACTCACACAAGTGTTCAGACTACCACAAGTAGCTTACTAACTTCTTCTCTAGAGTTTTCTGGCTAACTCACTGTAGCTTACTAACTCTTTACAACTCCAACAACAAACACACTCAAACTACCTTACAAAGGGTTTGGGTTTCTGGTTGGTTTCCAACTAGGATGAGATATCCTTTACAATAAGTACAATGCAAAGGCTAGGATATCTCTACTAAGCTTTGGATATATCTTATCAATCTAGGTGTTGCGAGTCATTTTATATGGAGAATATTATGTGGCTAAGTTGATAACAACTCACAAACAAAATAAGTATGTGTACTATATATGGTAAATAACAGGAAATTGTTGACCCAGTTCGTCAGTGAATGACTACTCTGGGGGCATGCCAAGCCAGGGATGTTGTATTGCGAGATTTACATACACAGTACAGCATACTTTTCATGGGATGAACTTCTATGGAAGAAGATGATTTGGAGAGTAAGTGTGTGAATGCTAGGGATTTTTCTGACCCTTTTCTCTCTGGGAAATTTTTGTGAACATCACCACTATGGGAAATTTTTTCTGAACCCGTCTCTTGTTCTTTTTTCTTCTATTTATAGTACTTTGACAAGCATGAGCTGGTTTGGCAAGCATGAGCTGGAGACTTCGGGTCTTACAAGAACTCATGTGATGCTACCACGTTTCCAACTTCGTCTTCCTGGTTGATCTTTGCATTTGCTTGTCTATAAGGCACTCTTTTGCTCGTCCAAATCAATCTTTTGCTCGACTGATCGCCTTGTTCGCCCCTTCGGACATATCAATTTTATACAGGAAAAGTATCCTCATCGAGCATATCTGAGTCCTCAGGTTGTCTGAGCCCTCAGATTATCTGAGCATCGAGCATTTCTGAGTCCTCAGGTTATCTGAGTCCTCAGGTTATCTGAGTCCTTCAGGCTTACTGAGTTCAACTCTTCTGAATTCGGACATCCTGAGCCTCAGGTCACTTGACTCAGGTTATCTGATTTCTTTTTGTCTGATCTAATCAGTTTGACTGATCAGATCAACATATCTTCAGGATTATCTCAGGATAACACCAGGTTATTATGCCAGATTTTGGCGAGCTGCAAGCGTATTTGCTCGTTTGGCGAGCAGTGGGCTAGCGAACAAACGTGTTCGTTCGGCGAGCGGTGAGCCGATGAGCAAACTTGCTTGTTAGGCGAACGGTGAGCCGCCGAACAAATGATGCTTGCTCGGCGAGCTAGCGAACAAAACTTACTTTAGTCGGCGAGCATGACGCTTGGTTGACAAGTGGCGAGCTGGCGAACAAACTTTGTTTGGTCGGCAAGCGGCGAGCACACTTGTCCATCGGGCATGATTATTTTGATAGTTGATTAATACACGTGTCTCTTCCATGTGTTCGACAAAATTGATTAATTATATCGAACACAACAATAACCCCCAGCAGGTCGCTTTGTATTCATCATGGGGGCCAGGCTGTTATAATTTGATTGGGCCGTAGTGAGCGTCATTTCGTCTTTTGTGCCATATTTTAAAAATTAAACCCGGTATCTATAAATACCTTATTTTATCGCCTCAATCTCTTTTCCTTCTTTTCATCTTCTTGTCTTTGTCTTCATACTCTTTTTCGTCTGAAACTTCCGGCAAGGGCATTATCATTTTGGCAAGGGATCTTATTCAGGTAATTATTGCATACTCTCTTTAATTCCGATTATAACTTCTCGTTTAAATTCTTCTGCTTCAATAGAATAGGACCACCATAGTTTCTCCTCCCCCTCTTTCTGTACAATCCCCCGTAGCGACGCTAATGCGTCGGAGATAAATAACTTGGGATCAAGGTTCGGCAGCCATTTGCCATTCTTTCCTCAGATTCCGATGATGCCCTAAATGAATTAGATAGGGATTTAGCCCGTACTGATTTTTTGGATGATTTGAGTGAGGATTCTTTGCCCCAACCCCAAATTAGGTCTAGGGTTGTAAATAATGATGATAATGTGAGGCAGAACACAGAGCTCACATCCCTGTTGGTCTTCCTCATAGCCCAACATATAGCGAGTATAATGCTCGTTATAATTTTGATTGGCCCGAACAGCCTCATAGGACTAGGGTTGAGAATGAGTACCCGACGAGCAAAATTGCGAGCATAATTGATGTTGATATGCTCACTTTCAATTTGTATAGGAATTATGAAACCCCAAAAGATGTATTTTTCTGGGCACTTGGTCCCAATGAGCGAGCAGACCATCCCCCTGAGGGTTGTGTTGCTGTGAATTTGGACACAATGGAAGCGGGTCTTCGATTCCTACTCCATCCGGCTATCACTCGTTTGCTCGTAGAATGGAACATCACCATTACGCAGCTGAAGCCGAATGGGTGGCACATGATTATGAGCTTCTTGACTTTGTTCGGCAAAAAAAGCAGTATATTATCCCACAGCAATTTGAACTTCATACGACTAGTGCATTTGACCTGTCCGAAGGGCGAACATGGATGGCTGTTGATGCAGGTAAATGCTAAATGCAAGGTCAATGAGGATGTGCCGAACAAAATTAGTGATTGGAAGGAAAAATTCTGGTTCATTGGGGGCGATTGGAAGAGCCCGGCTTCTAGGAGCAAACCAGATGCTCGCTTAGATATCCCCACAGATTTTGGGGTTTGCCGAAGTAAGTATTTTTGTGTTTTTGCTCTACCTCTTGAACTGATTTTAACTTATTCTCCATTTTAGGAATTCCAGCTGCGACGGACAAAGAGACCAACGACTGCTATTTTAGCGAAAGATCGGCAAATCAATCTCGAGCCTCGCTTAAGCGATCTGTGAAGACTTTGAATACCGCCGATCAAAGGAAGAAAAAAGGAGGTTTTGTCGTGCCCCTCACCATCTTGTTGTTGTTAATCCTTTGGTAAGGATTGTTTTTGCATTTGCATATGTGTTGTACTCTTTGTTGCAACTTCTCTTTCTTTTTATTAGAATTGTTTTGTCTCTGACCTTTCTTGCCTTCCTTTATTCTTTTGTAGTACCTCAAAAGCATCTTGAAATGGCTCGAACAAAAATACCTCAAGAGCTTGCTTTCGAATTCAAGCGGCGGGATCTTTCGAGGAACAAATCGAGGAAAAGCGGCGAATTGAGAAAAGCGAGCGGCATTTGCGTCTGGACACGAAATCGAGTCAGGCCGACCAAAAGGACAACTCGTTTCGGTGGCGGGGCTGGCGAGCAGGCTCCATCGCTAAAAAAAAGACCAAGGAGGGAACGGGCGAGCCGCGAGAGACGGCGACCCGGCTCGGGCGAGCTTCGATCTTATTAGGGAGACCCCCCACAGGAAGCAATCAGAATGGCCGCCTCCATGGTCGGTCCGGTCGCGCAAATAGTCGAAATGGAGGTTGGTACATCTTCTCCACCTCCTGCAGGACCCCGAACTTGGACCCCCTTGAACCCTCAGCTCCGGTCCCCCGAGGACAAATCATTTTTGGGATGGGACCCGGCTCGAGGCGAAACAGAATACGTTTGTTTCGCTTTATTGGAGTATTTCCTTTTTCATTGATTTTAGTCACTTTATCATGTTTGTTTGCTCGGGTGTACATGCAGGTTGAGTAGATTGGCGCCTTTGATGCTAGAATTGAAAAATTACTACTGCTCACCAAGTGTTCGCAAAGTTCCTGGCATTCCCAAGCATGTTCAAAAGGCATGCGAGACCCCCATATGAGCATGGACTACTGAGCTTGAAGAGGCCACCAAGGTCCAACACCTTTGGAAACCATGCGACTTGGCTTTGGTACATCGGGGCCAATCTTTGGTTCTCCTTGAGAAAGCTTATGCTGAGTCCGCCAATCTTCATGCCAATTACTTGGCTCTTATCAAAAGTTTTGAAGAGAAGGTGAACGAGCTGAGCAAAACTCAGGATGAAGTGAGGTTGGCTCAGGGACAGGTATCTTCGGCTCAAGTAGAGGCTTGCAAGGCTCAAGAGGATGCTCGCCAAGCTCGGGAAGATGCTCGCCAAAGTAGGGAGGAGCTAGGCCTTGCTCGGGGAGGAGGTGGTCGGCATAAGGAGAGTTCAGAATGAAATGAATGTCGAGCTTTGTAAACTCCGAACTGACATCGAGGTCATGGAATGCGAGAAGAATTTGCTCGGCAAACAACTCATCATTCTTTGAAGAGACCAACACTCGTTTGGGTCTCGAAAATTCAAAATTTGCCAAATGAGGAGTATGTTGATTCCATGTCGAACTTCTCTTACATATGTGCTTTTGCCGATGCCATTAGATTACGCTTTCGACACACACTCCTTTGCCGAACAAATTTCCCCGCTCATATCCCATTTTGAAGTACGATCGACAACCCCCGGATCGCAACCTTCCCATATCGATTCGAGTGATGATCGTGCGACTTCTCCAATCTTCTGAAGGATCGAGATTGATGATCCTATTTTGGATGAGGAAGATGGCTCGGATGCGGACATTGTTGATCAGGTGCAGAACGAACAAAGGGGGCCTCCCAAGAACGAGCAAAGTGCACTTCCTGGCGAGCAGATTAGGCGACAATCTTTGGAGGAACTATTCTGAAGGGCGGCGAAGATGGGGCATGATTTGTTCCATACTGCCGCTTTTCGCCCACCCCAACAACAAATTTGTTCCTTAGTGTAATTTTTGCTTTCTTTGAACAATTGTTGTAAATTTTTGTCTTCTTCTTTTTTGCTCGAACAATTTCTTATGAACTTGTGTAATTTTTTGCCTTCTTCTCTCGTGTTCGAACAATTTCGAAGTTAATGATTGAATTTGCTTATTGAACAATTTCCTCTAACATGATCGTTGAGGATGAATGTTGTTGCTGATGAATGAGTGATACTTGTGTTGCTTGATGTTCGCTTTGCTTTCTAGTTTATGCCTCTTTTCTTCTGAATGAATTCGAACATTGTTTTTTCTATGTTCCCTTCTGACTTCTTTCATTTTTGATTGTCTTATTGAGGTGCTGTCGGTTGATCGTCTTATTTAAATTGCGACCGGATGGGTTAACTTATACGCAACCCCCTTTCTTGGTTTGTGATCATCTTATTTAGTAGCGATCACTTGCGTACTCGGACCTTCTTATTTAGGTGCGACCCGCACTCATCACTCGCTTTTTTCTGGTATTGTAAATCTGAGTCATCTTTTTGCATTGCGTACCCATTACTCACTTTTTTTGCGGTATCTAAGCCTGGCCCGGTTCGTCAGGTGAACATAAACTTTGGCTCGTTCATCTTTTTGTTGTTCGGGTCGTCCGGCTTAGGTGCGACATCTAATAGGCTTCAACTAGAAAATCTTAACAAACAAAAATGTTTTTTGCAACATGTTGTATTCTATTATAAACTGTAGGTCCCGAAAGCGGTTTTTTGAGGCAAGTCTAGAGGGGAGGGGTGAATAGACTTACGAAAAAACTTTTGTCTTGGTCGGGTGTGAAATTAACTTTGTCAGTCGCGAGTGAATCGGTTTGGATCGATAACCAACTTACTAATCGCTGAAAGGCGGTCGGTTCGGTAACTATCAGTTTAAGCGATGTGCGGAAGCTAAGTTTTACCCGTGTGAAAAACCAGTTTTGATAAATCAGATTCCAAAGTCAGTCTTTTAACCAGTTGACTAAAGTGTCAAACTTGATCAGATAAGAAGCTTGGTGCTAGCTGATCTTAACTTAGAATATGTATGCTACTTTAATAGTTGTGTGCGATTGTGTAAACAGTTAATCAAGGCGGTAAAGGCACACTAGATTTATAGTGGTTCGGACAAACCAGTCCTACGTCCACTCTTCCCTATCACAAGGGGCACCAACTAAACCAACTGGACTTAGATTTTTGTGTTAGTCCAACACAGTACACCGATAGATATTTAAAGAGTTCTCACTCAACCGATCCCAAAAATCAGAACTAGAAACCCTAGTCTGAAATCTTGCTAAACAACTTAACCTAACTTTGGGTTTGGATAAGATTATTTTGGTTCAAACTATGAAATCTTTTCTAGTGTTTAAGGTAGCCTATCAGCTAGATGAAAATATTCTATGCTAAGAACTTATGGGATGAACACTTAATAAAATAATCTTCTTGTTCGTGTTCTTCGTGCGGAAATCTGATTATAGCTTGAGCTTCTTGATCGTTTCAGGGTTTCCGTGTCTTCACTCTGAAGTGTGATCCCATATTTATAGACCTCGAAATCAAAGAGCCGTTGGAGAGCAATTTGAATTTCAGGCTATATTTGGTAGGCTTGCAGGATTGATGTGACGTGCTTCAGGAATGGCATGGCGAAAAGCGTGAATAGTGTCTTTTATAGCCGTTGGAGAAAGCGACACCAAATCCCATAATTGCGGCTCCGATCATCGTGTCTTGTTCTTATTGGTTATGAGCGCACTTTTTCGTTGTTGTTCTTCCAACTAAGTTTGACATTCTTCTTGTTCGGATTATCGGCGTATGATTTGGTGAAACATCGGTTTTTCACGGTGGTGACTTTGATCGATCAAAGTCGATCGATCTACTGATGGAGTCTTGGTGCGGTTGACTTAGCTTCAACTAGCGGACTTCGGTGATGTAGGTCTCTGATGCGATCTTCCGGAAGTCATCGATCTTCAAGTATTACGAGTTTGAGCTTCATGACTTGGTGAGATATCGACTTGATCGGATCGTCGATCTTTCTGTTCTTCTCTTGCATTACGGCACCGCCGGATATCAATTTATTCTTTGGATCTTGAGATCGACCTATACATATTGAGGTTCCCCCTCAATATGTGACCTATCTATTACATCGGTTGTTCTATACAATAATTATCAAGCGGTATTCTATAAACGGTAATATAAACATCGATTAAACTAACACGTCATTTGGTCCTATTACATGTGTTTTAGAACTTTCATCAAAACTCTAAATTTCCCAACAATTTCCCTTTTTGATGAAACCAAAACACTTTGAGAAACCAATCACAATTGATAAATATAGAACAGTAAAGAGGACATAATCAGAAGACAATGAGATTTTTTCTTAGGATCAGAAAATAAAATTTTCTCATTAGATATGTCGATTACATGTTACATCAGAAAAGTTAGAATTTAAAAACAGCTGATCCTGAGAAGTCTTCTGATTCTTCACTCTTTAGGCTTGTATCCTTCTGGCATCTCTCTTTGATCTTGAGGGACGTTGAAAATCTGATAAAGTTTCCATTTGACATCATTGACTTTCTTTGAGGATCGATTATGCGCTTTTTTTTGCTCGGGGATGTCAAAATAGAATCTTTGAAATGCCATCTGTCAAATGAGCCATCCGCCTTCTTTGAGTAATCCAACGTGATCATACTCTTGGCGAGATATTTTTACATTGATTATTTTGGCCTCATTTTCCAGATACTTCAGAAAATCTAGATGTTTGTTTTCCAACCAGTTGAGGAATTCAGCATCTAGAGATTCTTCTTGTGGAACAAGATCCAAAACAAAGGCATCCAGAAGCCATTCGCTTCTGATCTTATTCCATTCCTTAAACCTATCGGCGTAATGCGGCGGTTTTTGGAATGATCTCATCAACTCTTGTTGTGGCGAGGTTACGTGCAGATTTTCCGGCCTTTCCTTTCTTCGCCCTCGTCTGAATTTCTTCTTGAGATCTTACAAATCCAATTTTTACGCCCTTCTCTCTTCTTCCTTATTCGGGCTTCTTCCATAATCTGTTCTTTGGACAATTTCTCGGCCCGATTTCTTATCGGCTGAATTTGGCTATTTGTGCTTCTTGTGATTTTCTTAGTACGAGTGGTAGTACAAGTTGTGATGTCGGCCTTGGCGTGACACCGACATGTGACCTTTCTTGCCTTTGACTTTTCCATCTTTTTCGAAATTTCGTTAGCAAATCCGATCCGGATGGTTACAGTCTTTGTCCATAAGATTATTCGAATCAGGGTCTTACATTGTTACGATCGTGTCGGTTGGTTTCTCCTCTGTCCTTCCCCCTTTTTGGTTTGATAAAAAAAAGCGGTGAGGTGGGAGGTCGAGAACCAAAACGGCCCGATATGTTATACTGTTGAGATCTGCAGCAGATAAACCTTGAGCTTGAGCGGTTAGATCTTGAACCTTGAGATCATTTCGGTTTAATGATTCCATGGCGTTAGAAGTGTAAAATTAGTTTGTCAAGTTTCTCTTACATCGGTTCTAGCTTTTCGATGAGCATCATAAAAAAGAAACTTGTTGTTGATCCCTGAATTAGTTTTTCATCAAGCGATTTTTATAAGTTGGCGGAACCACGGTGGTCACGGTTTTGGGAGAACGATCTTTGATTGCCTCAATGCGGGAAATAGCCAATTCCTTTGATCTGTTATTTCTTTGAGGCCAATCGCCTCCGATCGACTATCACTCCCTCAACTTCTTCTTTCGGGGAGATCTTTGAGACATGATCTCGATCTCTGAAGTTGATCGTGGTGATGTGAGATGTAGGAATGGTATCGTCCTTGATCATTTTGATTGTTTGTGCCTCCGGTGGTTGGTCATGAGCTGCGGCACAGTTCCACTATCATTGGCGACTCCGCATCCTTCATAGGCATATCTGCTTGAGAGCTTCTTGATCTCTAGATTCGCCTTGTTGATCAACCCCGACTTCTGTGGATCGAGCTTTAATTGATTCATCGAGTTATCGGCTCATTTGGTGATCTACTTGAGTAGATTTCTTCATATCGAAATCAAAATCTGCAAATTCATCGGCACCTCCCATACGTTCTATAATCATCATAAAAGTCGAGAAGCTCTTTAACCAGGAGATCTTTCCATCGAGGATCTCCATAACTTCCTCTCTCGATAACGGGATGGGCGACCGACCGGCTCTGGATACATCGCATCAATATCTCGTTCAATTTGCATCGACCATTTTCCGGTGATGTTCTTGGATGATCTGGACTCGAAATTATTTGCTCGGATCGACCAGATTCCGGTTGATGAGATGTAGAGGGTTACGGTGGTGCTTGAGTGGCGGAAGTTGGTGATTGGCTCGACTTTTCTGCGGAGGTTACATTGTCGAAGCAATTCGTCGACTCTGCAACGAGGTAAGCTTTCTGGTTCGAACTGATGTAGTTCGGAGTTGGCGGATAGGTGGAAAAGGAGAAACATGCTTTCGGCGGCGATGCGGCGGTGAATCGGCTTTCGAGTTTGAGAAGGAGATCGTTCGTCTCTTGCTCCTTCCTCGAATATTCTGGCGAGCTCTCGGCAGAAGCCTGCTGTCGATTTTTCTCGATCTTTGTGCGCATCGAAATTGATCGGCGCTCCTTCATCATCGACTCATCTTCGAGAAAGCGAGTCATGGCGGCTTTATTTTGCCTTCTTGGCCTCTTCTCACGAGCCTTCGTCCTTGGTTTTTCTTTCTTCACCTTTTGCATCCCCGGTGTAGGCGGCGGTTTTTTATCATCATCGGTGGCCCATATATATTTGAAGTTGTTGTGAGAAGGCCTTGTTGGACTTGGTCCATTACGGTCCCATTCGGCATTTGGCGGTTGTCTTTCAAGATAAGCGCAACCTTGTTGAGATTCTTGATCCTCTTCTTGAGATAGACTGCCTCCATTCATTAACTCCAAATTTTTCATGTTCTTGGAGTAGAATGGCCTTGAGGAAGCCATGCCAATTGATGTTCTTAGCTTCATCAATTATCGCGGCCATCTTTATGCGGTTTAGCCGGATGTTAGAGCATCTAAATTTGAATGAAATACCCATGATTGTTTTTGACAATATGTCAAACAACGATCGGTATTTCTTTTAGCATCGATCGACAAAACTGCGATGCGATGTTTGTCGACTTCACTGAAGAGTTCGTTTCGATCGGCTCATCTTCATTCTCCTGTAGTCTTGTGGCCGAGATTCGTCCTTTGGGCAAGTGAGCAGATGAGATATGTCGACATTAAATCGATCGATCTTCTCTCTGTTATTTTGAAAGATCGGTTCATCTCTCGAGTGTTAAGTATCCACCTTCAAATTCCTTAGGAATTGAGTGCTTCATATTGCATCTTTGGATTGCAAAGTGAGCGGCCACAAAATTTCTCAAAGGCCTCCTTTCTTCGAAATTTGTTCCACTTCCATGGATTACGGATCGTAACACCAAATTATGCGAATTTGTCATCGACAATCTTTGTCGCTAGATCAAACATAGTTGCACATAATCTTTCCCATACTGGTAAGTGGCCATCTACAACATGATATACTCGATTAAAATTGTGCATATACATAAAGATATCATGTATAGATTATCAGACCTATTCACAGGCCTAGTAATCGATAAAAACAAACGGATATCAAGAAAAGACAAGGCATATCGCAGGATAACACATAGACATAATCTATATGATCAAAGGATTTTGAAAAAGAAACTCATCAAATAACCAGAAATTACGAGATTCAAATTTTCAGAAAATGAGTTTGAATCGCAGGAAAACACTTGAATCACGAGAAAGGTAATTTGAGTTTTAAGAGAATAAATCGCAAAATTTTTGAGAATAAGAAAACTCTGGTAGGGTTTTGATGAAACTTATAAGGAGGAGGAGGAAAAAAGCGAGATTGGAAGATCAACCGTTTGAAAAGATTAAGCGATCCAGATTAAGCGGTTTTGATAGTATGGTCGAGGGAAAAGCGCGTATGAATACCTTTTGGATTTAAAAGCACATTTTGCAAGCAATTAATACAAGTACCCCCGTCCGCATTAAATGTTTTTTGCGGGGAATCGTCACAAAAGGTAATGAGTGCGATAAAGGCAAATAATATCGAGATAAAATCAAATAAGTAAGCAATAAACAAGGAAAGAAAATCGTATCTGGTTGGTGATATTATGTCGATCAATACCACTAGTAGTTGTTGATTCCACTTGTTGATCTTAGTTTTCTGCCTAATCCTTATAATTTCCCATTTATTTCTTTTCAACCGATCCGCTTCACTTTGCGTCGATTTCCCTTTTTCGATCCTCCTTGATGGGTTGAAGTTCCCCTTCAAGCGATATTTACATTTTCTCATAGACCGGGTATATATATATCGATTTGTTGAGGTATTAAGCTCAATCGATCTTCCTCATCGATCGATTTTAAGTATGTAATCGAGTTTGATTGACCTAATCTAATTCTTCTTAGATCAAGCCAATTCTTGGGATCGTGTTTGCTTAAAACTTAGTCTAGAATGGTAGTCTCTATTCCTAAGTTGTACGATTTGACAAGCGTAATTATAGTTGGAATCGATATGTCAATCGTAAGTAAATTTATCCAATTATCGATTGGCGTGAATGGTTGTCTTGTGATCTGAAATTTCTCTAAAAGGCTTTTTGAAATCAAATTTGCATTTGCACCCTTAACTTGGCCTCTATAAATTGGACAATGTTTTTACACAACATAACCCATTCACCATACTAATCTTCTTTGTAGAATCATGTGATACGGTGAACCCTTATTTCAATTGAAACTTAAAGTGAAACACCTTTACCCCTTTCTCAATGAATTGACTTCTCAAATCAACCTTTGTCCCTTATCCTTTGTTTTCGTCATCAAAGATTTCACATACAATTGTTGCCAAGCTTCTCTACCACCAAAGCGGCCGGATCTCTTTACATGGCTGAGAAGACACTTCTCCTAACCGTATGCACCTTGTGTGTCTATCGAGATGATGGAACTAACATCAACAGACTCGATCGATATAAAACATGAGTTTGATATACGGTCTTGATCGGACAACGGTGATCTTCGTATATCAACTCAATTTTTTCATCGACACACATGTGCCCCTAAGGTCTTTGAACCTTATCTTGGCACATGTGCTCCGTTTTAACAATTTGGAGAGCCCATTGACTTGGTCTAAGGGCTCTGGCTTAAAAAATCCTATCAAGGCTCTCTCTCGCTCCATCGGTTTTAGCTTGGAGAGAGGCTTTAGGATTATTTCAAAAGCCTTCTCACCCTTGTTAAGTGGGGAAAATGGGAGCATGAGATCTTAAAATCTCTCTCTCCCCTCTTCTAGGGTTAGGATGAGGGTTTAGGGTTATAGGTTTAGGGTTTTCGGTTATGACTTATGTCTTGACCTCGGGTCCTCTTGTACTTGTAACTTGTAATGTAAAGCGACCTTGGTCTTTATCAATGAAAATTTCTATTATTCCATTGTTGTGTAAATTACTGTTTTCTTATGCGATGTAAGCTTTAATCTTGTGAATCTTGCTTGTTGAATGTCAACTTAATCGACTTATAAAGATAGAAATAACCTTAAGTGATTTAATCGGATAATCCTTTAATCGATAAACCTTTAATCGTCGGTTTCTTTAATCGACAAATTTGTACATCGATCAACTTCTCATATCGGTTCCTTGGCGATCTTACGATCGATTGAGATACCAAACTCAAGTGATCCGTCTTAACTTTGGTTAGTCTCTTAACCATTTGGTTACGAGAACAATCCATCAAACATTTTAGGTGCTTTTTCTCCAAGATCCGAAGCCCTAGCTCGTTGCATAATTCTACGAATCGATCTCGGCTAGTGGCTTGGTTAGAATATCGACTTTACGTAAATCATTGTGTATATTTTCCATTACGATATTCTTCTTTTCAACATGATCTCTTATAAAATGGTGTCGACATCCACATGCTTGCATCTTGTATGTAGAAACGGGATTACGAGTGATTGCAATAACTTTATTCTGCGTCACGAGAATATAGGTACATTCTTAGCTACAATGTTATAATCCCTCATTGGCTTGACTAAGCCATAGCGGTTAGAACCAACGACTTCCTCTGACCATATATTTCCTTGATAGTAGATGTCATGGCCCGATGTACGCTTCTTTGAAAACCACGAGATCGGATTTACTTCCTAAGGCCCGACATGTTCACGAGGTTGACTTTCTGTCGATTTTGCAACCTCCATAATCGTAATCAGAATACCCACTAAGCTCTAGATTATCATCGATGGGTAAAATAAACCAAGGTTTCTTGTCCCTTGAGATACTTGAGAATCCGCTTAATTTCTTTGCTGGGTGGCTTTGCATTGGATTTGCTGAACGAAATCGCACATACACCTCTTGCAAAAAGTGATATCCGGTCTCTTGGCGATCGGGGTATAGTAAAGATCCAATGAGAGCCCTATATTCTTTTCGATTTGTTTTCGACCATCCTCATACGGATCCATCTTGAATCCAATCATCATAGGAATTTTGGCTTCCTTACGGTTTTTGAACTCCAAACTTAGCCAATAAACTCCTAGTGTACTTTGCTTGGCGAGATGAATATTCATACGTATTTTGTTTAACTTGTAGATCCGGAAAATAACTCATCGACCCATCATGGACATCTCGAACTTCCCTTGCATCGGTTTTTGAATCTTTCACATAGACTCTTGTTGGGAGATCCGAAGATGATGTCGATCCCACGTAAATCTAAACCATCGAATATCTTCTCCATCTTCTATTACGAATAGGGTTACGTCCTTTGTTCCTTTAGTGAACCATTTTGTCTATCAAGAATCGGAGAGTGTATCATACCAAGCTCGAGGAGCTTGTTTGAACCATAAAGAGCTTTTCTTAAGCGGTACACTTGGTTGCCCTTTTTCAAAGCACGGAGGTTGTTCGACATAAACTTCCTCTGCTAGTATCCCATTTAAGAATGCACTCTTTTCGTATCCGATACACGATGAACCCTCTGTGGGAAGCATATGCGAAAGCTTGACTAAATGGCTTCTAGGCGGCGGCCCCGGTGCAAAAGGTCTCATCATAATCAATTCCTTCCGATTGTGAATACCCTTTAGCAACAAGTCTTGCCTTATTCTGGTTATGACATTTTTCTCATCTCTCTTTTCTTGAAAACCCCCTTCGTGCCAATTATGTCTTGATGATTTGGTACATCACGGTTCCCAAACTTGATTTCTCTCGGCTGTTCGGCTCCTCTGCATGGCTAGAATCCAACTTGCGTCTTGTAGAGCTTCTCTCTTGTTGTTGGTTCCTTCATAGAAACGAGATAACAACAATACATGGAACTTTCACCTGTCGATGTCTAGTTTTAACTCTATCGGATGGGTCTCCTATAATCGGATCGGTTGGATATTTGGTTATCCGAGGTCATACGATACGATTTGCATCGATTTGGAGAACATCATCCATTTACGATAAAGATTCATTACTAGCGATTGGGAGTGGTGCGAGTTATGATCGGCTTGATAAGAACATGTCTTAGGCGATGTTGGACTCATCATCTTGGCGATGTCGTTCGTGGGAACTTGGTGTTCCCCCGAAGCCGGATGGTTCGATTGATAATCTTATCTCGGTATGCGGCTTCTTCATCGACAATTTTCGTACCTTAGGATCGATTGATCGGTGAATCAACTAGATCTGGAATGTATCTTTATTACGATGTCGATCCTTTTCCTTGATTGTTAGGTGATCCATTTTTACGAGCATCAGTCTTGGTTGATCGGTACATCTTGATACGAGGCTGATTTCTCTTGTTAGGAAGATGCTTCATCAAAAGACTACATGGGGTGTTTCTTCCACAACTAGGGTTAAATGCATTTGTAAACCACGAAAAGCCTTGCAAGATGAGGAATATCTAAGAATATACCCTCATCGACTTGGCCTCAAAGTCTTCAGCCCGACTCTTCCCATTGTTGTGTATGAAACACTTACACTAAAAAACATGGAAGTAAGAAACACGAGGTTTTACGCCCTTCCACAGTTCATAGGGTGTTTTGTAGTGAGCCTTAGTCGAAGACATACATTACGTGTATGACATGCGGTGTTGATAACTTACGCCGAAAGCGGCTTGGTATTGCATGTTAAATTTAACATCGTGCGGCGGCTTCTTTGAGTGTTCTGTTTCTCCGATTCTGCTACTCCATTTTGTTGTGGCATTCTTGCGGTGATGTCTCATGTTGTATACCAAACTTAGAGCAAAAAAATCGGTTATAAAAGAGTTGAAAGTGCATACCTTTTATCGATCGATTTTTACTACTTGACACCCTTCTCATTTTGTAATCGTTTAAGCGGCTCGGGTATCTTCGTTTGTCGTCTCATTCTTCTTATGTAAGAATATAACCCGAGTAAACTTGGAATAGTCATCCACAATTACGGAGTATATTTCGTCATACACGATCCCATTTGGTATGGCCCGGTCCAAATAGATCCATATGCGGCATTTACCAATATACTCTGTTTGGATGCGGGTCAGAATTCCCTTGAATGAAGCTTTGACTGTTTTCCCTTCGACATGCAACACGTATACGATCCTTTGAAAAATACTTCATTAGGAAGACCTTCCACTAGAGACATCCTTGCTATCTTATTAAGAGTTTTAAAGTTTAGATGACTCATTCTTTTGTGCGAGCCAATGCTACTTTTGGAACTCTTAACAATCGGGCATGTATTTCTTGACATTTGTTCCAATCTCTTTGTGTACCTTGTTGGCGGACCCACCTTGAACCTCGCAATCAAATCGGGCTTTAGGTACCCCCTTTTGGATTGGGTCTGAGGGGTTAGGTTTTGTTTTGGGGATCCATACAAACAGAGCACTTCTATTGTGATCAATTAGATCAGAAGGCCTGATTTGTCTCTCATACCTATCAACATAATCATCGTCTCTTTATATGCTTTTACGATTAGTATGATTATTAGTGTGAACCTTGGGTGACTTAGAAGACTTGGGATTTATCTTTTACGTTTTGTCTTCTTTTCATCGATTATGTGGTTAGTCTCGGTGACCCTAGGTTTCTTAATAAAAAGGGGTAGATACGATTGCTACCATCAAAAGATTCATATCTTTTTTGGCATAGGTGGTTTTTGGTTTACCTAAAAGCGTGCTTATTCGGCGGTGACCTTGATTGGGTCTCGAGATTAGACTTCCCTTTTACGGGTTGTCTTTTACGATACGATTTGTTGATCGAGTTGAGGTCTCTTGAAGAGCTGGGTTCTTCTGTTGATTTCGGTGATGCTTTACCAGTTGGGGTCCATTTACATTTCCCCTTACGGTTAGGCACCTCCTTACACTCAACCGGTCTTTTTTCCCTAATTAGATACAAGTTTGGCTTTTGGTGTATCTTTGTCGAAACTCAAATGCGATTACACCTTTTTGAGGTGAATCAACTTTGGGCTTTTGAGGATGTGGAAGGGTTCTCATACCCAAGTCCCTTCTTGTTGTCGTTGTTCAAAAATAGGTGTTCATATCTTGAGCGGTTTTAGAAGATTTTGTAAAAACCTCTATTTTTTTGCATGAAATTATCCTCGAAGCTTTTAGACTCTCATGCGATCGGAATAGCTCATCAAATTTGCTTTGAAGGATTTTGAAGTCATCGACTTCTTTGTTTTGTTAATTGCTATTTGATCTTTGATCTGCTTCTCGATCGAAGACTTAACTTTCGAGAATGTTAAGTTCTCGATTTGCCTTCGGCGGTTTAAATGAGACTTGATTCGGTAGCTTTCTTGAGATCGTTCTCTTTAACAAGCTGATGATTATTTATGATCCTTAGCTTATCATTTCAACTTCCACTATAGCATAGGTGTCAATGCATTGGAGATCATCAAGCAATTGCTCGAGTAGATTTTTGGTCAATCTCCCGGCGGGTGTGCTAATGATAGCGAGGTGTAAGCGAGACAAAGCGAGAAGGTTTGGAGGTTACCTCAGATTGGTCCTCCTTGGCCATCGGCCGAGATCTCATCATCATCGAAAGAATATCGGATCTTCATTCTCATAAAGTCAGCGACCTTTGCTTATCGGACATAAATCTTCTCTGAGGAGGTATCCGGAATCCTCGGAGGGTAGATAGGAATCATCAATTCGGATGTATCGGCAACCATGGCTCTTACATCCCTATATCGTTGCTCTCTTCTATTCCTCTTTTCTTCCCTTTCTTTTGGCGTCAGTGCAGGCGATCTGCTTATTTGTAGTGACTGGCTTCTCACGGTTAAACCGCGCTCCTTGATCCATGGAACCTTTTCTTCGGGTGAGTCACTCCGTTTGTAGGATCTATCAGGTGACTTTCCTTTCTGATAGTAATCTGAACTCCTTCTATCAGATCTGTTATCTCTCTTCTCATCAGATAGATTATCTCTTTTCTTTTCTTCTCTGTGATCTCTTCGATCATCAGATCTCAGTTCTTCACGGAGATCGTTGGCTGATCTCCTATCTCTTCCTCGACTATGTTGATAATTTTTATAGAATCTTGATACTTACCAAGTTGAATATTTGATTTTTCTAGTTTCTGCAAAGTAAGCGAAGCGTCATTCTGCGACTTATGATGTTTCCAATGGTTCATTGACCTTCGATCTGCTTCTTTGGTTGCCTTAGCCCGATTTAGAAGTTGAGGCTTGCCGGGCACCTCATCTTCATCTGCTTGTCCTCTATCAATTAAATCGAACTCGTGAGCTTTAAGGCTTAAGAACAAGCTACTCGGCTTCATCTTTGAAATGTCTTGGCAATCCTTGATTCTGGTGACTTTCATATCCCATTCTTGGTGAGAGATATTAAGATCTTGTAGTTGATGTCCTTGTCCGACATCTCTCTACCAAGTTCTCGTAGCTTATTCACTAACATAGTAATCCTTCCATCGAGTTCGTTGATGGTCTCGTTTAAAACATCTTGATTTTTGAACTTCACCGGTTAAACTTGTAGGCATTTGTCTTTGATCGATCATTTCCTTCGCATATCTCAGCTTAGAGTATCCGCATTGCTTTTCGCGATTTTGAGATATTTAATCTTTTCCTTGGTAACTTTATCCATCGTTTTCATGATAATATGCTGGCGATTGTATCTATAGTATCTGATTTCCTTTCCTCTGCATCCATCAAATTTGGACTTTTCATACAAGACTTCTAAGGGCAAAGTCTAGATCTCCTCCAAGCTAACGGGGTTGTCGTAATATATGATGATGGGTCCTCTTTCAATGACTTCCATCATTACGCCACTAATCGAACCTAGATGGTTGCACATATAAATGGCCCAATCTGCATACTCATCAATTGAGAACTTTGTGAGATCATGATACATCTGGGAGGTATTCTCCATCTGAGTGATTTTGGACAAGCGAATGAGTTTTAAAAATGGTTTTTCAAGATCTGTTCAAATGACCACAAAGATTCTTCCTCAAGAATCGATGATACACAAAGCCCGATTAGTGCAGAAGAACCCTTTGCTCACGATACCAACTTGTAGGTCTCGAGCGAGTTTTGTGCGAAGTCTAGAGGAAAGGGTGAATAGACTTTTGAAAAACTTTTTGTCTTGGTCGGTGTGAAAGCGATTAAGCTTTGATCGAGTGTGCGAGTGAATCAGTTTGGAATGATAACCAACTTACTAATCGCCTGAAGGCAGATCAGTTCGGTAACTATCAGTTTAACTGATGTGCGGAAGCTAAGTTTTACCGATGTGAAAAACCGGTTTTGATAAATCGATTCAAAAGTCGGTCTTTTAACGGTTGACTAAAAGTGTCAAACTTGATCGGATCGAAGCTTGGTGCTAGATGATCTTAACTTAGAATATGTATCTTTGCTTTAATAGTTGTATGCGATTGTGTAAGCGATTAATCAAAGCGATAAAGGCACACAAGATTTATAGTGGTTCGGACAAACCCACCTATGTCCTCTCTTCCATATCTGAGGGCACCAACTAAACCAAGCTGGACTTAGATTTTTTTGTTAGTCCAACACAAAGACATCGACAGATATTTAAAGAGTTCTCACTCAATCGATCCAATCGAACTAGAAACCCTAGTGCGAAATCTTGCTAAACAACTTAACCTAACTTTGGGTTTGGATAAGATTGTTTTGGTTCCAACTATGAAATCTTTTCTAGTGTTTAAGGTAGCTTATCACTAGATGAAAAGATTTATATGCTAAGAACTTATGGGATGAACACTTAATAAAATAATCTTCTTGTTCGTGTTCTTCGATGCGGAAATCGATTATAGCTTGAGCTTCTTGATCGTTTAGGGTTTTTAGTGTCTTCACTCTGAAGTGTGATCCCATATTTATAGACCTCGAAATCAAAAGAGCCGTTGGAGAGCAATTTGAATTTGGGCTATATTTTAGTAGGGAATTCGCGAGGATTGATGTGGCGTGCCGGGGAATGGTATAGTAAGCGTGAATAGTGTCTTTTATATTTGTTGGAGAAAGCGGCACCAAATCCGTAATTTAAGCTCAGATCATCGTGTCTTGTTCTTATTGGTTATGAGCGCTTTTCGGTGTTGTTCTTCCAACTAAGTTTGACATTCTTCTTGTTGGATCATCGATGTATGATTTGGTGAAACATCGATTTTTCACTGGTGGTGACTTTGATCGATCAAAAAGTGATCGGTCTACTGATGGAGTCTTAAAGTCTTTAGGTTGACTTAGCTTCAACTAGCGAGACTCGGTGATGTAGGTCTTACAGTGCGATCTTAAAGTCATCGATCTTCAAGTATTACGAGTTTGAGCTTCATGACTTGGTTTGAGATATCGACTTGATCGAGATCGATCTTATCTTTATTCTTCTCTTGCATTACGGCACATCGGATATCAAGCTATTCTTTGGATCTTGATTTGACCTATACATATTGAGGTTCCCCTCAATATGTGACCTATCTATTACATCGGTTGTTCTATACAATAATTATCAGCGGTATTCTATAAGCGGTAATATAAACATCGATCAACTATGAATGGTCCATTGGTCCTATTACATGAGTTTTAGAACTTTTCATCGAAACTCTAAATTTCCCAACACAACCTTTACATTGAAGAAGCATACATTACACATAACTATAGACATCGGACTATGGTTTTGAATTTAAACCTTGTCTTGAATAGACATGAAATTTGGCCTCATCTCGTAAAGTGGAATTGATGTTGACAAACCGCGGCGGATCGACATCTACCCTTCTTTAAGTAACATGCTCAGCGGCGACTGACATAAGATTTTGTCCCTCCCTGTACAAGTTGTGATTATGCGGGCGGCCCGCGGACATGAGCATGTGGTGAAAGCCGCCTTTGCTTCGCCTATATCGGTAGCGAGCAAAATCCTCTGCTTTCGCACCATTTTGTCCCCCGGTAGATGCGAGCATCGGCATCCGCATGTTGTTACGGCGGATACCACGACATCCCTCTCCCGGAGGAGATTTTGGGGATGCGTGGGAGACTAGTGATTTACTCTTGCATAAGCGGTGAAGTAGCGTGGAGTGGCAACCATGACTCTGGCGAGCATCTTGAGTCCGTAACGAGAGCCAACCTATGCTCGGAGTGTCTCATGGGGTACAAAGTGCTTCGCACTAGTACAAGTCTTGGGAATGATCTTTCGATTCAAGCGAGAATGATAAGGCGAATCGAGTCTTTGGATTCTTCGTCTGGAGGCATCTTGAACAAACTTTCTTCGATAAGCGTAGTAGTATTTTTTTCTTTTTCCTCTGTTTTTTTTCCACTTTCTTGACTATCAATATGCCTATTTATAGTACTTATCCCAAAGCAGTCTTTGGCATAGCTAGTTATTCTTGGCCTTCTTGCTTTAACTCCTCCTTTTGACATCTGTCGCTTTGAATCCTCCTTTTGACATCTATCCGGTTTTTGCGGTTCTTATCCAAGGATTGACATCGTTCCTTTTTGGTTGCCACCACTTCCTCAACTTGTTTTGACACCTATCTTCTATCTTTCAATAGTGCTGGCCAAAATTTCTTCTAGAAGATTTGTGTCGAACACGGTGTGTTCTTCCTTCATGATTGTCCTGTTCGTCTTAGCTGAATGGCTGATTATGTTCGGCCATTTGTGCTCGTTTCAGCTATGTGGCTGATTATGTTCGACGGTTGTGCTCGTTTGCTTTGAGTGGTGAGTGTGCTTTCGGCCGATTATGCTTCGTCTCGGTGTGTGGCTAATTATGTTCGGACGATTGTGCTCGTCATTCTTGATAATATTTTTTCAGTTGGCGCATTCCACGAAGTAGGACAAGGGACTCCATTGGTCTTCAAATCATATGCCCCATTTAACAAACGTTCTGTAACTCTGAATGGACCTTCCCATGCTCGGCCGAACACACCACCTGATACCCCCATTGCTCGTCTTAAAACCAGCTCGCCCACATTGAACCTGCGTGTTCGGACTTTGGAGTTATAGAACTTTTCTGATCTCTTTTTGTACATGGTGTTCTTGAAATCGACCTCCGTCTTTTTTTCTTCTAATAGATGCATTAAGGCGGCCTTTGGTCATTGATGTGCTCTCCAAAGTCATTCTCCGATGACTCGGAATCTTTATTTTTGGGGGTATAACGACTCCGACCAAATGCCGGAAAAGCGGGGTTTTCGCGATTGATGTTACGAAAGTAGTTTGATAGGCCCATAATATTTGAACAACTCTTGACCCATCCTCCCCCTTGGAATTATCAAGTCGGCCTTGAGGGTATGTGATAATTTTATTAACGACTTCAACTTGTCCGGTTATTTGGGGATATCTGAGTTGAGTAATGCTTTTTTATGCCCAATGCCGAGCACAATTTTTGTCGGAATTCACTTCCATCGAATTGTTTGCCATTATCCGTTACCAATTATTGGGGAAGCCCAAAACGACAAATGATATTTTTTCAAACAAAGTTCCACATTCTTTGTTCGGTGGCTTTAACAATAGCTTCCGCTTCCGCCCATTTATTAATCAACGGTAACCACAACATATTTTACTCCCGACGTGCCAGTAGGAAATGGGCCGATCAAATCGATTCCCCATTTAGCAAATGTCCATGGGTCAGAACCGACACTAGTTCTTGGTGGGCTATGAATAAGTGGGGCATGTACGAGCACTTGTGACCTGCGAGCGAGCATCTGTGGCGAATCTTTGTAATAACCTTAATAACCTTATGCGATAATTTTATGTGCCAGGACAAGCCCACCTGTATGGTTTCCGCATACTTCATCATGAATCTGCTCCAGAATTACATGACCCTCTTCAGGAGTAATACACTTCAATAGTGGAAGTGAGAAACTTCTTTTGTATAAATGCTCGTCTAAGATAGTATATGACGATTATAATCTGGTGAGTAGATTGTGCTTTATTCTCAAGGAGAAGTCCTTTTGTAAGTAATTTAAAATTGGAGTCATCGGGTTTCTTGCTACTTTGTTACATGGGCGACCATAACTCTGGGAATTGATGGTGAACAAGTTATGATGACCACAATGTCCATCGTGTTCGTCACTCTTTCTACTGTTGCCAGGCGTGCCAAGGCATCGGCAAACAAATTACCCAATCGTGGAGATGGGAGCTCGGCTTTTTGAGCACTGGCTTACATAAGTAAGCGGGCAAGTGTGTTATCCTCTACTGAACGAAAGGCAACGCTTAATTGCATGCTCGGATGCAAAGAATCTGAATAAAGTTGTTCGCACAGAGCGAAGGCTTAGACAATGTTTGAGTATATCCGCAAGTCTTCTTTTTAATGACTCGAATGCATTTTGGCAATGCTCATCCTTTTGGAATTTCCCTTTCTTTTGCATGCATCAAAAGGTTTGCATTTGTCCCGGTTCGTGATATAAACCCGACTTACGGAAGCAAATGTCCGGTTAATTTTTGGACCTCTTTCATACTCTGGGGAACTGCATGTCTAGCATAAGCTTGAATCTTTGATGGGTTTGCTTCAATCCCAGATTGGTGACCATATGTCCTAGGAATTTTCTGAGTGAACCCCAAAACGCATTTCTTGGATTTAGCTTCATGTTGTACTCCCCGAGAATATCAAGCGTTTGTGTGAGGTGGGTGATGTGGTCTTCCTTGTGTTCGCTTTTTACCACAATGTCATCAATATACACCTCAATTGTTAGGCCGGCGTGTTAAGTCGAACATTTTGTTCCAAGCGTTGATATGTTGCTCGGCATTCTTTAATCAAGAATGGCATCGTTGCCAACAATACATATTCTTTTTTGCGAGAATGCCATATTCTTTTAATCGTCCGGATGCATAGGTATTTGGTGATAGCGGCAAGAGCATCCATGAAGGTCATGTGCTCATAACTCTTGTATTATCGACAAATAATCGATATGTGGCATCGGAAATTATCTTTCGGGCATGCCTTGTGTAAATAAGTGAAATTTATACATAGTCTCCAAGTTCCATTAGACTTGCCGGGACGAGCATAGGGTTCATAAAGCCATCTTGGGCATTTTACTTCTCGAATCGGTTTATTATCGAGCAATTTTTTTGATTTCACTATTCATACACGCATACTTCTAGAATTTGAACTTTCTGTGACTTCTAGATTCTTTGGAGTTTGTGTTGGATCAAGGTTGAGAGAGTGACATGCATGTTTTGGATCAATGCCAACCATGTCCTCATGTGACCAGCGAACACATCAAATTTGCTTGAAGATATCGATCATTTACATTCGGAATGGTTACGTAATTAGAACCAATGAATACTTCTAATTCGATGCTATTAGGGTCAATATTAATAGACTCGGTTGCTCGGCGGTGTTGCTCACTTTCTTTTTTGCTTCCACCGAGGATCTTCGATCGACCCCCGGTGTTCGTCATCGACCTCCATAGGTTCAAAACCTACACGAGGCTCTAGATCCGATAGCTCGTTTGGCGGATCAATGTTCATTAAATCTGGGAGATCTAGGACGTGAGTCCTTTGTGTTCGGGCGCATGGAGGTGTGCTCGTCTAAGGGTATTTTGGCAGCGTATTTGCTGTTGAAGCGACTCTCCGATCTCCCATGTTTGCTCCATCATGTTAACGATATTTTGTTTTTCTGGCGCACATGACATCAAACAATCTTGAGCTTTTTTCTGGTCGCCTTTTACGCTACCCGTTCCATCTTGAGTTGGAAATTTAACACAGTAATAATAAGTCGAACAGGCAACTTTAAATTCCTGAATAAACAGGCGACCTAAGAACCCGTTATATGTAGATGGAGCATAAGCGATTACAAAATCTAGCATTCTAGTTCGCCGGATCTCCGGATTTAAAGTTGATTCTAACTTCGACTCTAACCTAATTATACCATAGGAATTAAGATTCTGATTCCCGAAACCCATAATGGTGTGATCACATGGTTCAATATAACCGATCAAGTCCCCAACTAGCTTCTCCATTAGGTGCAGTGTTGTGAACATAATGTTAGCATATGTTCGATGTCGACCCGGGCGATGCACCTTCAAATCGAAATCGAGCAATCGATGGTTAGAGAGTCATTGTGGGGGTGATTATGCCGTCGAGATCATCTTACGAGAACATGATTTGGTGAGAGGGTGGCGTCTTATTTGTGTTGGGATTATCTTAGAAAGTATGCTTTTTACTTTGCATAATCAAAAGCGAATTTCGAACTTATTCTTTGAAATAAATTGTTTATCAGCGATCGTTAAATATTATCGAATGTTACATATATTTCTTGCATAAGCTGTTCAATAATTCGTGCGTGTTACATTGTAGTTAATTTAGTGATGCGGATCACGAAGATTAAATTAACGATCCCTTGTAACTAAAAAGTCGTCATTCATGACCTAGATGGAAATGAACAACCCATCGCGAGAGGTTGAAGTGTAAGGCTCAGATTGACTTGTCTTGACCAGAGATTACACTAGTGCATGGTGATGCCTTTGAATAGGACCCTCTGAGGAGGATAAATTCTTGGCCCGAACAAGGAAGAATTAGACCTCGGTGGTTCTTTATTTCTTAATCTTCGTTCCTTAAATAGGATCACGTGGGATTGGTAACTATTGCTTTGACTTATCATGGGTAGCGAATCAACGAGATTCAATACTTTTTATCTTGGGCAATATTATTAGTCACATGTGATTGCTAAGATTTATCTGAAGAATGGGTATTGCAAAAACGCTTTGTTCGATTTGCCCCTTAGGAGGTTCATAAGCTTTATCATACCAAATCTTGTAAGTGAAATTAGTTTAGTGGAATTAGTTTAGGTATGGATAATAATGTTGAACCGTTCCTTGACCAAGGACAAAAGATATTAATTAATGGAAAGATATTTCAAATGGCTTGAATTAATTAATGGGCTGAATAATCTTAAACAAGGGAAATAATAAGCGGGGAGCCATATCGAAACGTAATATGGGTTAAGATGGATAGTCTTAATATTAATTATGTAGTGGGATTAATTAATATTTATGGGCTTGAATAATATTGTGGCTCAATATTAGATATTCAAGGTCCATTAGAAGGTCAATATTAATTCTCCTAAAAGGCCCCTGAGTAGCCCAATATATAGTCCATTAAGCTGAAAAAGGTGATTAAAATAAAATAAATATTGTTTGTAATTTTCAAACTAAATTTGAAAATCATAGATATGTTGGTGTAGGGTCGACGGGTTTTTTGTGGCGATGTCAGAGGGAGGGGTGAATAGACTTACGAAAACTTTATTAAATCGGTGTGAGGCGATTAACTTTGATCAGTGTGAGTGAATCGGTTTGGGCTGATAACCAACTTCTTGTCGCTGAAGGCGAATCAATTGATAATATCGATTTAAGCGATGTGTGCGGAAGCTTAAGTTTTACCGTGTGAAAAATCGGTTTTGATAAATCGATTTCAAAGTTAATCTTTTAATCGGTTGGTGAAGTGTCAAGTTTGATCGGATCGAAGCTTGGTGCTGGCCGATCTCAACTTGGAATATGTATCTTGCTTTAAAGGGTTGTGTGCGATTATTATGTCGATTAATCAAAGCGGTAAAGGCACACAAGATTTATAGTGGTTCGAGACAAACCGGTCCTCGTCCACTCTTCCCTATCACAAGGGCACCTACTTAACCAATTTGGACTTTGTTTTTATGTGTAAGTCAACCACGGGACACCAACTAGATGTTTAAGGAGTTCACACTCTCGACCCGATCGGAGATCGGAACTAGAAACCCTGATGCGAAATCTTGCTAAACAACAACCTAACTTGGGGGTTTTGGGTAAGATTGTTTTGGTTCAACTATGAAATCTTTTCTTGCGTATAATGACTATGACTAGATGAAAAGATTTCTATGCTAAGAACTTATGGGATGAACACTTAATAAAAATTAATCTTCTTGTTTCGTGTTCTTGTGTCGGAAATCGATATTAAGCTTGAGCTTCTTGATTGTTCGATGTTTCCGTTATTTCACTCTGAAGTGTGATCCCATATTTATAGACCTTGAAATCAAAGAGCCGTTGGAAAGCAATTTGAATTTGGGCTATATTAAATGAGTTTGCGGGATTGATGTGATGTTCTTGAGAGCGGCATGAAAAGCGTGAACTTGTATTTTATATCCGTTAGAAAGCGACATCAAATCCCTTAATTGTCGGCTCGATCATCGTGTCTTGTTCTTATTGGTTATGAGCCCGAACTTTTCGGTGTTTGTTCTTCAACTAAGGTTAACATTCTTCTTGTTCGGATCATAGGCGTATGATTAGGTGAAACATCGGTTTTTCACGGTGGTGACTGATCGATCTGGCCCGGTCGGTCTACGATAAGTCTTCGGTGCGGTTGACTTAGCTTCAACTAGCGGACTCGGGTGATGTAGGTCTTACAGTACGATCTTGGAAGTCATCGATCTTGTATCGAGTTTGAGCTTTATGACTTGGTGAGATATCGACTAGATCGGATCGATCGATCTTCTGTTCTTTTCTAGCATTTTGGCACAGCGGGATATCAATTTGTCCTTTGAGTCTTGGATCGACCTATACATATTGAGTTCCCCCTCAATATGTGACCTATCTATTTCATCGGTTGTTCTATACAATCATTATCAATTGGTCTCCTATAGCGGGTAATATAAACATCGATTGACTAGCTTGTGTCATTTGGTCCTATTACATGTGTTTTTGGAACTTTCATCAAAACTATAAATTTCCCAACAATTTCCCCCTTTTTGATGAAACCAAAACACTTTGAGAAACCAAATCGAGTTGATAAAAAAATAGAACGATTAAGAGCATATAATCGAGGAAGACAATGAGACTTTGTCTTAGGATCGAGAAAATAAACTTTTCTCATTAATAAATGTTGATTACATGTTACATCGGAGAAAAGTTTGTAAATAAGAAAAACGGTGATCTGAGTAGTCTTACGATTCTTCACTCTTTAGGCTTGTATCATTGGCATCTCTCTTTTGATCTTGAGAATGCGTTGAAAATCGATAAAGTTTCCATTTGACATCATCGATCTGCTGAGGATCGATTATGTGCGTTACATGCGGGATGTCAAAATAGAATCTTTGAAATGCGGTCTGTCAAATGAGCCATCTGCCTTCTTGAGTATTCAATGGATCATACTCTTGGCGAGTTATTTTTACATTGATAAGCTTGGCCTCATTTTTCCGGATACTTGGAAAATCCGGGTATTTATTTTCTAACGGTTGAGGAATTCTTCATCGGGGAGATTCTTCTTGTGGAACAAGATTAAGAACAAAGGCATCGAAGCCATTCCTCTCGATCTTATTCCATTCCTCAAATTTCTTAGCATCTTGGCCAGTTTTTGGGATGATCTCATCAACTCTTCTTTGGCGGCTTAGGTTACGAATGCGGATTTTCCGGCCCTTCCTTTCTTCACTCTCGTCTGAATTTCTTCTTGATTTTACGCCTCTGCCATTTTTACGCCCTTCTTTTCTTCTTGACTTTTTTCGGGCTTCTTGATTTCTCTGCTCTTTGGACATCTTTTCGTATTGATCAGGTTTTGATGATGTCCTGCCGCTGTTATGTCGGTTGGTTTCTCATTACATCCTTCCCCCTTTTTGGTTTGATCAAAAAAAGTAGTGAGTGGGAGGTCGGAGAACCAAAGATTGGCTGCGATATCGCCTGTTGAGATGCCAGAGGTATGCCTTGAGTTTAGCGATTAGATTTTGAATCTTCGATATATTTCGATCTTGACAGATTCCATGGCGATGAGAGTGTTTTAATCGGTTTGTCAAGTTTCTCTTCTATCAATTCTAGCTTGTCATTGAGCATCGAAAAAAAGACTTGTTGTTTATCCACAGTCGGTTTGGCATCAGCGGTCTTTGCTCGATTCGGTTTGTATGATGAACCTGATTTGGGAAAGGCGATCTTTGATTGCCCCAATCTAGGAAATAGCCAATTCCTTTGATCATTATTTCTTTGATGGCAATCGCCTTTGATCATTCTCGGTCCCTCAACTTCTTCTTCGGAGATCTTTGAGACAAGATTTGATCTCACGAAGTTGATCGATAGTGGCGTGTGATGTTGGAGTGTTGGGTGTCACTTGATCGATTGATTGTTTGTGCCTCCGGTGGTTGGTCATGAGCTGCGGCACCGGCTCCACTATCATCAGCGACTCTTGCATCCTTCATGATGGCATCTGCCGGGGAGCTTTGTCGGTGATCTCGGTTCGTCTGTTTCGGCAACCCTAGTTTCTGTGGATCGAGCTTTGCCATTTGTGATTATCGGCTCATTTGGTGATCCCTTTTAGCAGATTTCCTCATGTCAAAATAAAATACGCAAACTCATCCGCGCCGCCCATCATTCAATAATTATTATAAAAATAGAAGCTTTTTTTAGCGAAATCTCTCGGTGAGGATCTCATAACCTTCCTCTCTTATGGCGGGATGGGCGACGATTACGGATATAACTCATCAATTTCTCTTCGATTAGCATTACGATCAATTTTCGATTATGATCTTTGTCGATGGACTCGAAATTATCTGTCGATTCGGCTTGATGAGATGTGGAAGGTTAAAATTTGTGCTTGAGTAAGCGGAAGTTGGCGTCGATTCGACTGCGAGAGGGTTTCTTTGTGGAAGCAGTTATACGGTTCCACATCGGGTAAAGCTTTGCAGTTTGATGATGCGATTTCGGTTCTTGGGCGGGTGGAAGAATAGGAGAGACATGCTTTCGTGACCATTAGTCTGAGTGGTGAATCATTTCGAGCTTGAGGAGAGGAGATCGATCGACGTGTCGCCTTCGCCGGGAATGATCTGGCGAGCTCTCGGCAGAAGCCTTCCGTCGATTTTTTCACTGAATTTTGTGTTATAGCAATTTGATCTGGCGCTCTTTCTTCATCGACTCATCTTCAATCGAGTCATGGAGGCTTGCCTTCTTCGGCCTCTTCTCACAGGCCTTCTTTGGTTTTCTTTTCTTCTTCTTTTAGGTATCTGGTATAGACGAAGTTGCTTCCCTTGCTTTTTCCTTTCTTTGACTTTGGGGGGTTGCGCATATCATCGTCACGGTGGCCCAAAGATGGCATTTGAAGTGGCTTTGAGAAAGGCCTTATAGGACTTGATCCAATCATTTCCCATTTGGTATTAGGCGGTTTATCTTTGGAATAAGCGCAACCTTGTTGAGATTGCGATCTTTCTCTTGGATATACGCCTCGGTTCATTGACTCCAAATTTCTCATGTTCTTGGGCGAGAATGGCCTTGAGGAACCGTGCCAATTGATGTTTTGGCTTCATCAATTATTAGCCACCATCTTGTACATTTTAGCCGGATGTAAAGCATCTTGGCTGAATCTGATCCCCATAATTGTTTTTTGACAATATGTCAGAAACAACAATCGGTATTTCCTCTTGAGCATTGGCGACAAAACCTGGCGTATGATGTTTATCGGCCTCTACGAAAAACTCTCTTCGATCGGCTCATCTTCGTTCTCCTGTAATGGCGGTGAGATCCGTCCTCCTTTTGGTAAATTTGAGCAGATGGGTTATATCATCATTCGTCGGTCGATTTCTTCTCGGTTATTTGTCGAGGAAGCGGATTCATTTCCTAAACATCAGTATCCACTCTTAAATTTGTTTGGAATTCTAGTGCTTCATCTTTGCATTCTTTGGATTGCGATGAAAAATAAATAAAATTTCTCAAGGCACGCTTTTCGCGAGAATTTGCTCGACCTCCATGGATTAGGATCTGAGTGATATTGAAGCTATGCGAACTTATCATCCACAATCTTTGTTGCAGTTCATAATTGCACATTATCTTTCCCATTCCGTGGGTGGCCATCTACAAAGGATGGACGATTAAAGTTGTGCATATATATATAAGAACATCACATATCACGAAAGCAAGAAACAATAAAAGCATAACACGGGATAAAAACATTTAAGATCAATGGATTTTAAAAGAATACATCAAATAAACATAAATTACGGATTACATTTTTTTGGAAGATGATTTTGAAACTTAGGAAAAACACTTTGAATCGAGAGAAATGTCTGGAGTTTTGGAGAATAAATCGTAAGTTTGTGAAATGGAAAACTTTGGTATGATTTTTGATGAACTTTATAAAGACGAGGAGGAAAAAAAAAAGACAAGATTTGGAAGATCAACCGTTTGAAAAAGATTAAGCGCTCCAGATTAAGTTTTTTGATCGTGAGGTCGGGAAAAACACGTCACGAAAACCTTTTGGATTTAAAAGCACATTTAGTAGCGGTTAATACATGTTCCCACGTCCGCATTAAATGATTTGCGGGGAATCGTCACAAGGATAATGGAGTGCGATAAAGGCAAATAATATCGAGATAAGATCAGATAAATAAGCAAAAACAAGAGAAAAGAAAAGGCGTGTCGGTTGGTGATATTATGTCGATCAATACCACTTGTCCATATTGATTTCACTTGTTGATCTTAGTATTTTGCCTAAGCCTTAAAATTTCCCAACCGATCCTTTTAAGCGATCTTCTTCACTTCATCGATTTGTTGAAGTTTCAAGCTCAATGATCTTCCTTGAATCGTCGATTTCCGATCCTCCTTGATGGGTTGAAGTTCCCCCTTCAAGCGATATTTCATTTTCCCATAGGCGATGTATCGATTTGTTGGAGTTTCAAGCTCGGTGATCTTCCTCATCGATCGACTTCAGTATGTAATCGATTTTTAGTTGACCTAATCGATTCTTCTCGGATCAAGCCAATCCTTGGGATAAGTGTTACTGCCCAAAACTTAGTCTAGAGTAGTAGCTTCTATTCCCTAAGTTGGTAGCGATTTGACATGCGTAATTATCATCTGAATCTCTCGATATGTCAATCATAGTAAATTTCTCCATTATCGATCGCGTGATTTCTACTTATTTGTCCTTTTTAGTCTTGATTTCTCTAAAAGGTTTTGAGAACTTCGAATTTGCATTTGCACCCTTGTTTGGTCTCTATAAATTGGACCAATTGTTTTACACAACATAACCCATTCACCATACTTATTTTCTTTGTAAAATCATGCATTACGGTGAACCCTTATTTCGGTGAAACTTAGGTAAACACCTTTACCCTTTTTCGATGATTTGACTTCTCCAAATCATCCTGTGTGTCCTTATCTTTGTCTTAAATCGTCATCAAAGATTTCACATACAATCGTTGCTAAGCTTCTCTACCACAAAGCGGCGGATTACGCTCTCATAAGCGAAGAAGACACTTCTCTCCTAACCGTGCACCTTGTGTGTCTATCGAGATAGCGTAACCGCATCAACAGACTCGATGCGAAAATGAACATGAGTTTGATGTGCGATGCTTGCATCGGACAACGGTGATGCCGGTATATCAACTCACCATTTGCTGTTGGAGAGCCAGCGACTCTTTCTTAGGGCTCACGGCAAAAATCTATCAAGGCATTTGTCGCTCCTTTGGTTTTAGCTTGACTAGCGGCTTTTAGGATTTCTTTAAAGCCTCTCTCACCCCTTGTTAAGTGGGGGAAAATGAGAGCATCATTTAAAATCTCTCTCTCCGCACTTCTTGGGTTAGGATGAGGGTTTAGGGTTATAGGTTTAGGGTTTTCGGTTATGACTTATGTCTTGACCTCTGGGTCCTTTGTATTTGTAACTTGTAATGTGTCGACCTTGGTCTTTATCAATGAAAAGTTCTATTATTTCATTGTTGTGTAAAATTCGGTATCCTTATGCGATTTTAAGCTTTAATCTTGTGAATACCACTTGTGAATCTTGTTGAATTTAAAGCAATCGACTTACAAAGTATAAGCGAGCAATTTAATCAGATAATCCTTTAAGCGATCGGTTCATTTAATCGATAAACTTTAAATCGATCGAGTACCTTCTCATATCGGTTCCTTGGTGATCTTACGATCGATTGAGATACCAAATTCAAGCGATTTCACTTTGGCGATTAGTTTCTTAACGGTTGTTACGGAGATCATTCCATCAAACATTTTAGGTGCATTTTCTCCAAGATCCGAAGCCTAGCTCATTGCATAATTCTTTGAATCGATCTCGGCTAGTGGCTTGGTTAGAATATCGACTTTACGTATATCGGTATGAATCTTTTCCATTCGATATTCTTCTTTTCAACATGATCTCTTATAAAATGGTGCGACATCCACATGCTTGCATCTTGTATGTAAAAGGGATTGCGGAGTGATTGCAATAGCACTATTATCATCCGAGAAAATAGGTACATTCTTAGTTTCAATGTTATAATCCCTCAATTTTGACTAAGCGAGGCGGTTGGGAACAACAAACTTCCTGACCATATATTACTCGCCGGTAGTAGATATTTGCAAGCGATATGTCTTCTTTGAAAACCACGAGATCGGTTTACTTCCTAGAATGACAAGTTCTGAGGTGGATTTTTACGTCAATCTTGCAACCTCCATGTCAGAATCAGAATACCCCTAAGCTCTAGATTATCATCGATGGGTAAAATAAACCAGGTTTCTTGTCCCTTCAGATACTTAAGAAATCCGCTGCATTTGCTTCTAGGTGACTTATCATTGGATTTGCACGAAAATCGCACATACACACCTCTGCGAAGGTTATATGTCACAGTCTTGGCGATCGGTATAGTAGAATCGATGAGAGCCCTATATTCCTACGATTTGTTTTCGACCATCTCATCTGGATCCGTCTTGAATCCGGTCATCATAAAATTTTGGCTTCCTTACAATTTTGAACTCAAAGTTAGCCAATAAATTCCTAGTGTACTTTCTTGGCGAGATGAATATCCATACGTACTTTGCTTTACTTGAAGACCCGAAAGTAATTCATCTGTCCCATCATGGACATCTCAATTTCCCTTGCATCAATTTCTTTGAATCTTTCACATAGACTTTTGTTGGGAGATCCAGAAGATGATGTAAATCCCACGTAAATCTGAACCATCGAATATCTTCTCCATCTTCTTATGAATAAGGTTTTGTCCTTTGTTCCTTTAGTGAACCGGCTTTCGATCAGAAGCGAGAGTGTATCGCGATAGCTTCGAGGCACATTTTGAGCCATAGAGCTTTTTCTTAGGCAGTACACTGGTTGCCCTTTTCAAAGCACGGAGGTTGTTTAGACATAAACTTCCTCTACTAGTACCCACGTTTAAGAAAGCACTCTTTCGTCCCATCGATACAGTGAACCCTCTGTGGGAAGCATATGCGGAAACAAATGAACTCTAGGTGGCGGCCGGTCAAAGGACTCATCATAATCAATTCCGCCGATTGTGAATACCCCTTAGCAACAAGTCTTGCCTTATTTACGGTGATAGCGTTTTTCTCATCTCTCTTGTTCTTGAATACCCACTTTGTGCAAATAACATCTTGATGACTTGGTCTATCCACTAGTTCCCAAACTTGATTTACTCGAGCTATTTCCGGCTCACCGCATAGCTAGAATCAAACTGCGTCTTGTAGAACTTCCTCTATTGTTGTTGGTTCCTTCATGGCGGATACTTGACAATACATGGCACTTTCACCTGTCGATGTCTAGTTTTAACTTTATCGGATGGGTCTCCGATATCGAGATCGGTTGGATATTTGGTTATCCGAGGTCATACATTACGATTTGCGTCGATTTGGAGAACATCATCCGTTTCGATAAAATTTCATTACTAGCGATTGGGGTAGTGCGAGTTATGATCCACATGATAAGAACAAGTCTCGGTGATGTTGGACTCATCATGTATGTGATGTACGTTCGTAGGAACCGGATGTTCCCATGAGGCCGGATGGTTCGATTGATCTTATCTCAATTTATGTCGGCTTCTTCATAAACAGTTTTTCGTACCTTAGGATCTGAATGATCTGGTGAATCAGCTAGATCTGGAATGTATACTGTTACGGTTTCTGATTCTTTTTCCTTGATCATTAGCTGATCCATTTTACGAACATCGGTACTTGTTGATCGGTACATCTTGATTAAATGATTTCTCTTGTTTGACGATGCTTCATCAAAAACTACATGGGGTGTTTCTTCCACAAGTAGGGTTAAATCTGTTATAAACCACAGAAAAGCCTTGCTAGATGAGGAATATCCTAAGAATATACCCTCATCGACTTAGCCTCAAAGGTTTTCAATGACTCTTCCCATTGTTGTGTATGAAACAACACACCCAAAAACATGGAAGTGGGAGACCACGAGGTTTTCTGTCATTCCATAGGTTCATAGGGTGTTTTGTAGTGAGCCTTAGTCGGGAAGACATACATTACGAGTATGGCATGCGATGTTGATTATACGCTTTAAACGGCTTGGTATTGCATGTTCATTTAACATCGTGCGAGCAAACTTCTTTGAGAGTTCATTCCTCAGATTCGGCTTCTCCATTTTGTTGTGGCGTCCTTGCGGTGATGTTTCATGTTGTATACCAAACTTAGAGCAAAAATCGATAATAAAAGAGTTGAAAGTGCGTACCTTTATACGTCGATTTTACTACACTGACACCCTTCTCGTTTTGTAATCTTTTTAGCGGCTCGAATTATCTTCTTTTGTCGTCTCATTCTTCTTATGTAGAATATAACGAGAGTAAACTTGGAATAGTCATCCACGATTACGAGAGTATATTGCGTCGTTGAGACTAAGCGGGGTATGTGGTCCCGAATAGATCCATATAAAAATTTGCGATTACTCTCTTTGGATGCGGTCAAAATTCCTTGAATGAAGCTTTGACGCATTTTCCGCCCGACCATGCGATACATATGCGATCCTTTGAATATACTTCGTTCGGAAGTCCTTCCACTAGAAACATCCTCTTTATCTTATTAAGAGTTTTAAAGTTCGGATGGCTCATTCTTTTGTGCCCGAGCCATTTGCTTTACTTTTGGAGCTCTTAATGATCGAGCATGCATTTCTTGGGCATTTTGTTCCAATCGGTTGTGTAGATAAATCCTTTTCTTGAACCCGAGTTAGAAAAATCATTGAGTGGCTCGATTCTTGATAGTGCATTGGTCGTTCGAGAACTCAACTTTGAATCCGTTGTCCTTAAATTGTGAAATCGATAATAGGTTGTGCCGGACCTTGACATCGAGACTCCGATTACTTGTACATCATCATTCTCTAAGGTTAGAACCCTTTGGTATAACCAAAGTTATCATCACCAAAAAGTACCAGCGGAACCTTTACATTTCTATGTATGAAATTTGAGGAGGTGCTTGCTTCATCATGTGCCTTGAACATCCACTATCGATGTACCGGATAGTTGCTTGCACACCTCAGCTGTTGGCGGACCAGCGCGATCCTGCTGACCAAATCGGGCTTTAGGTACCCCTTTTTGGATTGGGTCTGAGGGGTTAGGATTAGTTTTGGGGATCCGTACAAGCAGAGCACTTCTATTGTGATCGGTTAGATCGGAAGGCTGATTTGTCTCCGTACCTATCAACATAATCATCGTCTCTTTATATCTTTACGATTTTGTATGATTATTAGTGTGAACCTTGGATGACTTAGAAGACTTGGGATTTATCTTTTATTGTTTGTCTTCTTTTTTATCCGATGTATAGTTAGGTCGGCGATACTAGATTTACGATTATAGGGGTAGATGCATTTGCTACCATCAAAAGATTCATATCTTTTTGGCATAGGTGGTTTTGCGGTTTACGAAGCATGCTTATTAGGCGGTGACCTTGATTGGGTCTCGATTGGACTTCCTTTTTACGGGTTGTCTTTTTTGATTCGATCTGTTGATCGGGTTGAGGTCTCTTGAGAAGAACTAGGTTCTTCTGTTGATTCCTCGTGATGCTTTTACCGATTGGGTTCCATTTCTGTTTCCCCTTACGGTGGGGCACTGCCTTACACTGCTCAACGGTTTTTTCCTTATTAGATACATGTTTGGCTTTTGGTGTGTCTTTGTGAAACTTCTTTGATTACACCTTTTGAGATGAATCGGTAGGGGGCTTTTGAGGATGTGGAAGGGTTCTCATGCCAAGTCCTTCTTATTGTCGTTGTTCGAAAATAGGTGTTCATGTCTTGAGCAGTTTTAGATGATTTTGTGAAAACCTCTATTTTCTTCATGATTATCCTTAGATGATTTGGGACTTTCATGCATTTGAATAGCTCATCAAATTTTGCTTGAAGAAGTTTGAAATCATCGACTTTCTTTGTTTGTTAATATCGGTGATCTTTGATCTGCTTCTCTGATCGAAGCCTTAAATTTTAGAATGTTACATTCCTCGATTTGCCTTCGACAAGTTTAATGATTTAAGTTGAGGAGGCTTTTTTGAGATCATTCTCTCATGTGGTTGATTATTTCTAATTCTCGACTTGTCATTTTGACTTCCACTATAGCATAAGTGTCTCTTTTGCATTTGAGAGATCCTCAAGCAATTGCTTTCGAGTAGAGCTGCGAGTCAATCTCCCGGCGGGTGTGCTAATGATAGCGGTGTAAAGCGAGCGAAGCGAGGTTTGGAGGTTACCTCAGTTGGTCCTCCACTGGCCATCGAGGCGAGATCTCATCATCGTAAAAGCGAAGAATATCAAATGTTCATTTTCATAGAAGTCACTTGTGCAACTGGCGATAAGGTAGTCTTCTCTACGGAGGGTATCCGAGTCCTCGGAGGCGATAGGAATCGTCGATTCGGCGTGTCGGCAACCATGGCTCTTTTGTCCCTATCGCGTTGCTCTCTTACATTCCTCTTTTCTTCCCTTTCTCTTGGCGTCAGATGCAGGCGTCTGCGCTATAGTGACCTAGCTTCTCCGGTTGAAAACGCGCTCTTGATCCCCGAACCTTTCCTTCGGTGTGAATCACTCGTCTGTATGACCTGTCGGTGACTTAAGCTACGATAGTAATCGAGCTTCTTACATCGATTGGTTATCTCTTCTTCCGCCGGTCGATTATCTCTTTTCCTTTCATCTCTCTGTGATCCTCCGATCATCGAGATCTGGTTCTTCTGGAGATCTGGTTGGTGATCTCCTATCTCTCCCCGACTATGTTGATAGTCCTTATAAAATCTTGATACTTACCAAGTTGGACGTTCGACTTCTAAAGCTTCTAAGTAGCCGAGGAGCGATCATTACACTTTGACTCATTATATTCCCCATGGGGTTCGTTGGCCGCCCGTTCTAACTTCTTTGGTTGCCTTAAAAGCAACGATTTTGAGATTGAGGCTTGGTCAGGGCACCTCGTCTTCATCGAACTTTGTCCTCTTTCAATCCGTCGAACTCGTGAGCTTTAAGGCTCAAGAACAAAGCTACTTGGCTTCATTTTTGAAATGTCTTGGCAATCCTTGATTCAAGAGACCTTCGTATCCCATTTCTTGGTGAGAGACCTTAAAAATTTGTAGTTGATATCTTTATCGGACATCTCTACCAAGTTCCGAAGCTTGTTTATTGACATCGTAATCCTTCCGCCGAGTTAGTTGATGGTTTCGTTAAGCGACATCTTTAATTTTCAAACTTTTACCCGATTCGACTGCGAGGCGGGTTTGTCTTTTATCTGTTCATTTCCCTCGCATATCTCAGCGAGTATCGCATTGCTTTTCATGATTTGAGATACTTAATCTTTTCCTTGGTGACCTTATCCATTGTTTTCATGATAATGTGCCTTGCGATAGTATCTAGAGTGTCTGATTTTCTTTTCCTCTGCATCCATCAAATTTGGGCTTTTTCGCACAAGACTTCCGGGGCAAAATCTGGATCTCCTCCAAGCTGCCGGGTTTTGTCGTAATATATGATGATGGGTCCCTCTTTTCGATGACTTCCATCATTACGCCTTAATCGAACCTAGATGGTTGGACATATATATGGCCCAATCTGCATACTCATCGATTGAGAACGGCGAGATCATGATACATACACGAGGTGTTATCCATCTTTGAGTGATTTTGGAAAATGAATGAGTTTTAAAAATGGTTTTTCAAGATCGATTCGATCGACCACAAAGATTCTTCCTCAAGAATCGATGATACACAAAGTCGATTGGTCGATAGAACCAAGCGCTCGATACCACTTATGGGTCGACGGGTTTGTTTTTGTGAAGTCTAGAGGAGGGGTGAATAGACTTACGAAAACTTTTATTGCAATCGGTGTGAGGCGATTAACTTTGATCAGTGTGGTGAATCGGTTTGGCTGATAACCAACTTCTTGATCGCTGGCCCGAATCGATTCGATATATCGGTTTAAGCGATGTCTGCGGAAGCTTAAGTTTTACCGTGTGAAAAACCGTTTTTGATAAATCGATTCAAAGTTAATCTTTTAATCGGTTGGTGAAAGCGTCAAGTTTGATCGGATCGAAGCTTGGTGCTAATGATCTCAACTTGAAATATGTATGCGCTTTAAGGGTTGTAATGCGATTGTGTGTCAGTTAATCAAAGCGGTAAAGGCACACAAGATTTATAGTGGTTCGGACAAACCGATCCCTCGTCCGCTCTTCCCTATCACAAGGGCACCTACTTAACCAAGTTGGACTTTGTTTTATGTGTAAGTCAACATAGTACCCAACTAGATGTTTAAGGGTTCACACTCAGCCGATCCGAGAGATCAAAACTAGAAACCCTAGATGCAAAATCTTGCTAAACAACTTAACCTAACTTGGGGGGTTTGGGTAAGATTGTTTTTGGTTCAACTATGAAATCTTTTCTTGCTTATAATGACTAACGGTAGATGAAAAGATTTCTATGCTAAGAAACTTATGGGATGAACACTTAATAAAATTAATCTTCTTGTTACGTGTTCTTGTGCGGAAATCGATATTAGCTTGAGCTTCTTGATTGTTCGGCGTTTCCGTTATTTCACTCTGAAGTGTGATCCCATATTTATAGACCTTGAAATCAAAGAATGGTTGGAGAGCAATTTGAATTTCGAAATTTATATTAAATGAGTTCACGGGATTGATGTGATGTGCTTGAGGCGGCGGCATGGCGGCGTGAACTTTTATTTTATATCCATTAGAAGGCAACATCAAATCCCTTAATTTGCGACTCTCGATCATCGTGTCTTATTCTTATTGGTTTTCTGACGAACTTTTCGATGTTTGTTCTTCCAACTAAGGTTGACATTCTTCTTGTTGAGATCATAGGCGTATGATTAGGTGAAACATCGGTTTTCACTGGTGAAATTGAGCTTTGTCGATCTGGCCCGATCGATCTACGATAAGTCTTTGGTCTTAGGTTGACTTAAGCTTCAACTAGCCGATTTCGGTGATGTAGGTCTTACTGTACGATCTTACGGAAGTCATCGATCTTCAAGTATCTGAGTTTTGAGCTTTATGACTCAATTTGAGATATCGACTAGATCGGATCGATCTAATCTTCTGTTCTTATCTAGCATTACGGATCCGGATATAATTTGTCCTTTGAGTCTTGAGATCGACCTATACATATTGAGTTTCCCCTCAATATGTGACCTATCTATTTCATCATTGTTCTATACAATCATTATTGTTTGGTCTCTATAGCGAGTAATATAAACATCGGTCAACTAACAGTCATTTGGTCTATTACATGTGTTTTGGAACTTTTCATCAAAACTATAAATTTCCCCCGGTTGGGAGAAAGATTTTTTTTTGAATTTTGTTATGGAATGAAGATATGTATTCTTGGAATACAAGATTATCTCATTAAATTCAAGAAATCTCCCACTAGGTTATCTATGATATGATTTTCGAAAAATTAGAAAATATAGTGGGCAAGAAAAGATTTTCTTGATTTTCTTGAAAAGATATTATGGAAGATGTGTATTTCTTGAAATCTGAGAATATCTCATAAATTGAAGATCAAATCTTGGATTCTTGACCCCCAATATTTTCTAAAATTCCATAGCAAATAGAGAAGGTGGGATTTTGTGGAATATTATAATTATGGAAAAAAAAAGAATATAGGAGATTTATTCAAGATTTCTTGAAGATCAAGAAAAATTTTTTCACATTATTTTGACCTAAATTTTTCGACCACCACCTGGCCTCTATAAATAGGGGATGATTACTTCATTCCCAAGTACCATTCCATGTCTTTGGAAAAATTAGTAAATCCACAAAGGTGGTGCAACATAATTTATTTTTCCTTTTTGTTAAATCGATTCACAAGAATCCTTCCATAGTATAGTAGAAGAGGGCTAAGGAATACTTGGGAAGTCCTTACGGTTAGTCTATTGACCACAGATTTGCCATCCCAAAAGAATGCGTTCACGTAAACTTCGTAGAATTCATCATCACGTAGGTTTTCGTGAATTATTATATGCATGATATGTTGTTGGATTATTATTTGAATTAATATAGGATTAATTCATGCTAGTAATAATTAAAAGAATTAAATTTGTATTTAAATATTCACCGAATAGATCGTGCAACTTATTCTCCAACAAGCGAGTATCGACCCACGGTTTAAGAACTCTGAATTTTTTTAAATTGTAATTTAATTCGCGGACATTAAATTTTAAATTGGATAGTAGAATTGCTTAGATCATTTTGCGGTATCAATTGTCATGGAATTTAATGTGTTTATTTATGCATGCATATAAAGCGTGGTGGTTTTAATTCAATGTAATAGACTAGTCTAGATCTAGGTTTATTTATTTTTGTAAATAAATTAGAATGGATCGAAAAATGAGGACGAGCGAAGAATTAAAGGATGAAATCAGCAAGGGGAGTAAGCGTGCGTCGTCGCGAAATGTGCCAAGGAGGCATCGCGTTGACGTGGATGGCACAGCACGCCGCAGGCTTGGTGAGGCCGAGGGATTGAGCGATCCGTCGAGGATCGGCGCGTGCCGGCGGGGCGCTAAGCGCCATGTGCCGTCTTACAGGCGTATTTGGAGACGGAGCGCGCAGGCGCTAACGCTGACGAGGATGTCTTGGGAGCTAAGAAACATGAGCGAGTAGGTGGAGCGTCAGGGCAGAGGCGCGAATGAGCGTCTCTGAAACGAGTCGCCGAGCCCTACCGAGCTCTAAAAGTGCCGAGAACGGCTTTGCGAGAAACCGACTGAATGGCCAAATTTGAATAGGATGCCGGATGAAGAAAGGCATCATTTGCGGAAACACATGGCGTGGCGTTTGAGATGGGTATTTTTTGAGACGATCGAGTGTGAGAGAAATTCAAGGCGGCGTTTCTTCAAGATCAAGCCAAGAAAAATCAAACCATGACAATTGGATAATTTGTACCCAATATGTTTATTTTTCATTTTGCTTGATTTATTTTGTTTATCTTATGCTTTTATTTAATTTGTTTAAATGTGTTTGCATAAGAGATGCCAAATGAAAAATCTCAACTTCAAAAATTACTAAGTATGTTTAAATAATTAATTAACAATTTTATTAGGATAATAAAATTAAATTAATTTTTGACCTCCATGATTTATTTATTTGTGAATTCTTTTGGAGAAATTCCCCCATTTGGGCCGGTCAAAAGATAAGCTTTCACATGAATTAATTTCAATTGGATGATTGTGGGTTATTACTAGTAAGCGACGATGACCCTCCCAACGAGGCTCGTTCAAGCGAAATAATAATCCGTATTTAATCATGGTTATTACTTAGGTATAAAATTGATATGCATATACTTCCCAAGTCCTGTCAATTTATATTGGTCAAAGTCAGGAGCCAACTATTGTCTGGATATTAAAGGTTTTAAATCGTTCTTGTTTGTAACTTTTTGCTTGAATGTGTTTAAATAATGACCCACCCACGTGGCTTATTTAATTTGTTTTTGAGATATTGGCTGATCATGTTCATATTTTTTTAGATTTTAATATGATGCATGTGATCGAACCTTGTGATATATTTGTGCTTATTCATATTATTGTTTATTTTAGGTTCATCGTATCTAAACCTTTTAATCCACTTTTCAATATACTTAAAGACAATTTGCTCCTTTGGAGAAAAATTTGTTGATTGGAATCGAAAAACTTACTATTGTCCTCGGCTGCACAAAGCCATAGCTGGTTTCTAACCACACCTAAACGGAAAAGCCAAAAGATGAGTCCACTAAAGCGGTTAAGAAAGAGTATCTTTGATTGGGGGCGGTCTAACGAAATGGCAAAAGTGTACCATCTTGGCTTCTATCTCGGATGTGTTACAACACCAACACGAGCGTTGAGACCCTTTGCGGAAATCATGACTAGTCTTAAAGCGATGTTTCAACATCCGAGCCGTGTGGCTCGTCAAATCACCATGAGGACTTGCTCTCTATGAAAATGGTGGAGGGAAGTGCTTTTTCGGTGGTGAAAAAAAGGACATTGGAGGTGAACTGTTCAAAGACCAAAGGAATGGAAAGAAAGGTAATTCTCGCTGCTTAGTTGTTGAAACTTGTTTTAGCGTATGCCTCCCATTTATGGGTGGCGGATCTGGATCGATCATGTTTGTTTCACTTTACAGAGGGGTTCAAGCGGACCAAAGAAACTTATTGAAAGTGAGGTCCTCATCACACTAGCGATTCTACGAGTGGCGGCTAAAAGCGATGGGAGAAATGCACTGTCTTTTGAAGACGAGTTTTATTTAAGAGATGTTCTTCGTTCGGAATTTTAGAAAGATTTTGTTTTCGGTTTCTAAACTTTTTATGATGGATATTGATTACTTTTAATGAAGTTGTTACCATTTCTCTTTTTGATAAATTTATACGTCATGGGCGTTATCGAATAATCTCTATACAATTAGCGTGCACACCACTCACGAATTGCATCCTATAACACATCAACTGCTTGGAGAAAAGAAAAACGTTCGCCGAGGGCGTGAGCAGACACTTCTTTGGCACCTAAGATTAGGTCATATAAATCTAAAAGGATCAAAGGTTGGTAAAAGCGGTTGGTTTGGAGCCTCCAAGTTGAACCAATTCAATCTGCGAATCATGTTTGGAGGGTAAAAGCGACCAAGAGGGCATTTGGAGCCAAGGGAATAGGGCCAAAGAAGTCTTTAGAGATCGTTCACACAAAGATATATGTGGTCAATGTCAACCAAAGCAAGAGGAGGTTATGAGTATTTTGTCACTTTTATTGATGATTACTCAAAGAATACGGTTATATTTTTCCTTATGAAGCATAATCTGAGACGGCCGAGAAATTCAAGGAATTTAAGGCTCAAGCAAGAGAATCATAAGGAAAAACGTATCAAGTCTCTATGATTTGATCGTGGAGGTGAATACCTCGGCGATGAGTTTTTGAACTACTTATCGATGAAGGATTGCATCCTCCTCTGCGCCGGAACCCCTCAACAAAAGCGGGGTTGCGAAGCGAAAAACAAAACTCTTTTGGAAATGGTTAGATCTATGATGAGTTATGTGAATCTGCCCAAGTCGTTCGGGGTCATGCCTTGGAAGCAGTGGCTTATATTTCGAACTTGGTTCCATCAAATCGGTTCCCAAAACTTCCAAGAAGCGTGGACGGGCGCAAGCCTAGTATGAGACACATGAGAATTTGGGGTGTAAAACCTATGTGTTGGACAAGCCGATAAATTAGACCCCTCGATCGGAATTAAGGTTGTTTATAGGATACCCAGGAAACAAAAAGTGTATGTTCTATGGTCCCGAAGATCAAAAGGTGGTCATAAGCACCCACTTTAGATTTTTGGAAGAAACTATATGAATGCAAAGAAAACCAGTGAGATTACCTTAAATGAGCTTAGAGGCGGAACCTCAATGCCAAGTTGTGCTAGATGATATACCAAACAACACGTTTTCTGGCGAACCTCGTCGTAGTGGGAGGTTATAAAGACTGACCGAGAGATTCATGGGAATAGGAGAGTCTTTTGGACTTGATTCTAGGACAAGGCGAATCGGACCCATGGACATATGATGAGGCACTCAAGACAAGGATCGATTCTTGGCAAGCAAAGAATGAAAGCCGAAATGGGTTCAATGTTTCATAACAGAGTGTGGATGCAAGTGGGTATATAAGAGGAAAAGAGGACCGGATGGGAAGGTTGAAACCTTTAAAGCAAGACTAGTGGCGAAAGGTTATACTCAGAAAGAAGGGATGGATTATGAGGAAACTTCTTAGCCGATAGCCATGCTCAAATCTATCGTATTCTCTTATCGATTCTTTGCGCATTTAGACTTTGAAATCTGGCAAATGGATGTCAGAACAACTTTCCTTGTGAAGTCTTGATGAAGAGATCTATATCCAACAACCCCAAGGCTTCATTGAAAAAGGCCAAGAACACCTAGTTTGTAAGCTCAAGAAGTCCATTTACGGACTCAAACAGGCATCCAAAGCTTGGAACCAATGTTTTGATCAGGTTATAAAGTCTTTTGGGTTCGATCAAAATGAGTTTGAAAGTCAGCAAAAGCTTAAAGCAGTATAAACTAAAGGCCAACCATTCCGCTTTTATCTGAGTAGCTAAAGCAGATAGTTACAAACCGAACTTACTCTTACGAGGGTTGATAAGTTAGTTATCGATCGAAACAACTCGGGATCTCTGAAAACTTCGGGACTAAGTTGGGATTATCGGGGTTTTTAAAGCGACTTCGGGATCCTTTGCATCGCGATGGACTTTGACTCGGGCGACTTGTGCTTCTCGATTACCTAATCTTGAGGATTATCGACCGAAGGTGACCTCGCAGAAAAAGAAAAGTTTTAAAAACACCGAACGCGTGTATTCCCCCATACACGTGTAAAAAGACTACATTCTTTGGGACCAACAAGTGGTATCGGAGCGTTGGTTCAGCGACCATCTGCTTTGTTGATAAAAAGTTTTATTTGCTAAAAATACTTTTGGTCTATCTGGAATCGATCGATTTGTTGAATTCTTAAAAAGACTTCGGATAAAAATGTCTTCTAAGAAACTTCCCATGTTCTCGGTGGAGAACTATGATTTATGGGAGGCGGAGAATGCAGCTCACTGTATTCTAAACATGGCGAATGTGGAGAGTGGTCTCTGAAGGGGCCATTCCAATTTCTTTGTGGTGAATCCGGAGGAGCGAGAAAATGAGAAAGCGATCCTGAAAGAATTTCCTAAGTCGATGACCGGCCCGACTCATGTGGAGAGAAAGTTAGTCAATCTAGACTATATTGCTAAAGACACACTATACAAATCTGATTGATGATGGTGTGATGGGAATGATCTCTCCTTTGCATTCTTGCAAAAAGAAATTTGGGATACACTATTTGTAATGTGCGAAGGCACGATCATATCAAAGAAAACAAACTTTCGATTTGCAATTGGAAAGTTTGATAGTTTTGAGATGGAAGAAGGTGAATCAATTGACAAATTGGAAGTCGATTCACTAGTATTATGAATGATCTAAATGCACTTGGTAAGAAATATCCTGAGAGAGAAGTTGCATTGAAAATTCTTAGAGTCTTTCTAAGAAATGGGATATCCATGCGTGGTGATTGAAAACACCAAAAACATTAATTGATGCCCTATCAACAAGTCTTCTCCGAATTTTGAAGGCCTATGAGTTTGTAATTGATAAGAAATCCAAAAGGTGACATCAAAGATGATTCATCATCTAGTAAAAATGTGGCTTTTAAGGCCAAAGATAAAACTGTAAAACTAGAGAGTCGAAAACTCCCTTGCTAAGAACCGGGGCGAGCTTGAGGATAAGCTAGCACCGATGGCAAGGAGGTTTGAAAAGACTTAATAGTCGATATGGAAAATCAAAAAAAGCTATTACGGGAATCCGCAGTGCCGGAAGAAACACGAAGACGGATCAATCGAGAAGAAGAAGGACACGGTGGAGGATCTTCATCCAAAAAAAGCAGGACTCAAGTCGAAGAAGAAAGTGATCGGGATGATGATGCAGCAGATGCTATAATTGCCAAAAGAAAGGTCACTTCAATATGATTGTCCAGATCGAGTGCTAAGGAGAGAAGAGAAAGGCAAGCTAAAAAGACAAGAAGTTCTCTAACAAAAAGGCCGTAGTTGCGAAGAAGAACATTAGGGGAGGATCTAGCTCTTTCGATGAAATATTCTCAGACAAATGAAAGTGATGACATCTGGCCGATGGCCGTGAGGAGGTAAACTTCTTCTTTCTCTGTTGTTGCTCCTACACTAAACAAGAGTTGTCAAGTTCAAGCTATGTGATCATTTTGACTGATGGATTCTTTTGAGAGTCTAATGAAGGACTATCTTTGTTTTTACAAGAACTCGCTAAATGAAACTTCAAGAAGGAGAATAAAAAAGAATGAAAATTTGAAAATCTAAAATGGAAAGACTCTCTAGCACATCAAATCACTTCTCAATTAATGAAGACTCTTGATGTTGGATGTTACGAAAGTACAACTCTCGAAGAAAGAAGATGATAGTGACCCTATTGAAAAGCTAGAGAAATCCACTCAAGAGATTATTTCGTAACTAAGTTCAATGACCTCTCGAGAAGCATGAAACTTCCCACAGAATGTGAGGATGAAGAAGCGAATAGTTTTAACTCTATTGAACACTTTGCATCTAAAATAATAGATGAAATTCGGAGTTACGGAGATTCGCCACTATAAAAATGGATTGGGATACATTCGAGGGGACCTCACAAGGTCATCTGAATCTTCGCATCAAGTAGTGAAGACAATCTTTGTAAAACCAGTTGCACCTACACTTCAAAAGAAGAAATGCCCAAGGTTGTAGAAGCGAGGAAAAGGACCATGGTTTGAAAAAAACCGAATGATCGGTAGGAAAGCCCAAACCTCGGTGAAGGCTAGAAAACTGAGCACTCGATTGGAAAGTTTGAACAAGTACTTAAAGCCCGGGCTAAGAATGCAAACACGAAAGGCTCCACATTGAACTATCGGAGAATCCTCAGATGAGAAACACTCGGCGAGAGACATTCTCCAGAAGAGACCAAGTCCTCATTATCTTTGAAAGACCCGTATTTCAGTCTGAGACAACTGAACCCCACTTGGCTAAGGGTAAAGGTTATTTGAACCGAGTCAACAAAGATTTGAACCCGGTTGCAAAAGCCAAAGTATCTCGAACAAAAGGCTGAACCAAAGAAAAAATTCAAAAGGCACATGTTCATGCTAAAGCTAGCACACATCGTAAAACGCTAAGGCACCTAGAGTAGTAAATGTGTATGTTGATGTTTATGGAAGACAAATTAGCCACTCTAAAGTAATTAGAGTTGTCGGGCAAATTTGGATTCCGAAAGAAAAAATCTAACCTTGGAGGACCCTACACAAATTGGGTACCTAAAAATTGATACATTTTTCGGAGGAAAACAAGTGTGGTAGTGATTAAAGATCACATAAGACGCGATGAGCAGAGATGAAAAAAGACCGATGTATGGTATCTTGACGGTGGATGTTCAAGACATATAGCCGAGATTCAAGAAGATACTCATTGACTATGTTGAACAAAGAGGCCCTCGGATCACTTTTGGAGATAACTTCGAAGGGATAATCAAGGATATGGAACTTTGGAAATCGACTCGAGTTCATATCCATGGCGTTTCATATGTATTGGATTGAAGCATAATTTGCTTTCAATAAGCCAATTCGTGATAAAGGTTTTAATGTTGAGTTCTCTAAGAACTTATGTTATGTGAAAGATGATACAACCACGTAAAAAAATATTCTTTTGGTACTAGAAAAGGAAATGTGTATCTTCTTTGATTGAGTTCAACTCCTAAAAGATACATGTTTGGTTGCTAAAAAGTTCCACAGATACCGGTTGGTTATGGCATAAAAAGGATGAATCACTTTGAATTTCAAAACCTAGCGAATAAGCTTGCAAGATTAGCTCTTGTGAGAGGTTGCTAATGAAGTGTTGAAAAAGGAACATATTTGTGATGCGTGCGGAAAAGGAAAACAAATTAGAGCATCATTTAAAAGCAAAGTAGATGTTTTCTCTTGAGAGAATATACATTCTTGCATATGGATCTTTTTGGTCCTATAACACCGATAAGCACAAATGGCGAAAACACACTAGTAGTAGTTGATGACTACTCAAGATATACTTGGTCATATTCTTACTCGATGAAGAAAGAGACTCGAGATAAAATGTCGCGAGGAGTTCTTGAAAAGGCTCGGTATTGAGAAAAAATCAGGTGTGGTCAAAATCGGATCGACAAAGGGAACCAATTTATAAATCATATCATATCGATTATTAAAATGAAATGGAATTACTCATGAAACATCAGTGCAAGGACCCCCTCAACAAAATGGTGTTTGAAAGAAGGAATGGGACTACGAAAAGAAGGTACAAAGGACAATGATAAATTTGGTGATATTCTAAAAAGGTTTTGGGTGAAAGGCATCAACACCGCATGCTACTCTCGGAAACAGATCCATGTTGACCAAGAGTCAAGGCAAAACACCTTATGAGCTTTGGAATGAAAGGAAGCCTCTTGTTTTTTTCTTTCGTGTGTTTGGTTGCAAGTGTTTCATACATAATAATGGTAAAGATCGGTTTGAAAACATTTGATAGTAAAAGGTGATGAAGGAATATTCTTAGGATATTAAAATTCGATATTCCTGAAGTCATTAAGCTTTCGGGAGTTTACAAACGTAGAACTCTTATTGTGGAGAAACACCTCATATTTGTTTTTGATGAATCTACTTGTGTTGAAGAAAGCAGGAACATAAATCGGAGATGGTGACGAAGGATCACCCAGTTAAGCACAGAAAAGAATGACAAATCATCCATCGAACACGAAAAGAAGAAGTCGATCCACTATCTATGATTGGAGTGACTCATTTCGGATAAAGAAGTTCAGGATGGAACTTCAAGATGGTGAGACTCAGGAAGCCAACACACCAAAGGTGACCAATGCGAAACAGACACCGATTCGGACTCGGGTATGTGATGCCAATGAAGATGTGGTCTGGTGAGGTAAATTCTCCGAATCTATCAACCAAAGGGGGAACAAATGTCTCGACAATGTTCGAATGGAATTTCACCGAGGAAGATGATTCTCTTTCTCCTTTACATTTGTTCCAGAGGTTTACTAAATTAATGAACCTAACATTTCAAATGTTGAGGATACTTTGATTGAAGGGAACATCTAGAAGGAAATGGTTAGATAGTCATCCTACAAGTCAGATTATTGGGTAATCTAACTCAAGGTGTTAAAAACAAGAAGGTTCCATGGTGAGAGTGCACTATTATGCTGGGCTTCCCTGTCGGAGAAAGAACCTCATGAGATTGGTGAAGCTCTACAAGATTCTCATTGGATTCTTTTATCATGCAGATGAAATTTGAATCAATTCTCAAGGAATGAAGTATGGGGAGCTAGTAGATAGAACTGAAAAGGCACAATGTCATTGGAACCAAGTGGGTTTTCAAGAATAAAAAGAGATGAAAATAACAACATTGTAAGAAAAAAAAAAAAGGCTAGTTGCACAAGGTTATTCAAGAAGAAGGCTTGGATTATGATGAAACCTTTGCAGTTGCAAGGTAAGATTTAGAAGCCATCAGATTGTTTCTTGCATATCTTCCTTACATGAAGTTCACCGGTCTATCAAATGGATGTGAAAAGTGCATTTTCTTGAATGGTGTGCTTAAAGAAGAGGTTTATGTGGAACAACCTCACGGTTTCGACAGAATGACCAAGTTCTGAGCTCGGAAAAAGCTTTGTATGGTCTTAAACAAGCACCCGCAGCATGGTATGATACTCTTTTCGGTTTCTTCTTGACCTTGGTTTTATCAAAAAAGGCGTTGATAGAACTTCTGTTAGGGATAGAAGATGGGGAAGTTATCTTCTTGGGTTAGATATATGTTGATGATATCATTTTTGGATCTCAAACCATCATTTTGTGTGAAAAGTTTTCCAACAACGATGAAAACAAGTTTGAGATGTCAATGATGGGAGAGATGAATTTCTTTCTAGGTCTTCAAGTGAAACAATCAAAGGAAGGGATATTCATCAATCGGGCAAAGTACACGAGATCCGATTGCCAAATATGGTGTACAGTGCAATGTCGATTAGGATTCCTATGAATACTAACTTCTGAAGATGGATCGATTACGAAGGTAAATCGGTAAGTCATGCGATTATAGAGGAATCATTGGATCATTGCTCTATCTCACGGCAAGTAGGCGATATAACTTTTTCATTTGGGATATATGCAAAGATAAGCTAATCCTAAAGGCAAGTCACATGGAGGCGCAAAAAGATCTTGAAGTATCTTAAGGCACGATGAATAGAGGATTATGGTATCCGGTGATGATAACCTTGAATTAAATGGTTACTCGGATCTTCGATTATGGAGGTTGCGAAATTGACAAGGAAGTCCACTCGGGGAACTTGTCAATTTCTTGGAAATAAACCGATATCTTGGTTTTCGAAGAAAGCAGACCTCAAAGAACAATCTTCAAGGACCGTGGAATACATGGGCTATGAAAGTTATTCAGGCTCGCATTCTTTCGCTCGGGACAACAATTAAGGGATTATAAAGTTGTAGCCAATGAAGTACCAATATTTTTGTGACAATAATAGTGCCATTGCTATTTCACAAAATCCGATATTTACACCGGATGCAAGCATGTGGATATCGGACATCACTTCATCAAAGATCATGTCGAGAAAAAGGACATACGGATGGAGAAAATTCATCTTGATAGCGGAGAGGCGATATCTTGACTAAACCTTTAGGTGAATCAAGATTTCGGGAACTTCGATTGAATAAGGATGTTAGATCCGGTGTATAGAGTAAAATCGAAAAAATTGAAGGGTTTTCGGATCAATTTAAGTTTTCTCAGATTTTCTTGAGAAACTTCGAGGATAAAATGGAAATACTTTAACTAAGTTTTGAAACTCGAGTTCTTTGAAGGTCGTTACTAAATGTTATCTTGAACCCATTTAGTACTAAGATATCTTGACCTTTTATCAAGGTCGATACTCAGAAGACCGACAGAGGAAATTAGTCCTAAGAAGTAATGGTAGTGATCGACTCATTTATTGCCAAGTGAAACTCAAAGAATCATTTGCAATAAATACAAAACACCTAAGGAATGTTTTAGGCGGGATCTTTTGAAATTCAAGAAGGTCGATAGTCATTTAATTTCTGTTACATTTATTGACCAATAAGGATAAATCGACGGTTTTGCTTTTAGAGATCGACTGTTTCGCATACCGCATTAATCGGTGATTAATCTCAACGTTGCTTTTCACCTAAACCAACGCGAATTCCCCGATCTAAAACTATATATTCCTCAAGAAGCCATCAAGCCAAATTTTATCAAACCCTTCGTTCCCAAAAATCCTCTGAAATAAAATCCTTTGCCCGAAAACCCTAACCCTAAATCTTCAAATCTTTATTATTCTCAAATGGCTCCTACCGTTTTAGAACAAATTAGCTAAAACCAATAAACCTTGGTGCAGTTCGTTGTCTCGCTCAATAGCACAACCAACTCTAAACCGGAAGAGGAGGCTCTACATATGATCCGATTGGCCAAGCTCACCAATCTCCTCAAAACCGGGAGGACAAGAATACGCGAAAGAGGTAATCGAGTTCATCTGTAATATGAAAGATAGATGAAAGAGGATGATATACATTCCGAGATGCTTGTATCACATTTAGAACACTCATCTAAATACATCGACTTTGAAAGGAATTGTATATAATTAAAAAAAAATTTAAACGATGTTTTTGAGCTTTGTGATAAAGGAGGAGAGGATTGTGTGTATATGTTGGGTACAGAAGAGCGGGAGTATTTAGATAGGATTCTTGAGAATCTGTAAAAGCGCATAAGAGGCATTTGAAGCCACAATATAAAAGTTTTGTTGGATATTGTGAACAAATGCATCATGAGTCATTCGGGGAGTTTTAAGTGATTAGTACCCAAAAGCTCGATTAATGGCGGCGATCGAGCTTCACCCACCACCGACTTCAACCGGCTTAGATTCTTGATTGGATGGTGAGTGAGCGATTGGTCTTCAAAAGGTTGGCGGGGCTATCTTGATCAAAGGCAAGATCACCATGCCACCAAAAATAGCATTTATTTTGGAGATGTGCGAGGAGGAGGAGGACATCATCGCTAATTCGACCCCCCATTCCCAAGTCAAAAGTGATGTTAAACCCATTCTTTGCGAAGAGGATTATAAAGGAAGAAAAAAAAAGAAAAAGTGGAATCACCATTTGCGGCTGCTGTGAGAAGAAACCCAACAAACCCGGTGGGACATTTGGATGCTGACATAAGGAAGCGGGGGGTGAGAAATTGGGCGAAGAAACCACTTGTTCCAAAGCATGAAAAGGATGGTGGTTCTCAGCGATGATGATGAAGAAAGTGAGGCCCGGAGATTGACTGAGAGCCATTGCTCAATCACCCATACTTGTATTAGCTCGGACTATCTCAAAGGCCTGAGGATCGATTGAGAACCGTCTTCTCACGAGGTTCTTGAGACTTAGCTTAGCTACCAGATAAATTTTCTCGAGGGAAATTTTTCAAGGAGACCTCAGACACGAAGAAATGTTGATTCCATGTCGGATGTGGCGGCTCAGAACCACGAAGATGCTCGATTCTGCAAGTGCCGTTGATTCGACAATGAAAATCGGTGACGACTCGAGAACGAAGCCGATTCAAATCGAGGGAGCAGCCCGCCTAAACCTTTAGTTTATCGGCCACGGTGAGCAAGAATTTTTGATAGCTCCCGAACGAAGCTCTTAGTAGATCTTTCAAGCAGATTTTCCAACCCGATTTCAGAGCCCAATGCCAAGAAGTGGAGAAGTCAAGAAACGGAGTGGAGGAGCAAGGGAACGGTTCATCTTGATCACACCCTCGAGCTCAAATTTCATACCCCGATCGCAATATATCTTCTTGATTAAAGATTCGACGGTTTCATCCTCAATCGGACTCTTCTTGGAGAGATGCTTAATATTGCAGATCAGGAGGGAAGATTGGTGGAATGAGAGACAACCTTCCTAACTAATTCTCAGATTCAAAGACAAAGCTTCAGGATGAAAATTTCCGATTTTGATGAGCTAGTTCGGAAGAAGATCGTTGAGAGGAGAGAAATAAAGTTGGTGCCCCCAGCGGCAGAGACAAAAATCAAGATGGGGACCAACGAGGAGATCTTTGAGATCGGTCTCTCAGATGGAGAAGCGAACTCCTTGGCTTGATTAACCGAATCATTCAACCTCGACTGAAGCTAGCACTCTTGTATTTTGGCACTATTAACAATTATGTCAAATTCTGAAAGTTCTATCTTTTAACTCTGAATCGTTCGATGTCTGAGACCGAGGCTCGATTAGAGACTCGGAGGATGATCAATCTTGCTCAGACGACCTAGGGTTGGTTGTTGAACCTCGAGATGATCAATCGGCCACGAAGGTGCAAAATGTTCTGAGATCGACCTCACTCCTTGATGGAGAAGTTGAGGAAGGTTGAGCGATCTGCTGAACAAAATCACTTTCGAGATGGAAGACATTGGCCAGCCAAGCCGAAGATGGAGAATTGGTATTTCATCTTGAGAACCGGTGCAACTTCAAGACACTCGACCTCAAAGATGACCTCCATGGAAGATTTGAATGAATGAAAGTTGGAGGAGTCAAGGCCGAAGCCGAAAGGCCGAACTTAAACAAAAAGCACGAGGAAAGGAAGATTTTCTAGAGGTGAAATTGGAGAAAGAAGAAGCAACGGGATCAAGTCATTGTTGAGGAAATGAGCTCAATGCTCGTGACCAAGATGACAGATGTTTAAAAGATGCTCTCTTCGGCGGTACCTTCTTTTACGAATTCTTTTCTACTGAAAAGAACCACCTCGGAGGGGTTAGAAGATTAACAGAGGACGCTTAAGGAGAGAGAAAGCGATGTGTAAGCAAAAGAACAATACCATATGGACAAAGCACTCTCGGACTTCTTCAAATTACAGTGCAAGAAGCGGGAAAGTCCGTATGAAGACCTCGGAAGCATTGCACGACTTTGAGAAAAAAGGCGCAAAGCTTAAAATGAATATCCTATCTAAAGCCTCACGAAGTCGGCTAATGAGAAGATGAAGTTCGATGGCGTGGAGTCCGGGATCTACTCGGGTTTAGGAAACCATACTAAGTGCGAGAGAGAAACTGAGATAGAGCTAAGGTTGGAGCAAGCCAGTCATTGCATATGAATATGAAAGCCTTGGGCATTGTTGAACCCGAAAGCAAGCGTGCTGGGCTTCTAACCCCGGTCAGAAGGTTGATTGAAGATTTAGAAGAGTCTGCAGTCAACCTCGAGAGAAAAGTCTTCAACGAATGCTCCGAAGACACTCCAGATAGAACAAGCAAAGAAAGCTGCTGTCTTCGGTCTCATGCATGCTGGATCGGGAAGAAAAAATAGATGAAGAGCGAAGGAGTGGATACAAAAAGTTTAAAGCAAAGCGGAGAGGACTTCAATAGCACGAAATGGCCACATCGTTGACAAATGGATGCCCATCCATCTGAATTAGGAAGAGGTCAAGAGAACCTTCTAGTTCTCTACGCCAGGCTCGGGAATGGAAAGGAAAGCTCGAGATCCAAATGAAGCATTTATTGATTATCTCCTAACCTTCTATCCTAAATATCTCCAAAGTGGATAAACCTTGCGGATGAAAGAAAGGTGCAGATAGTAGCCCGGTCCGTATACCTACCCTCCTCCAAGACTTGATAATGGCTTGGTGAATGAAAAGCCATTACTCAAGAAATTGCTCAATATGCCGCATGTATTAGTCCCGACAGGAACAGTGGGATATTATCAAGGAAAGAAATGCACCGAAGAAGAGGTATTTTAATATTTCAACCTAAGTGCGCCGATGAAATGAAATTGAAAGATCTGATTGAAGCAGCGGAAAGAATGAAGAGCCAAATCAAGATCGAAGATCAAGACTTACTCAAGACACTTGTAATTTTTTCTATTTTTTGTCTTTTATTTTTGATTTTATCCATTAAGACTCATTGTAAACTATAAATTGTCTACCTATCATCAATGAAAACTTATCATTTATGCTCAAAAGATAATATCTCATTATCTTATTTACATGTCTTTTACTTTTGATATCTTTGAATGATGTCTCGAATTAATTGTTTACGGGAAATTGTTTATTAAGTATTTGGTGATGAATCCTTTTGAGATTCATTCTTGAAGAAATTGTTGAATGATTAATTGTTGGAGATTCGAAATTGTTGAGGAGATTCGGTTCAGAAATTATTGGAGACATAACCAATCTTGTAATAGGATAAATCAAAACGCGAGTTTAGGTTATATGTTTATAACAAGATAGGTTTGGCATCATCAAAAAGGGGGAAATTTCGGGAGATTGAATTTAATAAAGATATATGATTTTGATTAGATCAAAACCCCTTGAGTATGACATGTTAAGGATAATCTTGATAGTTGAGTCGGGATTGATTTTTTAGAGTATTCGGGATGATATCGCGAAATGTATAGTGGCCAGATATAGATCGGGATAGATTCGAAGACTCGAAGAACTTCGATTATGTTTTCAAGAAACGCGAGTTTCGATGTAAATCAAGTTTCAATTTTCGAAGATCGACCAAGACTCGATGAAATCGATATCAAGACTTCGTTAATGAAACTGAGATATCAAGAATCGGTGTGAAACCGAATCAAGACTTCGATATGAAATCGAGATATCAAGATGTGGCAGAAATCGATATCAAGACTCAAAGGTGGAAATCGCCGAATCAAGATGTGAAACTGAGGTGAAACCGAGGAAAGAAATAAATTTAATATCGGCCAAGATATAAGCCAAGATACAAGAAGACTCAAGATCAAGACTCGTAAAACCCTCAAGACTCGTAAGACTCAAGACGCAGTAACATGTAAGATCAAGAACTCAAGATCAAGAACACGGCGTACGAATTATCAAGACTCAAGAATGACAATGCTCAAAGATAAACCTCAATGTTCCGAGGCACCGAGAATATCTATCCAAGGATGCACATCGGTAAGATCATGAATTCTTAGAAAAATAGATATTTGCCAAGACATTCAAATGCGCATGCGGAACTAAGATAAAGTGTTGTTAAGGTTATATCAACTCGTAGTTCATAAACCAAAAGAGCCGCTGGGCGCGTTTACCTTAATCAATCGAGACAAAAGTCAAAAAGAGGAAGACAACATCGTGCACCATACCGACACACCGACAAATGATAGTCGAAAAAGATGTCAAGTAATAAAGTTCCAAACTGCAAAAAGTGAAGACCTGCCACATGAAAGGCTATTGCTTAAAACGTGTTAGGGGAGTTTCAAACCCTAAATATATTTGTTCCACACACCATAAGAGGAAACTCACGAAGTTTATCTCCTCAATGGATAGTTTTAGAGTGACCTTGATGTATGCTTATAAATACTTGTGACCTCACGTTGTAAGATTCGGAAATTTATAAGCAACTTTCAAGAGCTCAAACTTATTATCGAGAAGTTGAAGCACTTTCAAAACCCAAGAATTTCCCCAATCTTTATATTGAAGAGCTCATTAAACTAAGCCTGGCTTTTGATAAGATATATCAGCTTAGTCGAGATATCCAGCCTTTGCATTGTCTTCATTGTAAAGGATATCTAATCCTGATGAAAACCAACCAAGAAACCCCAAACCCTTTAGGAAGGTAGTTTGAGTGTGATTGTTGGTGAGAAGAGTTGAAAAAGAGTTATTAAACCACGTGAGTAAATGTAAAAGCCTCTAGAGGTGAAGTTTAGTAAGCTCTGCAGGTAGGCGAAAGCTTGTTTATGTTTGAGTAAGTAAACCACTGGAGGTAAGGGAAGCTCAAGGTCGGGTTGATAAGTAAACTTTAGAGTAGTCGTAAAGCTCAGTATTTAGTTGAGTAAGTAAACCACTGGCGAGGAAGAAGCCTTCGAAGTGATTAGTGAATTTCTCGAGGATTAAGAGAGTGGGCGTAGGAGCTTGAGTCTCGAACCACTATAATTTCTTTGTGTTGTTTATTGCTTTCTTTATATGTGCTTAACTGTTGCATTGACTTAAATCAAAAAGCATATTTTTCACCGATATTTCGGTTGGAATCAATCAATCGAAGTTGCATATAAATTGAATCACAACCTAATCACTATTCCATTCAAGGAAGGTTTTCACCAAAACTTTAAAAGCAGCATAAAACTAAAGGGCCAACCATTTCACATCCGAGTAAAACAAACAGATAGTTACCAAACTGAACTTACTCTTCAGGGTTCGATAAGTTAGTTATATCGATCCAAAGAACTGGGATCTCAGGATCTCTCAGGGTTGGTTGGTATTATAAAGAGGTTTCAGTGACTTCCTCGAGGATCATTTATCTCATTAGACTTTGACTCAGGGCGGCTTGTCTTCTCGGGACTCAATCTTCAGGGATTATCAAACCCAAAGAGTGACCTCGGTAAAAGTTTTAAAAAACCAACACGTGTATTCCCCATACACGTGTAAGACTCTCGTTTAGGGACCAACAACCTTTAAAAGCAAGATCATCGGGCGAAAGGTTATACTTTCAGAAAAAGGATCGATTATGAGGAAACTTTTTCGATGTATGTATGCTCAAATCTATTCTCTTTCGATTCATGGAATTCACAATTTCGACTTTGAAATCACAAATGGATGTCAAGGCGGCTTTCATGCTGAAGTCTTGATGAAGAGATCTATATGCAACAACCCGAAGACTTCATTGAAAAGGCTGGAACACCTAGTTTGAAGGCTCAAGAAGTCCATTCACGGGTTCAATGAGGCATCGAGCTTGGAACCAATGTTTTGATCGGTTATAAAGTCTTATGGGTTTGATCAAAACGGTTTGAAAGTTATTGTATACAAAAGCGGTTTCGGAGCGCATTGGTATTCTTAGTCTTATCGTAGATGATATTCGATCGCCGGAAGCGATGAAGGGGGTATTATCGACGAAGTAAGGGCATGGCTTTCAAAATAGTTTGACATGAAAGACTTAGGGAAGTCGGGGATATCCTTGTGATCAAGATCTTTCGAGATCGCAAGAAAAGCGATGATCGACTTATCATAGTTTTCTTCATAGATGTATTAATCGCTTGATGCACAACCAAACATGCAAGATTCAAGAAAGTTTCAGTACCTTCGGGCATGGAATCCATCTATCCAAAAAATGTCCCTAAGACGAAAAGGAGATAAATGACATGAAGGAATTCCTCTATGCTTTGTTTGGAAGTTTCATTAGATGAAATCTTGCACGAGACCGGATATATGCTGCAGTAAGCATGGCGGCAAGCTATCAAAAGTAACCAGGAAAGAGCATTGACAAATAGCTTAAAAACATACAAGTATCCGAAAAGAACTTCGGGGATAGAATGTTGGTTTATCAGCCGACGGTCCAATCCCCATCGGGCTTTATCTGGACTCGGATTTCCAATCCCGGACATAGACTCGAAAAATTACCTTCCCAGTGTGTTTTGCATGGGGAGGAGCCGTGACATGGAGAAGTGTCAGCGAAACGCGTCCGCATTCTACCATAGTTTAATATGTAACGTCTTGAAAGAACGAAAAGCCAGTTTAGCTGAAAACGCTACTGATACTTAGTGGATATAGATGGGTCCGAATTTTTGGTGAATCACTATTTATTGTGACAATGCCGGAAGCAGTTTCAAATTCAGGGAACCAAGAGCCCACAAAGCCATCAACACATAGAAAATAAAATACCATCTTATCACGAGATATTTTTAAGAGAGAGATATGGGGACAGCAAGAAAAAATAAATACCGAGGACAACTGGCGAGATCCGTCATTCACAAAGAGTCTGGGCCCAAATACATTCGAGAGACATGTGGAAGGAATGGGTGTCAAGACCATTGCCAACTGGCTGGAATTATAGTTTGAGAAATTATTGGGTTAGCAGTGGGTGACACATTAGACGCCACAAACCGCACGAGACAGGCAATGTTAAAGATACTTAAAAGCGGCATTTTGAGTATAAGTGAGAGATTGTTGATTATACTAGAAAAGTATGCTTTTTACTTTGTATAATCAAACGAATTCGAACTTATTTAAAGAAATAAATTTTATCACCGACGTTAAATATTATCGAATGTTACATATATTTACTACATAAACTGCTCAATAATTCGTATATGTTACATTTGTAGTTAATTTAGTGATACCGGATCACGTAAGATTAAATTAATAGTCCTTTGTAACTAAAAAGCACGCCATTCACGCATCTAGACGGAAATGAACAACCCATCGCAGAGAGGTTGAAGTGTAAGGCTTCAGATTGGGCTTGTCTTGACCAAGAGATTACACTAGGGCATTTAACGGCGTAATTATTTGAATAGGACCTATGAGGAGGATAAATTCTTGGAAGCGCATAAGGAAGAATTAGATCTCAATGGTTCGTTATTTCTTAATCTTCGTACCTTAAATAGGATCACGTGGGATTTGTAACTATTGCTTTGACTTATCATGGGTAGCGAATCCGAGATTCAATACTTTTTAGCAGAAGGGCAATATTATTACCACATGTGATTGCTAAGATTTAATCTGAAGAATGGTGCAACCACATTTTGTTCGATTTGCCCCCTTGGGAGGGTTAAGCTTTATCATACCAAATCTTGCAAGAAATTGGAATTAGTTTTAGGTATGGATAATAATGTTGAACCGTTCCTTGACCAAGGACAAAAGATATTAATTAATGGAAAGTTATTTAAGTGGCTTGAATTAATTAATAAATTGATAATCTTAAACACGGGAAATAATAACAAGGAGCCATATATTTTGTAATACGAAGTTGTTAAGATGGATAGTCGCAATATTAATTATGTAGTGGGATTAATTAATATTTATGGGGCTTAAATAATATTCAGCTCAATATTAGATATTCAAGGTCCGTTAGGCGTCCAATCTTAATTCTCCTAAAGTGCCCCCGAGTAGCCCAATATATAGTCCATTAACCGAAAAAAGGTGATTAAAATAAAATAAATATTGTTGCTTAATTTTCCAACTAAATTTCAAAAATCATAGATATGTTGGGAGAAAGATTTTCTTTGAATTTTGTTATGGAATGAAGATATGTATTCTTGGAATACAAGATTATCTAATTAAATTCAAGAAATCTCCCACTAGGTTATCTATGATGTGATTTTAAAAAATTAGAAAATATAGTGGCAAGAAAAGATTTTGATTTTCTTGAAAAGATATTATAAGATATGTATTTTGAAATAAGAATATCTCTATAAATTCAAGAAGATCAATCTTGGATTCTTGACCCAATATTTTAAAAATTCCATAGCAAAATAGAGAATGTGGGATTTTGTGGAATATTATAATTATGGGAGAAAAGAATATAGGAGATATATTCCAAATTTCTTCAAGATCAAGAAAAGAATTTTTCCACATTATTTTGACCTAAATTTTCATCACCTAGCCTACATAAATGAGGGATGATTACTTCATTCCCAAGTACCATTCCATGTCTTTGGAAAAAATTAGTAAATCCACAAAGGTGGTGCAACATAATTTATTTTTTTTTATAAATCGCTCACAAGAATCCTTCCAACAGGATAGTAGAACTAAGGCTAAGGGAATACTTGGGAAGTCATTGGTTAGTCTATTCACCACACAGATTTGCATCCTAAAGAGGTACGTTCACGTAAACTCGTAGAATTCCTCATCGTAGGTTTTCGTGGACTATTATATGCATGATATGTTGTTGGATTATTATTTAAAATTAATATAGATTAATCCACTTTGCTAAGAATAATTAAAGAATTAAATTTGTATTTAAATATTCACCCCGATAATAGATCTGTTGCAACTTATTCCCCAAAAGGTGATGTGCTCGCATGCCTTCACGATGGATGCTTTGCATGGCACGCATCTCCATCTTCTTTCGTCGTTCGATAATGTCGTTTGCGTCGACAAGCATCCACCCACCTGGACCATAATCTGGTCGTACATGTGGATTTCGCTTTCTCGACCTCTACCCATAGGGAGCCCCTCTTTAGGCGATTCGACCTCTTCTTAGGATTCCGGGATCAGCGCCAGAGATGTTCTTGACCTTTTTACTACCTATGATCTCTATTTTTTACGTTTGGGAGTCTCTGCTCGCCCGGCTTTTTAAGGCGACCGGTAAGACGATTCTCCTCAGATCTCTTCTAAAGTCGAAAATAAATCGCCGATAATCTTTCAGATTATGCTAGATGTACTCGTGATAATTACAATATTTGGAAGCATAAGCGATTCTTGTCCATTATGATTCTTGAGCCTATCCAACATGTCCGGATCTTTGATTTGATTAAAATGGTTTTTTAAAACGCCCGTAGACTTCGTAGTATGCTTCCATTTCTTCGAATGGTTTAAAAAGACCCCGGGTTTATAGCCCCCCTCATTCATCACTTTTTTTTCAAAAACTTTTTTGTTGTTGTTTCGACCCAATCGCGGATCAGGCAGCAGATCCTGCATGGTATGATCTTCGCCGCCATTTCGAACCTGAATAATGGTTCGCCAACTTCGGATGCATGGATTTCCACATATCACAGATTCGTGGTCGAACCTCCACCACCGTGAGGATCTTGGCATCCTCTTCGACTGGGCCCCATCATACAAACACTTTATCAAATCTTTCACGTATGCTCGATTTCGACTCAACTTTAATTTGGAGAAATGCTCCAACCTTTGTTTCGGTGTCTTTGCGAAAGCATACACGGATGAGAAATAAGGATAGGAATTTCTATCCCAACCGAAAAAAGATATATAGACGTGAGCAAAAAGTAGAAAACCGGTCTATGTGCTTGATCACCGAGGGTGTAGAATGATCGGCCTTCTGGCCGTGTTAATTAGCACCATCGGAGATATAAAGTCCTCAGTATTTTGGCCGAGATGAACATGTGGGTTGGACAAAGATTTAACATGGGGATTTGGTGGTCGGATCTTTGCCACTTTCTCTTGTATTTGGCCTCCGCATGATCATGGGTGTTAGTGGCGAAACCGCGACATTGTGCTTTTCGCTAGAAATCTTTAATCACGCGGAAGTTGGTCAGAATATAAGCTTTCTGATAATTTCTCGCAAATTTTGTGGAATCGGACTTGGATCGGGCTGTGGCCATCATGAGGACCTGGGGGTCATGCTCTTGATGGGGCGATCCTCTTTCCAAGTTAGTCACTACCCAATCGTTGGATGGATAGACAATTTGTTCGGCCCGATTTTTGTTGGGATCTTTGACGTCACGAGAATACGGGCGAGCCGTATGTTTGTCGGTTGTTACTCCCGGATCATCTACCTATAATTGCCGATTCGATCTTTGTGGAGAGTCTCAAACGTCCAAACACCATTAATTACAGACCGAGGTCTCATGTCAAACATATCATCAACTTTTGCCGCCCGCTCGCCAAGCAGCTTTCAATTTAACTTGCCTTCTAGTGTATCGAAGGCCGATCATCATCATCTTGAACTTTCAATTTGGCTAACTCTTTTTCGCCCTCTTTTGTGCTCGAAGCAAGAAAGTTGATGGCCTTTGTTGCGCCACGGAGGATGGTGGCAATATCTTCAGCATTGACGGTCTCCATGCGCTCTTTGTGAAATGAGGCCGATTTGAGCCTCTTTCGATCATGAGGTCGGCTCTGTCAGGCCTTCCGACTATGTATTCTAGATTGAGGCATTATATTTCTTTTTTCGCCTCGGCTAACTATGGATTATTGTGTATGGGTTTTACGATGCCTATTTTAAGCGCGCCGATTGTTTGCGGAAGTAGTTTATATGGAGAATATTATGTGCTAGCTGTTGATAAACAACTCACAAACAAAATAAATGCGTGTACTATATATGGTAAATAACAGAATTGTTGACCCGATCGTCGGTGAATGACTACTCACGGGGGCATGTAAGCTGAGGATGTTGTATTGCGAGATTTACATACACAAGTCAAACATACTTTTCATGAGATGAACCTTGGAAGAAGATGATTTGGAGAGTAAGTGTGTGAATCTTTGATTTTTTTCCGACCCGTTTCTCTCTGGGAAATTTTTTGCGGAACCTTACCCTCTGGGAAAATTTTTACGAACCTGTCTCTTGTTCTTTTTCTTCTATTTATAGTACTTTGACAAGCATGAAGTGGTTTAGTAGCATAATTTGGAGACTTCAGGTCTTGCAAGAACTCATGTGATCTTTGCTTGCGTTCCCAACCGTCTTCTGGTTGATCTTTGCATTTGTGTACATAAAGGCACTCTTTTGATTGTCGAATCAATCTTTTGCTGTTGTCGCCTTACGCCCGCCGGACATATCGATTTTATATAGAAAAATATCCTCGTCAAGCATGTCGAGTCCTCGGGTTGTCCCGAGCCCTCGAGTTATCCCGAGCATCGAGCATGTCTGAGTCCTCGAGTTATCACAGGTCGCCAAGACTTCTTGAGTTGACTCTTCTACGATTCGGACATCTGAGCCTCAGTCCTTATTTCGAACTATCTGATTTCTTTTTATCTGGTGATACGATCGATTCAGTGATCAGATGATAGGATTATCTCAATATAGTACGGTCATTATGCGGTTTTGGCGTACATGGCGTATTTGCTAGATTTGGCGGCGGTGGGCTAACGAATAAGCGTGTTAGATTGGTGACGGTGGTAAACGAGCAAACTTGCTGGGTAAAACGACAACCCAAGATATAAATGATCTTTGCTCCTGCGAGCTGGCGAACAAACTTCCTTTTAGTCGTGAGCATGCTCGCTTGGTTGTTCATAAAAATTATGGCGGTAGCAACAAACTTTGCTGTTTAATTAAATAGCGGCGAGCACACTTGTCCACTCCAGAGCTGTAATTATTTTGATAGTTGATTAATACACGTGTCTCTTCCATGTGTTTAGATAAAATTGATTAATTATATCGAACACAACACTAAAACTTAGTGAATGAGCTCTCTTCAATGTGAAACACTTGAAATTCTAGGTTTTTCGAGGTGCTTCAATTTACCAATATCTGAATGAGCTCTTGAGTTGCTTTCAAATTTCCATGACTCTCGATGTAAAAGGTCCTAGTATTTATAAACAGCTTCACCAAGGTCATCTTTGAAAAAAACTATCGTTGGAGGAGATAGCTTCATGAGTTTTCCTCTTATGGTGTTTGATGAGCAGCTATTTTTAGGGTTTGAATACTCCACTTGCATGTTTTAGGAAATATGCTTTCATGTAACGATCACCACTTTTTGCGTCTGGAACATAGTACTCTTGACGTATCCCGATGACTTCTGTTTTTGATTTTCGATAAAGAAATCACGGTATTGTCTTCATCCCGATTGGTTCTTGTCTTGATGAAATATAAATAAACCTCTTGGCTCTTTTTGGTCCAATCTCTACGAGGTGAGATAACCTTAAACAACACTTAGACTTAGTTCATTTGCATGTGAATATGCGGGGCAATATCTATTTTTCTGAATATCCGTGTTTTCTCAGTTTGTAGTCTTGGTGGTAGATATTGATTGCCTCCGGAACATTGAGGTTATCTTTGAGTATTGATATTTTGTTATCTTGATCTTCTTTGGGTCTTCCTTATCTTGAGTCCTTGATATCTTTTTGAGTCTTAGTGTCTTGATTCTTGGTGTCTTGATTCTTGATGTGTACGAGTCTTGATTAATAAATGCAAGTGTTGATGTCTTGAGTCTTGAGTCTTGATGTCTTGAGTCTTGATGTCTTACGATTCTTAGTTGACATCTTGAGTCTTGATGTCATCTTGAGTCTTGAGTTTCTTGACCTTCTTGAGTCTTAAATTCCGGTCTTGCATCTTGAATGCCGGTTTCTTTAGTCTTGATTTAACTAGAAGCTGCGGAGTTTCTTGATTTCTTGAAACTTGAGTCTTGAGTTTCTTGAAACTTCTTGAGTCTTTTGATTTCTTGAAACTTCTTGAGTCTTCGGAATCTTCAAAATCTTCAAATCTATATCTTGACTTTATAATAGATGCGGATAACATCGCGAACACTATCTTGAATCGACTCGATCTATCCAATTATCTGAACATTATACTCTGAAGGGTTTTGGGATATAATCAAAATCCTATTTATTAATTCATCTCCCAAAATAATAATGTTGAACCGTTCTTAACGAGGACAAAAGATATTAATTAATGAAAAGTTATTTGGTGGCTTGAATTAATTAATGGGCTAGATAATCTTAAACATGGTAAATAATGGCAAGGGCCATATTAGCAGGGAATATGGGTTAAGATGGATAGTACAATATTAATTATGTAGTAAGATTCATTAATATTTATGGGCTTGAATAATATTTGTGGCTCAACTCTTGATAAAATTTAAGATCATTTGGAAGGAATCGATCTTAATTCTCCTAAAGGCCCTCCAAGTAGCCCCGAACATAAAGTCATAAGCCCGAAAAAAGGTGTTTTAAAATAAAATAATTTTTTTGTTGCTATTTTTCCTAGATTTTTGAAAAAAATATGAATAAAGGGAGAAAAATTTTCTTTGAATTTTGTTATGGGATGAAGATATGTATTCTTGGAATAAGAATTATCTCGTTAAATTCAAGAAATCTCGACTTTGTTATTTATATGATGATTTAGAAAAACATAGAAAAAGAAGAAAAGAAAGATTTTTCTGGTTGCAACCCGAAAAGATATTATGGGGCGATATGTATTCTTGGAATACAAGAATATCTCATAAATTCAGAAGATCCAAATCTTGGAATCTTTATCCCTTATTTTAGAAAAAATACCATAACGCGTGAGGGTTGGGATTTTTTGTGGAATATTTAATTATGGAGAAAAGAATATCTAGGATATATTCAAGTTTTTTGGAGATCAAGAAAAAATTTTACCATCTTTATTTCCATATAAAATTTCTGCCAACCCCTCCGTTATAAATAGGATGAATGTTTCATCCCCAAAGTTAATTTCTGAAAAATTGGTTTTTTCGGGAAAGAAAATATCAACGTCGATAAAATATCAAATATTTTGAAACGTCGTGATTATGTATTTTAGAAAAACCTAATTGTGGTGTGCAATTCCATGTGTTGGAAAAATTAGAAATCCACAAAGGTGGTGCAACATAATTTATTTTTCCTTTTTGTTAAATTGTTCACGAGTTCCTTTGGGATTTTGAGACAGCGAGGAATCTTGAGAGGCTTTTTTGGGTGTGTTCGTGTGAGCAGGATCCATCTTCTCAGCGGTTTGTCACTTGAGAGGTTGATTCACATAAATGTTAGCAATTCATCTCGTGGGATTTATTTGCTGTTTATATACGTGTTGTTGTTGTTGAATTATTATTTGAATTAATATAGGATTAATTCATGCTAGTAATAATTGTTAGAATTAAATTTGTATTTAAATATTCATCGAATAGATCCGGATAATTAATTTCCCAACATTGAGGATCAAAAGCATATCGGCCTGTCCCGACATTTTAACCATAGATCCTACAACCGCTGTTTCTATACTTGGCGACCACTCGAAACGCCACCAGCCCTTGATGCTTATGCGAGCGAGTCCTACATTCCTTGCCGCTTTTCTGCGATGGCACTCCATCGACCCGGATATCGAGCCCGATGCCTTAAGTGAACCATCGAGGTTGGATAGTATGGGGTAACGCCTAATAACCGATTGGCACGCAGCGCTTCGGGCCTTAGCCGACTTCGCCGTTAAGATGCCCCTCCTCTGAGGGCGGCCCAGACGACCAGCCCACCATAGGATTTATGCGTAGGCAGCTCGGCATTGCCAACAAATCGGCGAGGTGTGTTAATCGATCCAGATGGATTTCTTTTTCGAGAATGCCATCACTTTAGGTTCCTGCCACCAACAGAACCCCGAATATGGTGATCAATGGTTTAGAATGTCGCCCTTAGGCATCAGCGACTTCAAGTACACAGGCTCTTTCGTAGCCTCGGATATCGGGGGTATGGGCAGGAACTTGTGGATGTGAAACCTACCAAGAATTAAAATCAAAAGCGCTTTGCACAAAGAAATTTGAACAAATCTACATCAACCTAGTACCAAGGGATGGGAACTCAAGAAATTCATTAGAACCAGGAGGACCGAGGAGATGAGGATGTCATGATCCTACGAAACTCTTGCCCTCGGCTATTAACCTGACCAGTCGGCCTTACTGAACACACCCACAGTTAATTTGGATATTCCCCATATTCGACTACTTGATGTTGAATACCATTGACGGTCGAGTACAAGCTTGTTTCTGACTAAGAGCAACAAAGGTACATTGGTTTGGTAACGAACTATATAAGCGAGGCTTATACCTTTCGATGTGTTACCCGGAAGCGAGTAGGCTATCCTGCGATATATTCTGACGGGGTATCTGGCTGAAGGTCGCTCGCTCCGCAGATGACTAGGCAATTATTATTAGCTGACTTTAAAGAAATGATGCGGTAGTTTTATTGCGAAAAATGCGCGAATGTTAAATACGCACCCGCATCGATCAAGGTCGCGCGAGGAACTCACCGGCGTCCTCGACCGCCAGCGCTTTTTCATCGGGCCGTACCAGCGATACGGTTGATCGAATCGCCCTAATCGCGTTAGATTACGCCCATAAAATGGGAAGGCTGAGGCTTCTGGCGATGATAGATCGAGGATCGCATCATCAAATTCGTATGGCGAAAAGATCATCGTAGATTGACTTTATCGCCAGCGATTATATCAGATAATGAGGCGATTCGATGGTCATAAGATCGATAGTTTCTTGAGAAAATGCAAAATCACCAAGCTTTTCTCTACCCACTTATCACCCTCGGTCAAGCAGTCCAGAGTGTGTGAGCAGATCTCCAGGCACACTCTGAAGCAGATTGAGGGAGAGAAAAGGGAAGTGGGCGATGAGTTTGGATATCGCATGGTCATCTGGGCGACTTCTTGAGAATTCAGCCAGGAGAACCCTTATTTGATGGCATTTGAAACAAGGCAGTCATACCGGCCCAGTCAATTCAAACTCCAGAACCTGGAATCGCGACAGCTACCATGATGAGGCCTTGGCGAGAAACTGAGCTGCTTAGAAGAAAGTAGAATGTCTTAGAAATCGAGATACAAACAACGATCCACAAAAATCTCTATAACTCTAAGTGCGACTTTGAAAATTGAAGGTGACACAGTCTGAAGAAGACTCGGAGTAACCAAAGACTTTTCGGACCAATGGGAAAAGACCATACGAGTCGCTCGAGTATTATCAACGGGGCACTCGACTCGAGAACAGATGACACTCGGTCTTAGTACGTGGAAGCAACGTCTCATCGAAGATACTATTAGTAGGGTGCGAGGCGGTGTACTTATAGCTTTCGAGGCTGGTCGATAATAATGAGTTAATTTTCTTTTCCTGATTCCTGTTTAAACCCCGAGTCGCATAAATGAAACATCATTTCCCGGGAATATTTCAACGCATATTGCGTTGAGATCACCACCTGGCGTTGGCGATCCTCACTAACTATAAAGGAGCGACTAAGCGAGGTTGATGCAAATCGCAATGCGATAAGGCAGAATGAACATACAGCCTTGATTATAGTCGTAAAAATCAAGTAGGCTGAAAGAAAAGAGCCAAATTTCATTAATGACAACAGCGAAGATCGGTGCATTATAAGGCAGGAAAATTCTGGTTACATCAGCGAAAACCAAGATACATCATGATAACTAACGACGGATGTTTACTGCAACTTGATATCGCGTGGCGGATGACTAGAACTTTAGACATCTTGATCCAAAAGTATTGTTGGAGATGGGTTCAACAACCTCTCGATCTCCGCTTTTCTTATCGAGTTCTTGATGACATCATTCTTAAGAGCGATCAAAAAAATCATCAGCCTGTGACTATGTTCAAAGGTTGCCCGCTTTGGTGTTCTGAACCATGGCGATGAGGGTGTGGGGCGGCCGTACTCGAGGAAGTCCGCGAGCGTGGCGATCATTTCGGTCCTGATGTCAGCGAGAGGTCGTGAGTTCTTCTGCCGACGGCTTGGATAACGTCCATAGCGCGCCCTGCGCGACATAAGCGAAATTCCCAACGTTACGCTCTTCCAGCACCTTAAAGTGTTCGTCGCCAGCGTGCTTCTTGACCTCATCCTTGTGGAATCGACTCCGCCTTCATCAAGGGTCCACCGACCTCCTTCTCCTCCGGCAGTCTCTCGGCTTCGCCGGTGACCCTCGAGCTCAAGGCCCTCTTAGCCCCGAGTTAGCCTTGAAACCTCGGGTTTCTTACCGCACCTCATAGGCAGCTATAGGTGATTTAGCTTGCTCGGGAGGTCATCGCTGGGCCTTCTCTGATTTGTAGAAACTCGGCTCGGTTAGGCATGAGGCACTTCCATGTAGAGGCGGCCTTCAAGGAGTAGACAGTAGAATACACATGTTGCCCATGACTTTTTGGCGAAGGCGGAGGTGATCATCATACTCCGTGAGAACCTGCTGACTCAGTTTAGTCGTTTCTTACTGCTGCACTCGGGTTTCGCCTGCCGGCTCTGTGACCCAACAGGAGGAACAAATATATTAGAGTTTGGTCAGTTTTGAGGTAAATTCAATTGGGAGTTTCCCAAGCAGCCTCTGCTCTGCGTCCTCTCTTTTCATCCCGACCCAGTCAGGGGAATCATCCTCTCGTTGGCAGACTCCACTCACGGGTAGAAATCAGCAAGGTGTGGGTGGGAGCCGCAACTCTGACACCCAAACAGCGTGTCCGGTGCGTGCAGGGATTCAACTTCATAGCGATGATCAAGTCACCGTGATCAGGGTTCGGTAGCTATTCTTTGGTGGCGTGATGGGAATCTGGTAGAAGAAGTCCTGGTAAGTCAGTGAGATGCCTCGTGCGGAAGTAAATCTTGAATGGTCATAGGAGCATCTCGGAAGCGGTAGATGGCGGTGAATCGCGGGATGTCGAGATCACAACATAAGCAGGAACCTTAGCATGAGTGCAAATACACTTGAAAGGAATGCGGCGAGACTTTGAGGAATCCTCAGGTAGAATTCAGTCTGTACGATCCAGAAGCTTACTGGCCAGTCGAGCTCAGAGTTAAATTAATTAACATCTAGCCCAGGGGTGTCTCTCGAACCTCGCTTGAATGCCTCGAAGAAGTCCAATGCTGGAAGATTGGGCGCCAAATAGCTATGATAGAAAAAATTAGATCAGTACAATCGAAGCACCACCAAAAATATTAAAGCCGTGCAAATTTCTCAACATGGATGCCCAGCATAATCCGTAGGAACTCTGACGGATATTAAGATATTGGAAGAGGCCACTTGAAACTCGTCTTCCTCACCAAACCACCGTTTTAAGTGCATGTTTTATTTAGGAATCCGCTCTGAGGCTCTTCCTCTACAATGCACTTTGACGTGATAGTCTCAAACTGACATGACATCCGTCAAGATATCTCTCACGAATTAGAGGCGGTCTTTTTAAATACTGTACGAAACGACCATGTGGTGGAGATGATGTAACTGCTTCCATTGGGGAGATGATCTGCGTGGGCTTTCGCATTCGGGGCCTTGTGATTGAAATAGCAGTCTGTCAATCGAATATCGTAGGCATGGAAGACTTCATTCAATGATCATTCAGGAGGAAGCGTCGGCGCTTTTCATTCATTCGGCCCATAAATGCACATCCAGGGCACGCTGTACATCGTGAAGATCCCACTTTATCTTGATCAGACCTGGTCGATATCTTTTATCGGAGCAGCTGAATTGAAAGTCGACCGACTTGCGGTATGCACGTCGGGTTAACTTGTCTGGTCTAGATTAAATCTGATCATAATTGAAGACTCATGTAATCAAAGCGAAGCGGAAGGACCCACCATTGTGTTGTTTCCGTGGGGCGGGATGAAGAGATTAACATCAACGGGGAAGATGGGTAATTTATTGAATTCTTCAGTACTCATCACCGATTCATCATTAGCGTCGTCTTCGCGGTCGCCCCATAACCTTAGCGATGAACTTTCCACTTACGTGCCGGTGGCGGGCCAAATCGAAACCGACGGGGCAATAGGGATGTTATCCTCAAAAGAGGAAGCCACCATTGGGTGAGGCAAAAAAGGTTGAAACACTAGAATCCATAAGATTGAAGAGGGGCACCAAAGTGCTTTTATGATTAATTAAAGCCCGAGGGTTACGAGAATGCATTTGAATTGGAAGGGAGAAAAGAACCGGGAAAAATATCTTGAGGAAATTCTTTACTTAAGATGTCATGAGGAAATAAGTTTTTCAATACCTAATTCCTTTATTTATCAAAAGAATAGGAGGGGCCAAAATGAGAAAATTAGCCAAAACTGCCAAAACAAAAAAGGCGTGAGGACGCGTGCAGAAATCCCTCACGGCATCATTTGGATGAAATAGTGGAACTTTCACGTCATCATCTTGCTTGCGATATCATTTGAATCACGAGATGAGGGAAGTCGATCGTCGATTTGTATTACTCGAGGTGACTTTTCTTGCTGAGGATAATTAAATTAAGCTCATAGGAGACTTTTGGTCGGATAATTACGAGTCGATTTAGTCCATAATGGGAGCCAGAAATTCCTTCTCGGAACAAGAGACCTCACTTGAGGGGCAATTGTTGTGGCGTGGATAAACCCACGACCCCTCCAGAATGGAAAGGATTATAAACAATCCAAAAAAGGCGCATAAACAACCTCGGCTTAGAGGACCAGGGGATCCCACGTAATTTAAAAAAGACAAAACCTTCAAGTTGCAAAATTAAACCTTCGGGTAGTCGGCGTTAAAAATCACGATGTGATTTCCATTTTATATCTCATAATCGGGGCGACCTTGCACGGTAGTAACTACTCTGATTCAAGTAGTTTAATGACCCCGAACCACGCCCATAATCCGCCCTCCATCCGGCTCCACTATTGGTATACTTGTTGAAATGGACGATTTACGCCAGGTCAAGGCGAGATTAATGGTTCGATATTTAGCCGCTTTCATAGGCATTAGTCTTATGTAAATTCCCGCTGAAGGGTGGGAGTAAATGGCTATAAATGGGCCACCACGGCCACCTACGTAATAAGTCGAACAACATATACTTCTAAGCATATACATACATCCTCTCCTGTCTTGGGCGCCTCGGGCGTAGTGTGATTCAAAGGCAGCTGGGTCAAACTTCTTTGTCCCTTTCTCATTTTGATTGCCTTTAGCATCACAGCATTTCACAATAATTATTATTTAAGCGGGTAGATAAAAACCGGTTACAACATATGTAGAATGATACAGTGATTTGCAATATACTTATTAACATCACGGGAATATAGAGTACTTTTCGTAGCTATAATGTTATAATCCCTGTTGGTGACTAAGCAGGCGGGTTAGGAACAACTGACTTCACTGCAACCATATATCTTTGCTTAATTAGTAGATGTATAGTGATATCTTGCTTCTTTGAAAACCAAGATCGATTTCTTACCTAAAAAGCTGACATATTACTGAGGTTGAGCTTCTTGTCGGTCTGCCAGTATCCATGTCGAATAAGGATACCTACTAAGCTCTGAATTATCATCGATGATGCAAAATAAACCAGGTTCTTGTTAAGCGGATATAGGGAATCGGCAAATTGCTTCCGGGTGACTTTTCATTGGATTTTGCTGAAATCATGCACGTACACCCTCTTGTAAATGTTATATCACAGTCTGCTTGGCGATCGGTATAGTAGAAGATCGATGAAGAGCCCTATATTCTTTCTAATTAGTTTTCCTGACCATTCTCATCTAGATCCATCTTGAATCGGTCATCATAGTAATTACGGCTTCCTACGGGTTTTGAACTCCAAACTTAGTGACAAACTCTGTTGTACTTACCGCTTTGACGAGATGAATATCCCTTCTATACTTTGCTTAATTTGTAGACCCGATAACTCATCATTTATCATGGACATCTCGAACTTCCTTGCATCGACTTGCTGATTTATCCCATAAACTCTTATTGGAGATCCGAAGATGATGTCATCCATAAATCGAACCATCATATATCTTCTCCATCTTATTAAGATAAGGGTTACGTCCCCTATTATTCGCCCCAAGTGAAACCAGCATCTATCAAATTGAGAGAGTGTATCATACCAATCGAGAACATTTCCGAACCATAAAGGTTTTTCTTAAGCGGTACACAGTACGCCTTTTCAAAGCGAGGAGGTTGTTCGACATAAACTTCCATAATTTTAGTACCCCGTTTAAGAATGCCTTTCTTTCTCCATCGATACCACAATAAACCCTCTATTTAGCGCATATGCGAAAGCTTCGGCCGAATAATGGCTTCAAGCGGCTGGTGCAAGGGTCTCATCATAATCAATTCCTCGATTGTGAATACCCCTTAGCAACAAGTCTCTTTATTTTTTTTACCTGATTATTTCATCTCTCTTTCTTGCGAATACCGCTGTGCCCGATCACGTCTTGATGGATTGATGCATCCTGAGTTTCAAACGATTCCTCTCAAAAATTTTCGATTCTTCTTGCATAGCGCTAGAATCAGTTTGCATCTTGTAGAACTTCTTCTACTTAGGTTGGATTTCGCGAGCAGAGATAACAACAATACATGGCACTTTCGCCATCGATGTCTGGTTTAACTTTCTGTCGGATGAGCCTCATGTCGGATCGGTTCGTTGACAGTTACCAGTCCTTTTACGATTTGCATGGGTTTGGAGAACATCATCCTCTTCCCAATAGTAGTTCATTACTAGTGATTGGGTGTGGTGAAATTATAAATCCGCTTGACATGGGCCGAGTCTCGGTGATGTTGGACTCATCATATGTTGATGTCGTCTGTATTAGGAACTTCAGGTGTTCCCTGAACGGACTGGTTGATTATTCTTATCTCAATTGTATGTCGGCTTCTTCATTGCAGCAGGTTGTCTGCGACCTTTGGATTGCGATTGACTGGTGAATCGACAAGATCAAGTTCTGGAATATACAGCATTACATGATCACGATCCTTTTTCCTTGATATAAGTGATCCATTTTTTACGTGCGCCAGTCTCCGGTTGATCTGAGTCTTGCTTGTTCTAAGCGGGAATTTCTCTTGTTAGGAAGATGTGTTTGGAAATTTATAGTTTTGATGAAAGTTCAAAATCACATGTAATAGGACCCGGTCAGGACACATTGGTATTGATGATTATATTACTGTATAGGGGAAAGTTGATAATGATTTATAGAGCAATGATGAAATAAAATGGGTCACATATTGAAACTCAATATGTATGGTCAATCTGAACTGAAAAAGACGGTGATATCGGCGGGGCGAATCTTGAAAAAACGAAGGTCGGATCGTCTGATCTAGTCGAATATATCTCGGTGAAAGTCATAAGCTAAACTCAGAATCTTGAAGATCGGATGACTTCGGAGAAGATCGGACGAAGACCTACATCGGTAGAATGCGCGGTTGAAGCTAAGTCAACGCTTTGAACTTATCGGGTAGGTAATCAGTTCGGTCAGTCGGCTCACAGTGGTGGCGATGTTTCACCTAATCATGCGTCTATGATCACGAACAAAGAAGAATGTCAGCGTGGTTGGAAGAACAACCTTGAAAAGTGGATTACGCTGTCAATAAGAGCAAACGAAACCGTGTGATCGGAGGCGTGACAGTCGGGATTTGATGCTACCTCTCATACTTGACTACAAAGTACAAATTCCTTTTGGCCGTATCGTTCTTTGAACTCGTCACATCAAGCCTGCAAGTCTACCAAATATAGCATGAAATTCAAATTGCTCTCCAGAAAGCTCTTTGATTTCAAGGTCTGTAAATATGGGATCACACTTGGTGAAAAAAAAAAAAGGAAGTTGTTGAACAATCAAGAAGCTGTTAATGCTCTGATTCAGCACAAGAACCACAAACAAGAAGATTAATTTTTATTAGTGTTCATCCATAAGTTCTTAGCATAAAAAATTTTCATCCATTTGTTAAGAGTACAATACTCTAAGAAAAAGATTTCCATATTTGGAACCAACAATCTTACCCAAACCCCAAGTTAGGTTAAGTTGTTTAACATTTCAGACTGGGGTTTCTAGTTCTGATCTACTGTACAGGATCAGTTGAGTGTAGAACTCCTTAAACATCTAGTTGGTGTCTTGTGTTGGACTTACATAAAACAAAGTCGGTTGGTTAAGTGGGGGTGCCCTTTGTGATAGGGAAAGAGTGGGCGTGGGGCTGGTTTGTCGAACCACTATAAATCTTGTGTGCGCTTCTAGCTTTGATTAGCGATTACACTGTCGCACACAACCTTTAAAGCGCATACATATTCAAAGCGAGATCGATTAGCACCAAGCTTGATCAGTCAAACTCAAACGCACCGGTCGGTGATTAAAGATTAACTTTGGAATCTGATTTATCAAAAGCGGTTTTCACGGGTAAAACTTAACCACGCACAGTTAAAGCCCGGTAGTTACAGCCCGTCGCCTTGACGTCGATGGATTGGTTATCGTAAGCCCGATTCCCTCACTCTCGTCGAGTTAAGCGCCTCTTTTGATTTACGCAAAAAGTTTTGAAGTCAATGGCCTCACACTCCTAGACTTACGCCTCGCAAAACCCGTTCGGGACCTACAAGTGATATCAGGCGATTTGGTTCCTCGACCCTTGACTTTGTGTATCATCGATTCTGAGAAGAAATCTTTGTGGTGCGTGACGATCTTGAAAAAACCGTTTTTAAACTCGTTCATTTCCAAATCACTCGGCATGGATAACCCTCCGGTGTGCCATGATCTGCGAAGTTCTCAATCGATGAGTATGCAGTTAGGCCATATATATGTCCAACCATCTAGGATTCGATCGATGTGGCGAGAATGATTCGATAAATGAAAGGACCCATCATCCATATATTCATTAACCTGGGTTGGAGAGATCAGTTTTGCCGGGGAAATGCTTGTGCGTAAAAGCCCGGCCTTGATGGATGAGGAAGAAAGCGCATACTCTAGATACTATCGCAATGCACATTATCATGAAAACAATGGATAAGGTCGCAAGGAAAAAGATTAAGTATCTCAAATCTCTGAAAGCGATGTGGGATACTCTTTTGAGATATGCGAGAAATGAGCAGGGATAAAAGGCTGACCGTCACAAGCGAGCTGGTGAAGTTCGAAAAAAGCGAAAATCTTTGCCCAGCGAAACCATCGAACTTCGATGGAAGGATTATGATGTCGATAAACAAGCTTGAGAACTTGGTAGAGATGTCGATAAAGATATAAACTATAAAATTTTAAAGGTCTCACGAAATGGGACACCAAGTCCCACAGTAATCAAGGATTGCCAAGACATTTAAAAAATGAAACCAAGTAGCTTGTTCTTGAGCCTTAAATCTCACGAGTTAGATTTGATCGAAGGACAAATTACGATGAAGATAGAGGGCACTTGAAGCCTCGACTTCAAAATCGATTGCTTTAAAGCGACCTTGACCCAATGACGAAACTGAAGGCCAGCGAACTGTTAGAATATAATG